>CM076659.1:5629071-5677744 GCA_038496675.1 Rachycentron canadum | reverse complement strand
TCTGCTGAGTCGAGAACGTCTCTGTGAGCCAAGGAGTTGCTCTGGGCGGTGCAGATCTCCTTCCCTACCACGCGTAGCATGGACTATGGCGATCCTTGGTGATCATGTCGTCAGTGCTTGTCTTCCTAAGATGTGTATAAGAGACAGTATATATATATATATATATATATATATCTCTCTCATATCAGATCAGCCTTCAAAGTCTGGAGAATTTCCTCTGTCTCTTCCACTACGTGCAGCATCACCCCAACCACACCACCAAAAATGCGCTGAAATTCTGGTAGGTCTCAATATTTTATTGTCCTCTTAAATGTACTGGAAAAGTTGTGTTTCACTTAGGGTTGGTAGCTTTGGTGTATATAATGAACTCCAATATGGCAGCATCACAAAAAAGTACATGTTAAATCAACACCTCAGTGACAAACCAGAACATGATTAGAGGTATAGGAGGCAAAGAGAATAGTGAATAATGGTGTAATTTCAATTTTGTGTTGCTGTAAATGATACACAATCAAAGAATATTGGTCAGTTTTTAAACCTTTATCATGGCTATATCAGACTAATGCCAGTTGTGACATGAACTGGAAGCAGTAACTTCAGTTGCTTTAGTCTTAACCACAGAAAAGTAAGTAGCAGATTTATGTTCATCATTTTTATGTCTCACCACTGTAGTGAAGGTTGGAGAAATTATGTAATCATGGTGCATTAGCTTTTGGTCTACCTTGCTGCATAGATTTACATACTGATGAGGGAAATCGTGGGACATTAGGCACCTGAAGTACCTCTTGTTTGTGTTCTGCTCAGTGTAA
Source organism: Rachycentron canadum (assembly GCA_038496675.1). NCBI lineage: Eukaryota > Metazoa > Chordata > Actinopteri > Carangiformes > Rachycentridae > Rachycentron > Rachycentron canadum. The sequence continues at coordinate 5,676,935 of CM076659.1, read as the reverse complement.
ATAAGTCACACACACACACGCGCGCGCTACCTAGAATCAAGCAAGTGCATTAGCATTCATGAGCCACTTGTTCCCTCAGCTGAAAAGTGATTAGTTTCAGTGAGGTTTTGGTTAAAATGTCTGCTTATATCTGCAATAATTAAGCCCTTAGCCAGCAGATGTTGTAGAAATTGGACTGCAATGGGTTTTTAACAAAATCTTGATGTCATTTTATTGTCATAAACTTACCTATAGATCAACTATGCACACAAGCTTTTGCCTAAGGCTTCAAATTTGGCACAAACACTCAGTTAGATTCAATGATGAATTGATTTGATGGTCAAAGGTCACGGTGACTCCAGGAACTACCCAGAGGAATTTCTTTAAACATTTACTTCTTTAATTTTTTTTTTTTTTTTTTTATTTGAGAATGAACTGATAAGATTCTTCCTCTGGTTCAGAGGTTAAAGTTACTGTGACTACACAAAATACACTTATAGCCATAACAGGGATGCAACCTGAAAGTTGTGACAGAGGCATACAACCAAGAGGGGTAATTCTAGTAATTTTTATGCTCTTGATTTGTAAACATTTATAATAGTTTATTTTAAATTGCCAAGTTGGTGTAAGGTTACCTTTTAAGATGAAGAAGCAGCAAGTGATGGTGATCTCGGCGCAACATGAACAAGGGTCAGCTGAGCATTGATTCTTGTTCATATGAATTACAGTGAAACATTTAACAGTGATGATCCTACAAAAATCATACTGATGTATATTATCTATTCATTTGCCATTTAAAATTGTCTAAGGAAGGAGGAGGCACTCCACAGTGAATAAAATGGCTCTTAATATACAGTACATCTGGTGTGTGCACACCCTTAATCCCACATTGTTTGCAGTAGAAACAAACGTAGTATATTGATGCAGTTAATCATGTGGATAAACCATGTTTGCTTCAGGACCATATATCTCCTGGACACACAGGAACCTCATTGAAACTCTTATATGAGCAGCAATCAGACAGTATTTAAATGGTGCTGAAAATGTCCTTTACTCTTCTAATGAAAGCTTTTGTCCCTCACCAAAGGGGACTAAACTGAGGAAAGCATCTACTGAATAAATAACTCAGTTGGAGTGAATAACATCATGATAATTGGCCTGAGGAAAAAAAATAAATTTGAGTTCTGCCGGAGAGAGATGCCTTTTTGCAAGAGGATGTAATGGAAAAATCATTATCTCTGTTTAGCAAGGCGTAGTCCACACGTACATGGGTATTTATTAAATTGGGGGTTTTCATCTTTTGTTCTCAAAAAATCTCATCCACATAAGCACAAAACTGCCCACATGAAAATGCAAAAACACAAGAACTCTCAACTGTATGCCAAACCAACAGGTGTTGATATCACCATAACCATTAAGTCGTGCTGGCTAATCGCACAAAATTTTCTTAATTGTTACAAAATATGAACAAAGGAGATAACAGGGCACACACTGATGTCAGAAGCCAAAATCCTTCTTTTCCTTGTCTAAATGTCAACACTGAAAACAGAGTTTCTTGGAAAAGATCAGTTGAGTGACCAGTTTTTAACTGCATGGGCATAAAATCCACCAGAATACTTTATATTTGAATTTTAACTGAGGTTACAAATTGTCACTTTATAGTAGTTCTTTCAGAAAACCATTTAGTATAACTTAACCATTCAGTGTATTAGTATGAATATCTTTACAATGTCAACATATAAGATACCAAATTACTGAAAATAAAATCAGGCCTATATTTTCCCAGTGTAAAAGAAATGCTATTATCTTGTCCATTTTAATTTCCATCTATTCATTTAAAACCTGGCTCTCCTGTGATAACCACCTTTTGGTACATGTCTTTTACCAGCCACCAGCTGTTGTCTACATTCAATATTTATCTCTTTTTAATTGTTCTTGACGTGTGTGTGTGTGTGTGTGTGTGTGTGTGTGTGTGTGTGTGTGTGTATGCAAAGAACATGGTCTTACATTTTATGGTGTAGACAACTGACAGATTTGTTGTTTTAGAAACCTTGCAATGTTGATAAGGGACAAGAATAGAATTAGGAATAATATGAGTATAGAGTTTCAAATAAATCATTGTGGGTTTGGAATTAATGGCCAACAGTTTCCCAAAGCGGTTGTTGTGTAGAGTACAGAGACAGATCCTGTGAATGACGGTTGATCGTAGAGGCCTAGTACGTGGCCCCGGGGGCTTGCCAGTATTCCCAAGGCCAGTCCCCTCGCCATGTGACATCACATGCTTTCATGTGATACGCTGATCTTCTGTGAATCTGGAAAGCTTCCATTTGAAATTCCAATTTAACGGAATTTGTGCTGCAGAACAGAAAATTCAGTCAGCAGTCGTGTGAGGAGGTATGCAGATACAGCCAGCGGAGCTGCAGTCAGGCTTAGAGCAAGCACAAGATGACTGGAAGGAGTCTGTTTGGCCCAGTAACATTTGGTAAGATGATAATGGTTATATCTTAAAGGTATCTTGGTACTTCATCATCTGACATTAACATAATGGTCAGAGGTGGGTGTGACAGAGCAGCACCTCAGCCGCAGAAATGTCAACATGTAAAAGCGAACACCAGGGTTGCAGTCTAGTGGAATTAGTTATGGCTCCGTCCTTAGGGCATGAATGTTGACAAATTCATGTCGAGCTGTGTAATTGGGACCATCCTGTAAATGATGTGTGTGTGTTTTAAATAATACTTGTAGAGACGTGAGGTGTGTGTCTCCTGTTGTGAGCTACATCTTATTGTCAGTGGCTTTCGGATGAACATGTGGTTGTGGCAGACACAGGCATGGAGGCACTGAATGCTCCGTAGCCTAAAACAGTTTTCTCACCAATGTTGAAGTCTAGACTTGAAGGTTTGACTCTAACATGCACGATTACACAAGTGTTGGGTTTTGCTTATTGTAATGGACGTAGCTGGAACAGTTACTGTTTTTTCTTTGAATAACTTCAATCTCAATCTACTTGACATAAATCTGTTTAGGCTTCCCTTCACTGCCAGGAAACGTCTGTGATAAGAGGCAAAATGACATACATTGATTTTAGCACGTGTCTGCTTTACTATTATTTTAGGAGCTATTTTTCAATCAAAGTCTATGAAAATAATTTTACAACTGTTCAAGGAGTCTATTGGCTTGATTTCTTATGAAGGACCCTACAAAGTGTTCTGAGTGTGTGCACTGATGTGTGGACAATTAAATTCTGATGTTTAATGTCTTTTGTTGTAGCTCAGACATGAGTGGGGCCAGTAACACACTAGCGAGGGAGTTCCTGACTGATGTACATCAACTATGCAGTGCGGTGGCCCAGAGAGCAGAAGCACGGGAGGAAGATGAGGAGGAGAGTCACATGGTGGCACTGGGAGAGTACCTGGTCAGGGGGCGGGGCTTCCTGTTGCTCAGCACCCTTGACTCAATCATTGACCAGGTAAAGAAAAGCAAAGCTCATCTGTCCCATCTGTTCAAGCGAAATCACACAGCATGCACATTTAATATGTGGTACCAGAGTACATCGGCTTTGTTTCAGCAACAAACAGTCTCACAAATTAACGTTTTGTAAACTACAGAGAAGACAACTACCGCTGTTATGATTTCGACTGATGTTTGTTCACAAAAAGATCCGCATCGCCATGGAAGCTGTAGCCCAACGTGTTGCTCTCATAGAGAAACAAAATCCTGCAGATTTGAAATGATAAATGCTAGAAGAGTAGTTGTATTCAGTAATATTCACAATGAGCTGCTTTTAGGAATTAAAAGTATCAAACTTTTTTCATGCAGATGTTCAATATCAGCATGACAGATTCAAATTTCTGCGCATAAGCCTATGTGACCTCTGTCACAACTAATCTCTAGTCACCAAGAGGAAATTACAGTTTTACAGAGTTTGCACAGTATGATGAACACATCTAAAAGCAATGGAGATTAAGCATTAGCTGGTAAGATTAAAGAGGTAGTTAATGACCACCGTGCAGTAAAACTTAGTGAAAAATAGGTTTTGCAATCAAAAGATGCTATTTAACTTCATGAACAAACAGGATGGCTTTCACTAGAACATAGTGTATATTTTAAGCTTAAATTTCCACTGGAGTTTAATTATTGTTATTAACTTTCTTCACATGAGGAGATACTTACATTCCCACCTGAATTCAGACATGAGAAAATGATCGTATTAGGCAACTCACTCAGTTATTATGCCACGGCACAACCAGTGTAATCTATGCATTTGTTTAGTGGCAACTTATGCTCCCTCTCTACGTGTGGGGCTGTGCTGGTGTTGCAACAATTTGCAGGACGATTATATCTAGGATGAAATTAGCTCTGCACTGCCCACATGTTGTTTGATTGTATGACTGATTACAGAAAGTGCAGCTGCTGCTGCACACAAGGCTTTGATGCTGATAAGCAGAACACTTGATGTATTTTTTGTATACATTTTTAATGCATTTTTATCATCCATTACACAGAACAAGTCAGAGCTAATCTCTGTCAAAATGGATTTTAGAGCTATGGTGTTGACAATATTGTACAATGTGTATCTAGTTGTATTATTTAGTAATAGTAATTGTTTTCTTTCTTTCTCATGACGCAAAGTTGAAAACAATATGACCTCTAAGTTTTAGGTTTTGGCTTTCTTTCCTCCTTTGTCAGACATGTCGCTGTTGCCTTGTCAGATTTACTCCAATCTACATAAAACAATGTAATGGTTTTATGAGGTGTTCAGTGTTTTGATGCTAATTGTGTGAAATAAGGTTTAGGGAAAGTACAACATCAGTGAATAAACAAGCTAAATACCCACAAAATTCAAAGTGCTGCACTGTGTCTAGGTCATTGAGGTGGATTGATAATGCAAGAATGGTATTTGGACAAGAAACCAATCAGTTGTTGTTTGCCCTTTGATAAAATGTAATGAGCAGTCTGTTTTAAAAAGGCTCCAGATGTTATCCTGAGCTTCATTTTCATGCCCAGCAGTGTTTTTTAAGGACGTAGTAGTCATAATGCCCTGAGCCGGAGTAACAAATGCATTATGAGATGAATTATTATAATATTATAAATGTGACTGTGTGTCAGTGTCCCCATGGCCTCATACTGCTAATTTCACACACACTTGGTATATTTTCTCTTCTAATAGGAGCCTTCACTCCAGAAATTTCATGCATTCATGTGCATGTGTTATCACAAGCTCCAGCTGTGTGCGTCAGCTGTGGCCTGGATAAAGTCAATCTTGTAGTGATAGTCAGGCTCAGACGCTTGATGACACTTTATTTATGGTATAAACAAACTCGTGCCTTGTAAAGATTGGTTTCAAATTATAAATCTAATGTTTGAATTTGTGTTGGTTTTGTTCCATTGTGGTGTTAAATACTCCCACCCTGTGCCAACTGGTGTCTGTCTGCTCTGCCTCATTAAAATTTTTTTTTTAAAATTCGTTAATTCTTTATTTCTTTTTTCCACTGGCCAAGTGTTAAATGTCAGGTCATGGTCATCTCTGAGTAAATCACCAGATGAATAATTCAAAGGGCAAATACTTAGCTACAACTCACTAAAATTCAGGTCTAGACCTTCTCTTTATATTTTTTACCAATAGCCAGCAATTCCTACCAAGAGCAAGCACTTGGCGACAGTGGTGAGGAAAGACGCAGGGGAAAAGATCACCATGCAGTTGTAGAGTTAACCGTCAGACTTGGTTAGAATACCCACAAGAATAAGATAACTCGTATGTCAGTGTCATCATTTCTGAGAGCCACTGGTTTTACAGAAACAGAAAAAGTAGCAGGTCCATTACCTTCTCATTTTCCCTCTTTTCTCCTTTCTCCTCACTGTATCAGAGTTGATCAATCAATGATTAATGGTGCTGCACAACCTGAGTAGAGTTGCTTATATTTTAATTATTAGAAAGACAAGAAATTAGCTCATTGTAAAAATCAATCAATCAAAATATATTGATTCAATCCAGGATACGTCCACTGTCGCACAGTATCCCCTTTATTCACTGTACACACGTTATACAGTGAATAAAGGGGATACCATCTTGCATAGCAGGCAAGTTGATCATATTTTGATTCACACATGAAGCAGCAGGTTGACTGTTTTTAATTAACACATGAAGGAGTTGGTTCTCTCTCTGTTGTGAGGAATGCTCTGGTTAGACATGAGATCCCCTCCGTCTTGGAAGTAAAGTTGTCATGTAGGTGCTACATTGCTCTGACCCACTTGCACAGAAGACTAGCTAACTAAATGCTCACGAATAACTAACTAACTAGCTCCTGGGCTGAAAAATAATGTGTGAGAAAATGATAAAAGTCAGATACAAAGCAGATCTTGCATGACTTTTCTTTGCAGAAGGTGGTGAAACTCTAAAGGGACATTTGTTAAGTATGGACAGGAGTGTGTCTCAGTGGGAGTGTCTTGATGTGACATCAGAGTGTGACCAAAGGCAGAGTGGGACAGGGAGGATTTCCAGGTAACCTCTCTCTGGGTTTTTTTTGTCTGCTCAGGAGTTGACCTGTCGAGAGGAGCTGCTCACTTTGCTGCTGTCGCTGCTGCCACTGGTCTGGAAGATTCCTGTGCAGGAGGAAAAAGCCCCAGGTCAGTACCCACAAATACCTACCCTGCTACTTGTTAAGGCAAATCTTGAGGTTCACAGCACGTACCTCGCAGTGCCATGCTGTAATGGCATGTGACTCCTTCTTGGTCCTTATCTATAGCTAATGTACCTCATTTAATGTGTCTAAAAGTAGCCATGCATTACAGTTCTCTGTGATGTACAAACAGTAATATCTTTGCACAGATTAAATATAGGCTGTGTTTCATGGGTCAGAAATAGCTTTTTTTATTTTTTTAAATATATTTGGATTTGGTGGGTTAATGCGAAGGCAGAGGAATGTGCGCACATTGCTTTTGATTGCAAGCAGTGTCTGTTTGCTCATCAAATGACTTGTTCTTATTTATAGTTGGACTTACTTACGTTTTTTCTTGTTTGGTTTTGTTTGCTGAGCTCTCTCATTTTGAGATGGATGAATCAGATTTAACCATAACCAGCATCTCCAGGATGATAAATCTTAGTCTTACAAATTAGGCTTAAGCTGTAAGATAAGAGGAGACGTCCTGTGGTTGCAGAGCCCTCTGACCTCAGGATGACACTGGAATTTAGTACAGGACTGCTGATCCCCTCTAACATGGACCCTAGACATTTTTACTTTAATTAATTCATACTCACTGAAGATGTTTAACAAACAGGCCATGGCTGCTGACAAGCAGCTGAACTTTATGATCGTTGTCTTTATAAAGTACAAAAGAAATGGAGTATTATTATTTTTTAATTTAAAAAAAAAAAAAAAAAAAATTTAGGCTTGTGCTTGAAAAATGTTATTAGAACAAGTGTCAAATTCTAAAATATGACATTAAGACATTAATGATAATTTATTGTATAGGTTTGTAAGTATGACTGTAGAAGTACAGTTGGTACTGTATGTACATCGAGAATAAGATGTTTCTGTGTGTGGACAGATTTCACCCTGCCATCTCTACTGGAGGTATTCCTTAGCCGGGAGGTGAAGGCCATCCCCCTCAAAGCAGGACAGAAAGCTGCCACAGATGAACAGAACTCTGGGAGGAGGTCGCGTGTCGGCAGTGGCACCTGGAAGTCGAGGAGGTCGCGCAGAACAGCGCAGAGATACTCTGTGAAGGATGCTCGCAAATCCCAGGTTTCTACCTCAGATTCAGAAGCGAATTCCGAAGACAAAGCTGTGCCAGGCCCAGGCGGTGCAAGGAGTCGAAGATCACATGGTTCCACCATCAGGGTAAGCTGTCAGCATCATCGGTCAGAGGCCTCGCAGTTAACATCCACCGCAAGCACCACAGAAATCATGAGTGCACCATACCCACATCCCCGTGCCCCTGGGTCCCAGACAACAGACACTGAAACCCTGACAGATCCAGCTGCAATATCAATATTCAACCGTATGGAAAACTCGCCCTTTGATCTCTGCCACGTGTTGCTTTCCCTACTGGAGAAGGTGTGTAAGTTTGACATGAGCATCAACCACAACCCTGGCCTGGCCGTCAGTGTTGTACCAACTCTCACTGAAATCCTAACGGAGTTTGGAGACTGCTGTGGTCCAGGGGGAGGGGGTGGAACAGGGGCAGAAGAGCTTGCTGGAGGCTGGACCGAAGAGCCCATCGCCCTGGTCCAGAGGATGCTACTGCGCACCATCTTGCATCTGATGTCAGTTGACGTGAGTCAGAGTGAAACCCTTCCAGACAGCCTCAGACGCAGCCTGACAGACTTGTTGCGAGCCACCCTCAAAATTCGGAGCTGCTTGGACAGACAGACGAACCCCTTTGCTCCCCGGCCCAAGAAAACCCTGCAGGAAGTCCAGGACGACTTTTCATTCTCCCGCTATCGCCACAGGGCACTACTGCTGCCAGAGCTTCTAGAGGGAGTACTGCAAGTACTGCTAGGTTGCCTGCAGGCTTCCACACCCAACCCCTTTTTCTTTAGCCAGGCGCTGGAGCTCGTCCATGAATTTGTCCAGCACCGTGGCCTGGAGCTGTTTGAGGCCACGGTGTTGCGGCTGGAGGGGCTTGGCAGGGCAAGGGATTCTGAAGTGGGAGGTGAGGCCTCGGAGAGGCTGCGAGGTCTCATTGCAGGGGTCTTCAAAATTATCAGTGCTGTCAAGAAGGCAAAGTCAGAGCAGCTCCATCAGTCCGTGTGTGCCCGACGCCGTCACCGCCGCTGTGAATATTCACATTTCCTGCATCATCACAGAGACCTGTCAGGTTTGCCCGTCTCTGCTTTCAAGCAGGCAGCTCGACGCAACCCCTTTGAAGAGGATGGAGATGGCAAGGAAGGGATGGAGGGTGACATGGTGCGCTATCCTGAGCGCTGCTGCTGTCTGGCTGCCTGTGCTCACCAGTGTCTGCGGCTCTTGCAGCACCTCTCTCCCAGTGGACCAGCTGTTCTGCAGGTACTTGCTGGAGTTCAGGCTGTTGGAATCTGCTGCTGTATGGACCCTCGCTCAGTTGTGGGACCCCTGCTGCATGTCTTCCAAGCTCCCGGTCTGCGTACTTACCAGTCTCATGTTCTCAGTGTCCTTGGTAGACTGATCCTGGACCAGCTTGGAGGAGGTCAGCCCTCAGAGAAAGCAAAATTGGCCTCCTGTAACATCTGCACTCTGGACAGCAGCCAGCTGCCAGGCCTGGAGGAGACACTGCAGCAAGGGGAGCCTTCAGCTACCAGTCTTTGCTATCGCTCCCAGGGTATTCTGCCAAGTGGAGGGGGAGCAGAGGACATGTTGTGGAAGTGGAATGCTCTGGAGGCCTACCAAGAGCTAGTGTTTGGGGAGGACTGGCAGCTGAGCCAGCAGATAGCTGGCCATGTGTGCCACCTGACCCTGCGGGGCAATGCAATAGTGCAGTGGCAACTCTACACACACATCTTCAACCCTGTGCTGCAGAGAGGAGTAGAGCTGGCCCACCATGCCCAGCAGCTGGGGGTTTCCACTGTCTGCGCTCAGGTCTGCAGCTACCACACACAGTGCATGCCTGTGGAGATACTACTCATATACCTGCAAACGTTACCTGCCCTCCTCAAATCAAGGTGAGATATTTTACATCAGTTTAAGATTTGTGTTTCTTTGGACTAATTTTCTTTGACTCTCGGTCCTTGTTCAGTGTCCGATGTCTTTTTTATTTTTAGGACTGTGCCTTTTTTTTAAAGATGTGTAGCTGCAAACCATCAAAAAAAAAAAAAAAAAAAAGTTATTTTGTTGAGTAAATACGCAGAATCATCAATATGCTGTGTTTGGACTAAGCTCTCAATCCAGATGTTTGCTTTGAAAATGTTTTAGCAGATGTCACACTCAAGAAGTAGATTGTGCTCTTTTTTCTTTTTAAGCAAGCATTAAGCAAATATAATCAGCCAGTGCAAAGTAGGAAACCCAATCCACTGGGACGTTGTTTGTCATCAGATCTTTTTCTCCAGGTCATTCCTAATTGATGCTAATCAATAATTTATCACAGCTTTGTTGACTGAGTGAATGAGTGAGAGATGGAGGATTATTGACTGTTTATGTAACACTGTCCTGAGTACAGTACCTTGGCAAAATTAGGTGCTTGCGGTGTCTGGGTCCATTTAACAAAATGCTGACATAATTGAACTGGTATAATATTGTATTAATTAGGTTTTACATTAGGTTTGGTTATGATCGGCTGAATGTAGATTTCTGCTTTGAGTGCAGTCCAAAGATGTGAAGGATAAGTGAATGTTGAATTGCTAATGTGTTTTTTGTGTGTGTGTGAATTTTTTCCTCTGTTCAAATGGTAACCCTGGTGGTCTGCATCCCTGCCCCACTCCAATGCATGCTGGGATAGGTTGTATCCCCTTGTGACCCTTAACAGGATCTGTGGGTATAGAAAATGGAGGAGTGGATGCTTTGAGGCATTCTGTCAGCAGTGGGCTGATGGGTTTCCTTATTAAGATTCAAAGTATGCTTTTCTGCTCTCTGCAGGTTTGATTGGCACCCAGTCTCTACAGCCAGGATGTTTTTCATCTCAGCCTTTTCAAAAGACTCTTTTGGAAACAATTTTAGGTTCTTACGTTTATGCAAAAGGGATCATTACACTTGTCATATAGTCAGTTAAATCTAACTTTTAGAGTTAATTTGGTTGTACCAGGGACGCACATTTGAACACCCTGTTTGTTCATGATTCATTTATTAATGATAAGCAAATTATACATTCTATTGCAGTATGCCAATAAAAGTGTGAGTCAAGAGCCAATACTTTGACAGCAGGTACAGGAGTGTATTTACACTGAATTGCGCACTCCTGCATATGATCATTTTCATTAGGTTAGACTATACAGCTCCATCTGCTGGGCTATTTACATATTTGAGATTTTTTTGTTTTGTTTAGGTATTTACTTCTTTTCAATATAAAGGACAAAATTGTGTGACCCAAAATGAAAAATATTGTTGCTGGTTGAAAAGATTAATTGGCAAAGATGCGAATTAGGAAAAATTGACCATCCATCAATTATGTGCTCCCCTAAGTTGTATATCATTTTATGTATAGTCATATTCTAGGCTTATATTAGTTATATTTAGATAAGTATGGACTTTTCCCAAACTGTCAAAATAAAAGTCAGCTTTCATCAGTTTTTCCAAGCAACATGAAACACATTCAAAGTGTTTTTTGTTGTTTGTGTTTTTTCTAACCCAAAGGGGTAGTTGCCTATATATTATATTTGATATTACCCTGACCACAATGCACACGCTGCTGAGCTTTGCTGAGGCTGCAATGTGATTTTTGCAGTTTTTAGTAGAGACAAATGGCAAATAAACACATTAAATTTAAATTACAATTTTTTTTTGTTATTTTTTTATCCCAGTCTAAAGTAGCCTAGGTCAATTAATGTTATATCTCTTTTCAGACAGTGTACACTTTGATTTAAAAGCATGCCAACTGGAAAAAATGTTGTTAATAATAAGATAATTTAAAAGACAAGCAAGCTTCTGCAACTGTACATCTTTTGAACATCTTGCCTGTCTCTTCATCATGTTGAACTGCTCCTCTCCAACAGCTTTCTGCATAACAGAACTCCATATTTTTCAGTTGAGAGCATTAAATATGCAGGCTAATGAATTGTCATCCTGATGGACTTGCACACCACTAATGAAAAGAGGAAATGTTCTGAAAAAGCAAAATCAATCAACTCTGCATTAATTCAGAGGAAAGCTGGAGAAAGGATTTGAATTAGAGAAAAAATCAGCAAGTTAATAATCTATAAAATTTATCTATTTCATGCACCGAGCTCGAAGCTTCAAACGAACATCTGTTTTAAGTCCTCATCCTACTGGGTCAACAGTGCCGTGTTGAGATGAATGTGTTTTTATTTTACTAATTTTTAATGGCAGTGCATCTCCAGAGAGTGTTGTTTTTCTCACCAAATGTCAGTTTAACCTTCACTCAGAGGTGACACAATTTATTATTCACCACGTCTCAATAGTGTTTGTATATCAGCAGTCACCAAATTCAGAAAGGGTAAAGTTTCAGCTTTGTTTTGCTAACGACACGAATGATTCACATTCAGATAAGTTTGACAGAAATGTTTCTTTGCTTTGGCTTAGTAAAAGAAACACACCTCTATCACTAAGCAAACACTATATATGTGTATATGTGTTTGTAGTTGATTTATTTAAGGTGGTGTTGTTCTCTGGAGGGATCTTTATCTGCGACCTGATGGGAGCAAGTGAAATAAATGATGGATGGTGTGAAGAGAACTGTGTGTTGGCAGCAGTTTTTTCTCTGATGGACTAGTTGTAAAGTTTGTTAGATTTTAATTGCTGGGAGATGAAGGAGAGTTTAAATGCTTGGAGTTCACTTGTTCCTTTTTTTGGCTATGCTTTTCTTGGCACATGCATAGCAATACTCTTCCTGTGGCAGATTCTTATGTAAATTAATGGCAAAGTGCATTAAATTGTGAAAAATGATGTTGAGTGTTGCTAATTACCCATATCTATACAGAGAGTGTGAAGTATTTCATGTTAACGTTCTGTTTTAGTTTGCTTTCTAATATTTTTGGTTATGTTACAGGGTGATAAGAGACCTTTTCGTCAGTTGTAATGGGCTCAATCAGGTGACAGAGCTTGTCTACCTGGACCAGACCCGCTCCTTGGCTTTAAAGGTGTTTGAGACTCTGATCATTGGCGCTGGACACCAGCAGGCTTACGGAGTGCTTCAGGAGCTGGAGAGTGCTGATGCTGAAGAAAGAGAGGCTGTCTTAGGTCTGGCTGAGGAACTGGGGTCCCGAGGAGCTGGAGAAGGCCCGCAGAGTCTCAGTAAGTTCTACGAAGGCCTAAAGGAGGCATATCCACGTCATAAGAGCCGAGGCGCGCAGGGCCATGGACCAGGGCGCACCCGGGCAGAGACCCACCTTCATGTTATCAACCTCTTCCTCTGTGTGGCCTTCCTCTGCGTCAGCAAGGAGGCTGATTCTGATCGGGACTCAGCCAATGACTCTGAGGATACATCAGGTTATGACAGCACAGCTAGTGAACCGCTCGGCGGTCGGCTGCCTTACCTGTCCCCAGACAGCGTGGCTCTGCCCTCCAAAGAGCAGGTACGGCGTGCTGCAGATGTGTGGTCAGTGTGTCGGTGGATCTACTTGACCAGCCCCTTGTTTCAGAAGCAGTTCTTCAGGCTAGGAGGACTGGATGTCTGCTTGCGCCTCATGGCTATGGTTATTCAGAAACTTTCCTGTAAGACCAAGGATGGTAAAGCAAAGAAGAAGAGGGACACTAAAGGCAAAGGCAGCCCTGAGTCCACAGTGCCAGTCGCTTCAGTGGGACTGGAGGAGACAACTCATGACTCAGCCGACACCATCAGCGCTGAGGGAAAGACCAAAGACCCTGCAAAGAAGCTGGAGGAAGAGTGGCAACTGCAAAGTATTCGTCTGCTTGAGGCTCTGCTGGCTATTTGCCTGCACAGTGCTAACTCAGCTCTGCAGAGGATAGAGCCTGAACTTTCTTATCAGGTATGTCACTTTATATCACACCATTCAGCTAATCCCAAATCACATCAGTCACAAAAATGAACATTTGTACCCTGGCCTCAGTTAAACTGTTATGTCTCTTTACATCTCTAGCTTCAATCAGTGGATGAAACTCTGTTTGGGGTAAGAGACCAGCTCTCTCGCTCAGGGGTGGTGAACTCTGACCTTGCTGTCCCTCTCTTTGACTCTCTCCTGAGAGTGGCCCTGGCTGAGGTGTCATCCTGTCCTGAGCCCCCTGAGGAAAAGCCAGACAGGGTGAGTCCTGCCTTTGGAGAACCTGTGAGTGTTACAAGCCTCTTTTTATATTACCGAGTTATTTGATCTGCTCGTGTATCAGGAGGCCAGTTCAGGTTATACCCAGTCAGACGTTTGATTCTCCTGCAGCTTGGTGCCATCAGTGTTCATCACAGTATGAAGCTCTTAGCAAAATGTTTCTCTACTAATCATTATCTGTTCTGCTGAGTAGCATAGTATTAGAACTGACAAAATTCTAATTAAATTTAATCAATATTCACACCTTATCTGCAAATCCTCGCTGGTTCCTCAGAATTTAAGGCACTGATCATGTTTGGCAACAACCCTGGTTCGCATGTCCTTTCCATCATTTCATGTCCCTCCTGCCAACCAGAGACATTATATGCCCAAAAAAACAGAAAAAGTTATTACAAATTGCAATGAAATGACGACCACATTAGAATGTCTGTTTGTTTTCACGTTCACATGCTTGCTCAGTCTCTGTTTCGTACATTCTTCCTCTCCCTTGCTCTTTATTATTTTTTAAATAAATTCCCATCACTAATTTCAACAAGCTTGCAACAAGCCTGCCTCTCAGGCAGGGGTGAGAACTAGATGATCAAGGGACATCGCACAATTATTAAAAAATCATTTGTGACCAGAAATACACTGCATCTTGTTGCATTGCAACCAGTGCTATTGACTTACATTGCATTGCACCTTATAAGATCCTGTCAAGAAAGATAATCAGTGTCTGGGTGACTTACCCATGAGTTCATTATTTTAAATGCAGTTTGTTTAACAGAAAAAATTGGGGGGGGGGGGGGGCGAACGCTGTGGCAGAATATAAAGAGCAGTGTTTATTCAGTAGGCAAGTGTACAATGAAAGGAAAACCATTTTCCAGGCAAGCATCGTCAAGCCTCGGGGCTGCAGTATGTGGCCACTCACACTGGGTTGCTAAGCAGCTGTTATCTCCCCGATAAGCAACAAAACGGCAGACATAAATAATAATATCACTTGTTTAAAGCATGAAGTGGATGCAAGCGTGGCCTCAGTTGTAAGTTTTTCTATAAACACATCAGATGTTATATTCATGACAATTTCTTACGACAATGACAAGGCGGATGAGAAAAAAAATCCCCGCATCACAGCAACTTCCGCCTCCTCAACAGTGACACTATGGCTGCAGGCAACATTAATGAAAGATTTTCAAGACCATATATGGGTAGGACCAGACATGTTACTGTCTTAATTGGTTCCAGGAAGTGAGAGGAATACAGAAGAAAAAAATACTTTGCAAAAAGATGATCATTTCTCATCTGGCTGTCCTCACTAAAATGACTTGGTGGTTGGTCCGTCCTATCTCACAGCCTTAGATGTGTTTTCCACACGTCTTAAAATGCCTGTCTGACTAAGCCTGTTCCAACACAGGAGGATTTAGCTTTTTATATAATAGATTTACCTATTTCCTAAGAGCTTAGTTCTTTCTCAGTGAGCCCAGTACTATGCGATGTTCACTTAACCATTGCAAGTGTGTGCTATGAAGCTCCAAGATTAGTCTTCCACCACCAAGTTTGTCCACTGAAGGGTTGTTATTTGAAATGTTTACTTCACCTGCAATTGAATATCATAGCCGCCAAGTTTTATGTTGAAAAGAATATAGGTGTGTAGTACACTAATCCCGTTCTTTGAACAATAAAGGGTAGACCGTTTACTTGTGTGTGTGTGTAGTGCGAGTGTGTGTACAAACATGATGACTGACTGTTCACGTCAAGGAACTGGGGTGTGTGAGTCAGCTGATATTTGTCTCATGACCAAAATCTTGAATTTTCTTTTTTCTTCTCCACATCACTTGAAAATATTTTGTTGGCAATTTATTCACTGTATTAGTGGTAAGACCGCTGTTTGTCATGCTTAGTTATGATTTAGCATTACATTTTTAGTTCAGAGTTTTTTTTCTTTTTCTTCGTGAACAGGATCGGGTAAGTTTGTGAAATGATTCTTATCTTACTAACCGCTTGTCAGTTAATCAGTCCACATGTTTGGACTGACTTTTTCCTCTCCTCCTATGTCTCTCTCTTGCCTTCTCTCTCTCTCTCTCTTTCCCTCCCTCTGTCTCACTCTTTCTCTCTCATGCTCTTTCTGTCTGCAGCTCCAGGTGTTGGTGGAGGGGGTGGCCCCAGCAGACTATCTGTCTGAGGAGGTGGACGAAGTGCAGAGCTGTGGCGTCAAGCCCCCAGGGGAGGAGGAGGGCTACGACGCTGACAGCGAAAGTAATCCTGAGGACATGGCCAAGCAGGAAGAGGGTAGGTCCACAGTTATTAACTCACTCGCACACACTCTCTCTCTCTGCTATTCCCTTTAACCCACTGTACACACACCACCAATAGCAGAATAGACGGGTTTAACGTTATGTGCACTTTACTAAGTCTTGTAAGTATCCTTTGCTGATTAATTTTTCACCCATTTCACTTCCCTGGGGTTATTTTAAGAACGCTGTAAATAACTTTTACTTCCCGTAGTCTGTCTTGTCTACCATTTGTTTTTGTTGGTGATAAATGTCAATTGACTAATTTTGATGAATTGAGAGGTCATGTATTGGTCTCAACCTCTAAACCCACTGATTTTTAGCCTTGGGAAACCGTCTTTCTCCCACTATTGACCTAATAATTCAATATTAGTTTGCATTATTGCATTCACTGGAAGATTAAATATTAAATGGAATCCTAGTTTTTCACCAATTTTCTGTGTAAGTGCAGATAAGGGCTGTTAGTGTAGTGTAATGACCACATCCTCCTTTGATGGAGCATATTTTAGCAATAACAAGTGACTAGTTTTATTGTGTACAAATGACATGGCAGAAACAAGCCTGCATGTTTTTTTACCCTGACAACAGCCTCTTGTATCAGCTCTGCCTCCGAGCTCTGGTCTCACAGGTTAAGAACGTGGCCTGATTATATTCTTTTTACTTTTTCATCCCTTCAGAATGGAGTCATTGTTTTACGTTTTACAACTGCAGGCAACTACACCCTGTGGCCTCATGAGCTCAATCTTGTGACTTAAAGTGCCCATCAAATGGAGACTTTAACTTCCTGAAAAGCTCTTGCGTCCTGTTAAACGGTCAATCCTTAACACTGACCTCATGCTAGACAAATACATGAATTAACAAGAGTTTTTCTCTGTCATTATTCTCAAATCAAACAGCTTATGTCTCCTCTTAACACTGAGCATCCTCTTTCCTCTGTAGTTGTTCCTCTTTATGTCCAAATTAAGGTTTTTTGGCTCTAACAACTGCTTCCTCCTCCCAATCCCATGCATGATATTACTCACATTGCCTTTTTATAAAGTCGGCATTTCCTATTCTTTTAACTATGTTTGCTAGTTTTTTGTATTCAGTTATACAATCTAAGCAAAAATCACGTGGTGTTTTCCTGACATTAAGTTCATGCATCTAGGTTCAATGGGTATTAAAGGAGACAGTGGTGACAGCTTGCCATATATCTTTTGGTTTGTATTTACTAAAAGCAATATTTATTTGGATGTGTGAGTATATTAGATGAGGAAAACAGTAGTTGTGTACAGGGAGCGAGAGTGAGCTTTATTAATAAAAGGAGGTCCCAGAAGCTGCATGAGAGCCTGCTGGGCTGCTCTCCTGTAAATCATGAGGGGACTCCCATGCTGCTCTGAGGCTGAGCACAAGACTGAGGCTAATTCTTTTTTATTAGCTGCCTCAAAGATGGAGGGTAGGAGCTGGAGCAGAGAATGCCTGTGGATCGTGAATCTGTGTAAGCAACACGACCTGGCACTGTGTGTTTCGGTTTTGGCATGTGTGGCGTTGACAGTCAGCGTGACACTTAGCATCTGTCCATGTCTATGTGTGAGTCTCTTGCTGTGTCTCTGATCTTGTCCTGGTTTCCATGGTTGTTTTTTTTTTAGGAGTGAAGGTGGAGTCTGCTGAGCTGCGTGAGTTTTCGGTGGTGGTGGATGGGCCCGGGCGGGGCATGCTGCTGTTCCCGGAGATCTGCACAATGGAGCTGCAGCTTCTTGCCACGGGCTCCCCAGACCTGGAGGTCCTGAGTCATGTCTTTCACAGTTTGCTGGATGCAGTACACGCCAACCCCTGCAACGCTGCCTTGCTCTATGACCAGGTCAGATTGACCATGTCTTCCTCTTTGTACTACTCTTGACTGCATCTTCCTTTTCTCCTTAACTGTGCTGTGAGGAATATGACTATCCCCTTTTCTGGCCCTCACAGGGAGGAGTCAAAACCATTCTGTCTGGCTTCCACAACATCCTCAGCCAAACAGACCCCTCCTTTACAGGTTTGTTATTCCTCCTGGCTTATTTTTGGCTTATCTGACACTGTAGGATATTGTTCATGTGTGACATTTTGGAAAAAACTGGGAACACTCAGTTTGCTGTGTTCCTCAGATATATTTTTTTCCCGGCTACTGACATTTTAACTAGTTCCTCAGGGTCTTAAGGTTAACTTTATTTATGAATGTATTTTATCCAATTTATGTTTTCCTCATTTGGCATTTTAAGATATTGTCATTTGAAAGATCAAAGGGAAATAAAATTGTTTGCACCATGTTTTCAGTGTTGATAAGCTTGTTTTCCCTGTATCTGACATTTTAACTGGCGTCTCATGGATAAAACATAATATACAGTAGTAGGACAGTGTATATTGATAATTCTTAGAGGTATCATATACAAATTGTTCTGCGTTTCAGATTTTAGTATGCATTTGTATCTGTAATGCACTTGTATCTAATGTGCCTGACTGTGGCCTTTTTTGCTTTTCTTGGCCAGAGATATGTCTTGCTGATAGCAAAGCAGGGAGTGATGTTTCGGGTTTTTGTCTGCGGTGTTCTGGTGCATGCCCAAGTGAATGAGAACTGTTTACGTAATATGCTCTTCATTGATCTACATTCAGATTGCCAGACTGTGCTCGTGGAGCTGCTGGTTGCTATGGTGAGCCAGCGAATCACAGCGGAGGAACTGGCTCTATTGATTCGCCTCTTCCTGGAGAAGACCCCACCTACTGTAAATAGCAAACCCTATCAGTCACTCAACAATGCGCTGTTAGCTTACATTCAGGGTGCTGACACTGATGGCTTATGTTCACAGTGTCTGCACATCTTTTCACTTCCTGTCACTTCCTACTCCTTGATTCTTTAAAATACATAATGCTTCCCTGGGTCCGCTTCATTTTGTGCACAATTAACACTAGTGAGTGTGGAATAGATGTAATGCTTCAAACTATTACCACAGGCCTGTGTTAAATTGGACTCCGGCAGCAGACATCATCAATAACCTGTCTCCAAGAAATAGGCTTGCAGAGGGGAGAAGAGGACTATTTTTAACCTTGTGATTGTAATCACATGTGACCTGTGTTTTCCATTTCTTAAAAATCAGTGGTATGATTATGTTGCTGATTTTGCTCTGCTACCCAAAATGTTCATTTTTTTTTTTTTTTTTAGAAGAAGTGTGTTTTGCTGCACTCTGCTGTATTATTTATAGCTACTTTATTGTTTCTTTTTCAAGATACACAGGGTTATTGCAGGTTTAATTCTGCCATTTTTAGATGAATCAGACAGTTTCAGTGTAGATCTATAGATAAAACATGGATTTGAAAAATCAACACAGATCTGTTAGTGTTTTCATTATCAAAGCTAAAAATATTCTTCTCACTTTTCAGGAGATTTTACTAAAGGGCATCCTACAAGTTGTTGAAGCCAACGTGAATATTGATCCTCTCCACTTCCTGACCTTTCCAATAATCCTTGGGGCGTCAACACCAGGAGGATTGTCCCCTGGCTCCAGACAGAATGGTGCTGTTGGAGGGAAAAGTGTTGGTTTGCTCTGGAAGGGTAAACTGTCCCCTGGGCGCAGAGAAGGGGATACCGAGTACCGACCATGCCACCTCCGTTCCTCTCCCTGGCACATCGCTCCTCTCCACTTGCCACTAGTTGGGCAGAACTGTTGGCCCCACATGGCCAGCGGCTTCAGCGGCTCTATGTGGCTGAGGGTGTCAGAGCAGGACAAGAAGGACGGGGACAAAGGCAAGGGTGAAAAACGAGTCACCAAGATCCTTTTTATGCCTGATGCCCATAAAAATGAACTCTTTCTGAGATTCTCCTCTCATTGTTTTCCAGAGGAGAGTAAGCCTCCTGAGTCACACCAGGGCTCCTCTCAGGCTGGGACAAGGTTAGTAGAAGAAAGCCTCATTCATATTCTGTCCATGGGCTCCAAGGCACTGATGCTTCAAGTGTGGGCAGACTTCTCTACAGGCTCTCTCACATTCAGGTGAGCTCCATTTTAGACTGCAGCCTCAAAGAAATGTGTGAAGAATGGGTTACTACTTTTTAAGTATTCATAGTTTATTAACCTTGAAGTATTGTAATGTGTTCTTCCTTTAGGATGTGTATAGACCCAAACGATGAGATAAAAGCAGGGCTGCTGGCCCAGGCAGACTCAGGTGAGGGACTGCTCAGGCCGGGACAGTGGCAGCACCTCAGCCTCACTTACACCCAGCAGCCTGAGGGCAAGAAGAACATCCATGGCCGAGTGGTTGTTTGGGTGTGTGGTATCAGGTGAGGAACATGTGTAATGGCAGCAGTAAATCTGGTAAATTAGTAAACATAACTTCAACTTAAAGCTGCTCTCCTCTTTAGGAAATGTGAGGTTTCGTTGGACTACACCCTGCCTAGAAAATCAAGTTTATCATCTGACAGCAATAAAACCTTCTGCATGTTGGGCCACTGTATGCCATCCAGTGAGGAGCTGTTGAAGCAGGGTGGGCGCTGGAGCATGGGCACTGTGCTTCTCTTCAATGGTAGGACTCCTGTCTTATTTATCTGATAAACTCTTAGACATTTAGTCAGACACTTATTATGTTACCCTACATGCATATGTGCTGTCTGTTTTCATCATTAATGTAATTTATCTGTCCTCTGCGCTGCTCCCTGGTGGTACGCCTCTTACCTCTTTTCAATAAACAGTACATAGTGCACATAAATGGTTTGTGGTGCAGTTATATTTTAAAAGTGCATCCAGTCTGGGGGCTGTAAAAGGCTGTGGCTGGTGTGATGTGTGACATGCTGCGGATACTCGGCATTCTCTGGAGAGTTTGACTGAATAGTTCTCTTGTTGCCTCTAATTGGCTGTGAATGGCTTGTGTCTGGGCGATCCCAACCTGTGAACCCATTCGACCTCTTTATACAAGCTTTAGCCTCTCAGCTGTAGTTGAAATTCATCGTGGGTAGCAGTTTCTTGCTGGAAAAGAAAGGCTGCAAGATTTATTGAAACAAGAAATAAAACATCAAGGTGCACCATGATGCCTTAAGGGGCTCAATTTGCATCACATCATATGGTAATGGGCTATTGATGAACCAATATTTATCGTTTACTCATGGGGATAATTCAGGGTTCATTTCGAATGTCTCACAATTTATATTCTGGCTTCCTAATGAAAGATACATCCAAAATGTCAGATATTTCTTTGCAAACTCAAAGAGAAAAACTCCCTCGATGTCTTAATATTGGAAAAGAAGACATATAAAATATATTTATATTTTAAAACTTCTGTAATGATTATTTTAACTTTTATGCCTCTCTGCATGTATCAGGGTCTCGAATATCATCTGAGGAGGCCTTCTACCTTTACACCAGTGGACCTGACCTCACCTCGATCATGCCCTGCAAATATGGCAAGCCCAGTGGGACATTTTCCAAGTTTGTCACTCAGGAAGGGCTGAAGTGTGAGCATGTACGAGAGATTCTGATGAAGAGCAAGGATGTGGACACAACGGCTTTGGTTGTATGTCACAAACACGAAAAATGCACTTATAAAACATGAAATACTCAAATTACTGTTTTATTCTGAGTGTTGCTTCATTTGTTTGCAATTTTGTGTTAAAACGCAGATTGACGCTGCTGTTAAACCCTGTAATTGTACTCTGTGATTCAAGTGCTCTGTAGGCGTAGCAAATCCCTCCTATGTCTCATTTATTGTTTCATTTCACGGTGCATGAGTAATGTGCTGTTCCAATTAGTTGTCATTAATGATACAGCACAGTAGGAAGTAATTCTTTCCCAATGGAAAAAGCTATTACAGTTAAGCTACAGCTATTTCAGTGAGACTGAAAATAGTTTTTCTCCCATTAAATGCTAATAGCTATGTTGATAAAAGCTCAGCTGATTAAAAAAGAAAAGAAAAGAAGGAAATGAGACAAGAAGAATGATTTCCTCTCCACATCTTTATAGCTTCTCTTATACTCTGACCAAGTCGAGCCAGGTGTTAATCAGTGCTAGAGGCTGGTTGCACTATATTAATTTACTTTGTACCTAATATTAGAAATTATGTTACAAGATGGCAATTAATTGTCTCCATTGTGTATCTGCACAGGAGAGCTTGGCAGTAGTTTATGCCCCCAGCAGCCCCAGAGTCTACACTATCTATGAGCCTGTAATCCGACTGAAGGGTCAGGCCAAGACGGTGGTTACCCAGAGGCCCTTCAGCTCCAAAGAGGTACAGAGTGTGTCCCTCGAGCCCAACGCCCTCAGGGCTCTGCTCCCCACTGAAACCCAAGGCCTGCAGAGCGTCCTGCACAAGATCGGAGGAACGGGAAATTTTGTCTTCCTTTTCGCACAGGTGGGATGATCAGTATCTTGAATGAAGCTGAAAAGTCACAGTTCTGGACTCCCAGTTGTTGTGGTATTTGTGGAATTTAGTCAGATATATTCTGAGCAGGAAAAGAGACAATTTGTTTAAAAAAAAAAAAAAAAAAGATTTTATTTTGTGTTTTGCTTTTCTGAGAACACAATTACAGTAGCAGGAATAATGTGAGAAGACCGACAGTTGTTAACATTCACACGTTGTTAACGTTCACACACGCACACATTTGGCTCTTTTTTTCCCTTTTGTCATCTGTTTTCTTTTCATCTCTAATCTCGGGCTCTCGGCATCCAGACGGTGGAGCTGAGTGACTGTGAGAAGACCCAGGCTCTGGCCCTGCAGGTGCTGCTGTCTCTGTCCAAGTTTAACCAACACCGCATCCATGAGATGGACTGTTACCATGGTTACTCTATGATCCACCAGGTCCTCATAAAGTCCAAATGCATCGTGGGATATCACATGCTGAAAGTGAGTCACACCTTGAGCTCTTCACTGTCCTCTGTTCCAACAACCCCTGCTGATGTCAGCTGTAAAACATATGTTTATGCATTTGTTTTCACCATGAATCTGATCCAGTTCTACACTCCGGTGCCTTTCTGCACCGGTGTTGGTGACCCTGCTGTTACTTGACCCTCTGGCTGTGTCTGTAATTGAGCTGTGTGATGGCTGTGTGCTGAAATGGATTCTGTCTGACTTGATGAAACACTGAGCTCTTGCAGAGTCACACAGCAGCCCCTATTGTTTTTGTCACTTTTGTCTTCCACATACTGAATTGTACAGCACAGATATAGTAACGTAGTGTAAGAAACACTCATAATCATTGCTTTATGAAAAGGAACTTGCTGTGTTACAGTTATTGGGTTTTTGTTTACTTGTAGTTTTCTATTTATACTATTTCAACCTGAGTAAGTAATATCAATGAATGTAATTTAATGAGTCCTTTTATTGGACTAAAACTGAATTCACTTGTCAGACAATAAATAATGTAACTAACTGTGGATAAGACTGCAGGCCTCTGTCTTACCTCAGACCCAAAGGACTGCAAGATTTATGACCACTGCAGTGAAGCTGGTCACAAATGATAGACTTTGATCAATACAATCGGGGCTGCTCTGGGAGTAAATGGCATTGGTTTTGACAGAGTGATAAGCTTTCCAAAAAATTTCATGGAAAATGTATTGATTTTCATCCTGTCTGGGGTTCTGCACTGTAAGGTAGTTTCTGGAGAGATAGTGATCATCGATATGTTGAGGTATGTGTCCGATGAGAGTGAACAGCACTCTGGAAGTTATTAAAGAAACACACTCAAGTGGCTTTATTTCTGATGTTGTGTCTTCACAGACTCTGCTGGATGGGTGTTGCAGCGGACCCATCCTCATCCTGGGGGACGATGGACAGTTTCGTTTGGACACCGAGTCCATCGCTGTGGTGCAGGACATCAGGCTTCTCTCAGATGTCCTGTTGGACTGGAAGATCTGGGCCAAGGCTGAAGTAAACAAAAAATAAAGTGCTGAATAACATAGGCATAAAGCCAAGTGCATACTGAAACTATAAAGTGGTACTAATTTCAAAAATTACTTTTTTTTCAACCTCTGGTAATTAGTTGTTTTCCAATGAGACACGGAAATAAAGTAATACACAAAAGTAATAAAAGAAAATACTGCAAATTCAGTTTCAAAGACTTCTATTGCCTACAGTAAATGCACAGATGTCATTACTGAGCCCCATGCTTCTCCCAAGGTCTGCTAGATTCCAATGAAAGGCAGAAAGTTCAAAACATCATCATCTTATAATGAGCTAGTAATAATTTCATACACCTCTCAGCCACAGCCTCATCGATTTCATGTTTCTTCAAAGAATACCCAAATTAAAAAGCAGTAAAATGTTTGAAACTAATTTTGTCATATACTTCATGTCCCAAAAAAAAAGAAATATGGGGTGGGGGGGACACTTTGCAGGCTGCCTGGGTAAACAACAAATAAGTAAACTGAAGTGTTTGCACTGCAAATGTTGTTTTTCATACTTTTTCACCCAAATGTAAAATATTGGAAAAAGTAAACGCTGATAAAATTTTACTTTGATGAGAATGCTCAACCCCACCAGGTGATGATGAAGAGCCTCTCTGTTCATTGGCTGTTTGTGTTGTTTCAGTGTGGAGTGTGGGAAACCCTACTTGCTGCCCTAGAAATCCTCATCAGGGTGCATCACCCTCATCAGGTCTTCAACATCCGTCAGTTCCTCAAGGCTGAAGTAGTACATCGCTTCCTGCTGACCTGCCAGGTGTTACAGGTAGGTATCTGTCACGATCCGTCCTTCCTCTCCTCAGAGCCTGTTCATAACAACATTTCGTTTGTCTTAAGGAGCATCGGGACGAGCATCTGACTGCCATCCCGCAGGACGTCTGTTTGTCATTTGTCAAAATCATCCAAGAGGTACTCGGGTCACCTCCGGACATGGACCTGCTCAAACTGATCTACAACTTTCTGCTGGCTGTTCACCCACCCACCAACACCTACGTCTGCCACACTCCATCCAGCTTCTACTTCTCGCTGCACATAGGTGAGGAAGCAGCGCATTTGAAAGCAGCACCTCTGTACCAAAGTGCCATTAATTTAATGAGTTTTTTTGATGTCTCTGTCTGTCAGATGGGAAGCTGTACCAGGAGAAGGTGCAGTCCATTATGTACCTGAGACGCTCAAACAGTGGAGGAAAGTCCGCCAGCAGCTCTGTGGTGTCACTCTCCCCAACTGTCTTCACCGATGCTCCCCACGAAGGTACAGCTACTTCAACTATATTACACTGACCTTGAAGCGCTCCCTGCACCAAACCTAGTGAAGATAATTAAATACAAACCTTCAGATTGTTGCTTAGAGTGACATTATAAATGGAGAGCTCAGCAGTGCTTTTATGAGTGCATGTGCCCCCAACAACGAAAATTAGTTTAACGTGTTCAGTGCTGTATTTGCCCTGTTTTCTCTCTGTGATGAATTACAGTCAGCAGAGTTTTATTTTAAGTGCCTAATGTAAACACCGTTATTTCTGGGAAAAGGCTGACGTATGAGCATTAGGTCTTTATATGTGCTTGTGAAAGTCCAACCCATCTCCCTGCACTTTGTGTTTTAAAATAGATTTAATCTAATTGCTGCTCACAACAGTAGTTCTCACAGAAACTTTCTTCTTTGTACATCCTCTATATCATCCTAGCTTTTTCCTTTTTTCTTTTTTATTGTTCCACTCCATTTTAAAATTATAAGCCTCTTTTGTCTTCATAACCTTGCTTTGTGAATTTAATTCCTTTTGTATTTCTTGTAAAGTACTTTATAACTTTGGGAAAGGGCAGTATAAATGAAACAGAACTGTCTCAGATACTTTGCAACAATGCAATAAGGTGAAATCCAGAATAAAAAGCAGTTGACATCTCCTGCACTAACTCTGCTGACATGAGATACTTGTTTTTCTGTCTCACTGTAATTAAACACACTATTTTGTCAATGAACAGCCAAGCTTCTGCTCTGCTGTCGTGTTAGTCATCACCTTCATCAATATAGCTATTTGCACTGCAGGTGTTGTACAATGCACCTGCATACAAATAGGTCCCCTCTCAGCCATCAGTTATAAAGTCAAATCATTTATAAATGCTGATGCTTATTTTGTTGTCTTTCCCAGGACATCTCCACCCACCTTCCCCTGAACATGGAGGTGATGATCAGTCCTTACGCCCACCGAGTCTGGGACCTTCTCCATACTCCTCCCCTTTGCTGACACCTCGACTCGGACACGGTAGCTCAAACGAGGCAGGCGAAGGTGACGGGGTCTCCCTCGCCACTCAGCAGGCACGGGGCAGCACAGAAACACTCAAGAAGGGCGGAGGTGACGAGCAGTTCCTGAGCAGCTGTGAATCAGCCAAGACAATCTGTGACTCTAAAGACATCGGTGAGGGAGGAGCCCATCGCACTCCTTCCATCAGCGTGGAGGAGGAGCGAGACGAAGTGGCGGAGGTGGACAGTCTGACGGAGGGAAGTGTGGGGATGGCAGAATCTGAGGACAGGTTTGACTGGGCCAGTGATGAGGCACCGCGCCGCCCTGACAGTCTGAAAGGCATCCAGTCTTTCCAGAGGAGCCACAGCAACCTGGCCAGTCTGGGCCTGGCCTTCCCAGCAGCAAATGGCTCGTTGGCAATTGGCCGATGGCCCAGTGTGGCTGACCGAGGCTCCATGCCTGAGGACTGGGAGAGCTACACTTACTCACCTGGCTATGAGAGGACCCACAGCAAGACTGAGTCCAACGACAGGTACACTGCCACAGTGCCCTTTAACATGACATAGCTTTATTGTGCATCAAGAAAATAGTCTCAGGATGTTTTAACTTAAATGACTGACAGTAAGCACTAAATTTCTCTTTTCAACATTTTATCTTATTGTATGTCTATGTGGGTTTTGTTGTTTTTACATAACAAATACAAAATTAGTTAATTCCTTGACCACAGCTTTTCTTTGATAAAGACGTCCTGTTTAAGGATTTACATAATCTTCAGCCTCCTTAACTTTGAAAATGATTTGCACTATAGTGACAGTTTTTTTTCTGCCTGCCAGCTCCTGCCCTAAGCTGATTGAAAATTAAAAAAAGAGATTTGCTCATTGTAATCCTGCTTCCTCAAAAGTTACCTTTTGTGTTTGATCTATATTCGTTCTTCTTTTTTTTTTTTTTACACAAGTGAGTGACGTTAATACAAATTTATATTTAACAAAAATCTAACATTCTTTAAAAATTTAATTGGAATATACTTTTCATATTTTCTTAGTGTCATTTGACAGCACTGAAAGAGGGAATTTATTCACCCACAGTGATTCAGTGCTAAAGTCCGTGTGTTTCCCAGGTCCAGTACGGAGGACTGCCTGGTGCTGATCTGCTGTGGACTCTATGATCTACTGAGGGGCGTCTTGCTGCTGTTGCCTGATCTCATGCTCGAAGATGTGATGGACAAACTCATCCAGCCAGAGGCTCTCATTGTCCTCGTCAACCACTCGTCACCTCTCATCCAACAAGGAGTCATGAAGGTTGGTTTAGTATCCTCTCAAATGAGTCTCACATCTTATAAAGCAGGTCGGTCTGATTTAGCACCGGCTTTACTGCACCTAAGATGCCACTATAGTGTTACCCATTGTAGGATTGTTTTGCTCATTACCATTCCCAAGTCTCACATTCACACATTTGTTTTACATTTTATGCTTTTAGTGAACACTTTTCTCTCAAACTGCTCACAGAGAGTGAAACTGTCGTGCAACATTAATGTCAGAGTTTTGTAGACAGCACAGAAACCGTGTACCCAACTGCATCGAGTCAAATTACCACAAGCTTGCAAAGACTGAACAGCCAGAAAGAAAAACAGTCCACAGACGTTTTTACACTTTGTGTTTTTCTACAGATTAAATAAATGGATTATACATATTCATTAATGGGTTTTTGATGCCTCTGAACACAGACAGGCTAGCTGTTTCCATCTCTTTCCAGTCTTTATGCTAAGCTAAGCAGCCAGCTGCCCATTCTATTTAAGATTTGTTCGCCTGGGCTTCAAGTACAATAGACAACATATTCACATACTCACAACAGAGATGAGCGTAAACTACAAAACATGCTGGAGAAATGATTATTTAAAGCAAGAGTTGGTGGATGGAAGTCTAAGTCCAACTCTCATAATGTTCTCGCCCCTCTCTCCCAGCTTCTGGATGCCTATTTCAGCCGAGCCCTCAAGGAGCAGAAGGAGAAATTCCTGAAGAACCACGGCTTCTCACTCCTGGCCAACCAGCTGTACATCCACCAGGGCAGCCAGGGGCTCCTCGAATGCTTCCTGGAGATGCTATTTGGGCGGCCAGTAGGCCTAGAGGAAGAGTGAGTCCCAGAATAACACACTTGTCGAGCCATAAAGTCTTGTATATATTCCTACAATAGACAATCCTATGCATAATATATGTGTTTGATGCATCTTGGTTCAAATTCTACCATAATTTTTCTTTTCTGTATTATTTTCCAGTCTGGACCTGGAGGAAATGGAAAATATATCACCTTTCAGAAAACGCTGTATTATCCCAGTGTTGGGTCTTATCGAGAACTCCCTTTATGAGAACTCCTTGGTGCACAACATCCTGTGTATGCTGTTGCAGCTCCTTAATGCCTGCCCCAAGCTGGCAGACATCCTGCTAGACCACGGGCTGCTCTATGTGCTCTTTAACACCCTCTCCACCCTCAACGGCATGGAGAATGGGTACGACTGCCAGAACACAGGATGATTCATTCAAACACCACCATGGGTTTTGTCTTGAACCTTTCAGCCATGAATTAAATCATTAATCCTCTCACTGTTCATTGATCTGGCATATGCAAGTGTTAGACTCACTTCCTCTGCTTCGTATTTCATCGTTTTTCTCGTCCTCCTTCTGCAGTATTCCCCTGAATGACTACAAGCTCTTGGTGTGTGACATCCAGCAGCTGTTGGTAGCTGTGACTATCCACTCCTGCAGCTCTTCTGGGTCCCAGTACTTCCGCATCATCGAAGACCTCATTACTTTGTTGGGCTTCATGCAGACCAGCAAGATGCGTCGCACACAGGGTGAGGAGTGAATTTCTGAATTTCAATACACATGCAAAATATATCGGTGTTGTCATCTACCATGCTATGCAGTTCTGGTAGTATCAAGCTGTCATGCTCTGCTGCAGAGAGAAACAGGGCTGTCACTTCATTATCTACAACTGCAGAGTGGGAAACTCATTTGAGAAAAAATATCATTTGAGAGCTATCTCACATCACCATCTTCCCACTAAATGGTTTTCTCTCATTTGCCCCTAAATTTGCTCTCTGAAGAATATCTCTCCCATCTCTTCCCCATTAGCGCTTATTTCTTTACAGTTTTTTTGTTTTTTTTTTAATCTGATATTATCATTTTGTGATCACAAAAACATCACAAAGGCATTATGGCTCTGTACATGACACCCTTTATTATTGGTTGTTTGTCATTTTAGTAATTATACTTATACCCTATTGCCCCCCCTCCCTCTCTAAAGAGCCTCAAACAAACACACCTTCCTTTTTTTTTTTTTTTCCCTCTTCTTTTCCCCAAGTGGGATTCACCAAGCTCTAAGCTGCACAAACTTCTCGCTTCAACTAGATGAATTCAGACCTGCTCATAATCAGGTGTCAGATTTGATCATTAGCAGAATCTATGATATCAAATTGCTCCCTAAGACGGTCTTTTCTGCTCTGTTAGTGGACAAGTTTCATTGATTAAAAATGTTACGCAAGAGTGAGAAGAAGGATTTAAAATTAGCAGATGAAAACAAAATATATGCAGCAATGAGAAAATATTACTACAGCTATCCACGCTGTGTCACTGCAGAAGGTGTTGAACCTCTCAGCAAATTTCCCAGACACGATTCACATTGCACTGATGCTATAAACAGATTATAGTAGAGAAAATTACTATAGGCATAAATCAGTCATACGTGCATCTTAACAAAAGATGTGGCTCTTCCGTGAAGCATATTGTCATCAGCATCAAACTTCTAACATGACCAGGTTCATTATCTCTGTTTTTTCACAGAGATGTCAGTGGCTTTGCAGTTCCGCGTCCTTCAGTCGGCCATAGAATTTATAAAGACTACGGCCAATCAGGAACCTCAGAGGCTGAGCAGCTCCGTTAATGCACCGAGCTCTCCACATCACGCCATCTATCAGAAGCGCAAGAGCATCGCGGGTGAGTGTTTTCAAAGTGGCCACCGTGTGTTTTCAAGTATCGCACTGCTCCAATCTCATGTGTCTGTTCATTGATCCTCTCCTCATCCCGACCTCAAGGTTCCATTGCCATGAAAGACTCCATTATCCCTCGTATCCCCAGACAGCACTACTGCTCCTATGGCCAGATCCCCCTGTCCCCCCCCTTCAGCTTCCTGTCTCAGGACTCCCCCCTCCCCTCCCCCTCGGGAGCACCATCCTATATGCTCCACTGTGACGCAGGTAGCTGGGACTGTAGTCCACAGCGGAGAACATGCTCCCTGTCATGGGGCATGTCTCCCACTTTTGCTGTGAACTCACCCTTTCCTCCCAACTCGCTTTGGGGGTTGATTTGCCCAGTACCCTTGTGTGCTACTGGTGCCTTTGTGTGTACACATTTAAATGCTTAACTAAATCAGCGTTAAGCATTTCAGCACAGATGGCAGTTTGATCAGTGAATCTCTATAATCTTCTTTTTGTTCAATGATATATGAGACATTTGCATAACTTTACTCTGAACTTGAAAGGAGAGGGAAAAAAAGCATGTGTGCTTTTACTTACAAATGGCATCACACCATGAATCCCCAGTTTGTGTACTCACAACTTAGCTCAAACCAGTGTTGTGCTTATAGGCCGTCGCCGGTTCTCTCTGGCCCAGACCGACTCCCTCCTGATGCGGATGCGTTCTGTAGCCAGCGATGAACTCAACCAGATGATGCAGAGGAGGATGAGCCAGGAAAACCCCATTCGTGCCAGCGAGACTGAATTTGTCCAGCGGCTGCAGAGGCTCGTGGTTCTTGCTGTCAACAGACTCATCTATCATGGTGAAAAACTTCTTCTCCCACTTACCTATTCTAATTTTCTCCATAGTCTCCTCACATGAGCACAAACTGACCCTGCTGTATAATCACGATTCTTTTTCAGATGTGAGTCAGGATTTATTTGACCTGCTGAATATTCCCGACTCCCCAGACCAACAGCTTTTCACACCAGATCCAGGTGATCTACCACAGGATGACAGTGGCTCCACCTCTGTCGCACACTCTCCTACTCCCTTCACCCTCCCACCTGCCAGCAAGAAGAGCTTTCAGAAAGACATCCTCAAACTTATGATGGATGGGATCAAAATTAGCCTGGTAGGTCAGAAGTCACTGTGAATCCCCTTTTAGCTGCAAAGAGCAAATGTGATTTCCATGTTGTGAATGTCGATGGTTGTGCTCACACAGGGCAGCACAGGCCGGGGAGGAGCCCCACATCAGCAGTGGCGAAGGATCCTGTGGTCGTGTCGGGACACCTTTCGGGTCCAAATCGGCCGCCTGCTGGTTCACACATTCAGCCCTGCGCTTCCCCTGTCTGACAGGAAGGAGGCACTGGAGTTTGTGTTTGACCCCAGACATCTGGACATCCTCAAGGAGTGCCTGAGCCCTAGTCTAGAGGTGAGTTGTGACCAAAATCAAGTTTCTCAAACTTTTTCAGCCCATTAGCTGCTAAAATAAATTAAAACTTACAGACCGCCTAACTCAGGACTACTACTTCAGTATTACTGCGGTGAACAAACGAGAGATTTGAAAAGTGAAGCAGCAAAGAGTCAAGCTAACTGGGAATTGAACTGGGGGCTAACTGTTAGCTTCAGCCACGTTTCCTCTAAAATCATGTAATTTTTGACAACGAAAAACATGAACTATAGAGACAGTGTCACAAAACGGTTACACCGCAGTCCAACAACACTGTAAAACAACCAATTCGAATCATAATGTTTGAATTTACATCGGCTATGAGTTGATACTGAAATTGCGAAATGATATTTTAACAAACTTTTAACAAACTTTGTGCAGTATATTAACTTTGTCATTTTCACTCCTACAGACAAGTTTTACAGTAAGCAAATGTTTTCATGCTCCTCATCAGCCCCTTGCATTGTCATTTTCATTCTGTATCCTCCCCTCAGACTTCACTGAAGGTCAGCCTGCCATATACTGCCTGTCCATCACCGTATGTGATTTGCCTCAGCCACAAATTAAATTTTAATCTATGCTTCCCTCTGTCACTCAGCATGGACCGAAGTTGTCGCTGTACCTGTACGAGATGCTGCACGATCACAAGGACAGCCTCACCAAAGATGAGCAGAACGCCGTGGGTGTATTCATGACCTCTCTCAAGCTTTGTGGCCATCGCTGCATCGCACTCAACGCACCACACAAACAAGACTCGCTCAGGGGCATAAAAGAGGTGAGTCCTACAAAAACAGTCATTGTCAAAGGGAAGGAAAACAGGCTTTATGCATCCACCTGCACAAACCAGTTGGTAGTTCATGTTTTATTAAAAAGCCTTAGAAGCTGTCAGCTTTTCTTCTTAGCCAGAAAAATACATGCAAAGGACTTGTTTATTTGTCTGTTTATTCTCACAGGAAAAATTCAAATATGAAACTGAAGAGACAACAAGCAAAGTGGCGTGGGAAAAGAAAATGACCAACACTCAGAAGAAGTGAGTCTGGGCTTTTTTTATTTTATGAAATTGATGTTTAGTACAAGAAAATAATAGTAAGAACCATGTCTTTGTTCAACTTCTCTATTCACTCCATTATTTCTTACTCCTCTGCAGCCTTATCCAGAGGCTTGATGGAAAGTCCAAGGACATTTCCAAGATTGCAGCTGATATTACTCAAAATGTTTCTCTGCGGCAAGGCATGGAGAGAAAGAAAGTCATCCAGCACATCAGGGGACTCTATAAAACTGACCTCAGCGCCAGCCGCCACTGGCAGGAGCTCGTGCAACAACTCACGCATGAACGGTGGGCATGAAAATTTATTTCTCATATGGGCTTTTCGCAACATCATTAAGTGCAATAATTGAATCGTTACTGTAATGATGATTATATTTCTCCAACTTATTTTCTGGTTATTTTCTAATTTAAAAAACTGAAGGGAAAATGACGCTTTAATGTGAGACAGTTTGGCCGCAGTTTGTTTGAGTAAATAAACTGGAATAGAATAAAGGATTCTCTCAGACACACAGTGCAGCAAAGCACCAGAGAAGAAAGTACAATTTATAAAACAAAACAAGCAAACTTTTTGATCTATACCTGTGTAAATCCATATCCAGTGAGGCAGGGCTGTAGCCTGGAGCTTAGAAGAAAACAGAGGCTGTGCTAACACACAGCTTACTGCTGCATGCTAAATATAAATAAATACTAAAATGCTGATATTTACAAGTTGCAGCATCTAGCATGTTAACCATCTTAGTATAACATGTTAACGTTTGTCAAATAGCACTAGATTTTGAGCTGCAGCTGACACAAGAGGAAAAGTTAAAGTGCCACAAAGTTATTATTAGTGTTTCAGAGGACATAAATGTCTGTACAAACTTCATGGCACTCCATCCAATACTTGCTGAGATATTTTAGTCTAGATTAAAGTGGGTGATGGAGCGACATTGCTATTCATAGTGCCATGTTAATTTTCTTTTTGGCAAATTTTCTCTCCCTGCACAATTAGCTAAATCAGAAACAGATGCTAAAAATGTAATTACAGTGATGATGAACATATGGATTTTGACTAAAAAAGAATTCAGAACTATGCTTTTAAAATAACTTGCCACCTAAAACTTATGGAAACTGTGGAACATGAACTTGTTCTGAGGAGTGTTAAACGCCCCCCAGGGACATCCCACATTACTAAAGACATGACATCTAATTGGTTTCTACAGTCCTGCAGTCATGCGTTTTTTTTTGTATTTATATGAGGAGACAAAGTGTAAGAGACATCTGAAATGGTCTGTTTCAGTGCGGTCTGGTACGACCAGACATCCTACCCGACGTCCTGGCAGCTGGACCCCACTGAAGGGTCGAACCGAGAGCGACGGCGGCTCCAGAGATGCTACCTCACCATCCCCAACAAATACTTGCTCAAAGACAGACGCAAGCCTGAAGGTTAGACTGGATGAACCCTTTTATGGCAAAATACTGTCCAGTACTAGTGTTTTTGTCTCCCCGAATCTGACCTTCGTGTCTTGTTCAGACACCATGAAGCCACCTCTGTCCTTCCTGTTTGAAGATAAGACCCACTCCTCTTTCTCCTCTACTGTCAAAGACAAAGCCACCAGTGAGAACATCAGGTATGCCTTTCCTCTTCTCTGTCTCTCTGCCTCTCTGTAAGCCTTTAGTAAACATCGTATCTGTCTCAGAAAGCCAGGGTGATCTGAAGAAGGGTGAATGAGAAATGTCTTTTTGTCCTTAGGTTCACTAGACGTTGCATCAGCGTTGCCCCCTCCAGAGAGACAGCAGGGGAGCTACTTCTGGGTAAGTCACTGACCGTCGCTCGCAGCTGTTCCATGCATAATAAACTCAGCCGGTTACAAGGCACAAAGAGTAATGTGCTCTCTCTGAGGCACTAGAGAATATTGCTCTGCCCTCACACACGAGTGTTTGTTAGTTATTCAGTGGGGGAAGCATTTGTTTGTCTTGCTCTTAGTACACCAAATCTCTCTTGCACTCTGTGCTGTCTCACAGGAAAGTCTGGGATGTACTTTGTGGAGGACAATGCTGCTGATGCTCATGACAACCAGGTAAAGCCAAGCTTTACTTTCCAGGATTATTCTCTGCCAGAGTGGTAGCACTGCCTTATGTGAGTCTGCCTGGCAACTCAGCACTGGATGTGTTTATGTGTTTGGACAGAGCCTTCACGGGGAGACCGAGGCTCCTTCCTTCTCCTGGACATACGAGGAGATCAAGGAGGTGCACAAGCGCTGGTGGCAGCTCAGAGACAACGCTGTAGAAATTTTCCTCACCAACGGCAGGACCCTGCTGTTAGCCTTTGACAACACCAAGGTGAGGCAAACACACAAGCCATGTGGAATAAAAATGAAGGAAGCCAGTGAAAAGTTTGGGTATTCAATAAAAAAATACTGACTTGTTCGTGACTGGCATACACTACATCTTCTGGTGTATTTACTTGAGCTATTTCAATTCATTATCGCAAAGAACTGACTGTGCTTATCATCCATAACTAGACTACCCAGCAGATCACAAGAGAAAAATTCAATCCATCTTTCATTTGAATATTAAAATGCAGCCACACAGGATGGACTGTGATTAAAAATGACAAGATGAAAGAACCCACTGATGCTCAAAGAAAAAGACGTATGAATAGACAAAATCATGCAGCCTGAAAAAAAAACATTTGCTGTGAGAGTTAATTGTTGAATTGCCTTTTTGTTGTTCTGTCCCTGATGCCTTTTGAGCTCAGTAGTATTCTGTGCCAGGAATCAGTCATGATAATAAGATACAGTAGCGTCACACTCTGTAAGGACAAACTGTTCTTACAGTACATTATTTCATTTAAATACTGAAAGAACGTTAAAATGTGGTTGGATAAAGTGACTTTTAAGCAGCCTGGAGGTTTCCGGCAGGTATTACAATCTGTCCTCAGATTGTCTTTGGACTTACTTTACCTGGATAAACAAGCAAAAAGAATGTGTTTCCAATTTTCCCCTGTGTTTACTTCAAGTTTAGACTGATATGTTCTGGTTTTTGGTACAAAACATTCACGTCCCCCTCGGGATGAATTGTAATCACTTCCTCTGACTTCTCATCCAGAACCATTATCAGGCCAAAATTTTAATTTATTCAACAGGTTTAAATGTGCTGTTGAAGTTTTTGTTGATTGCTAATTAGTAACTCTGAGTGTGTTAATGTGTTAAACTAAGAGGATGAACATTATATCTTCTTAACATTAGCATCTTGGCTGTTGGCCATGTTTTTGGGCATTTTGTGCATTTATTATCCTTAGCTCGGTTTGGTGGAAACATTTCTGCTTTTAGATGAATGAAACTAAGATTTAAGACTAATTGAGTTACTTTATCTGGATTAGCAGCTCTCTTAAGGCTAATTTTGTCAGTGTCACAGGAAACTACATTAACCAGTTAGTACTGTTTACGTTTGAAAATAATCTTGTTTGTTCTCACCTTAGTTCCGTGACGACGTCTACCACAACATCCTGACCTCCGACCTGCCCAACCTGCTAGAGCATGGAAATATCACTGCACTCACACAGCTCTGGGGCTCGGGTCAGATCTCGAACTTTGAGTACCTCACGCATCTCAACAAGCACGCAGGCCGCTCCTTCAATGACCTCATGCAGTACCCTGTGTTCCCCTTTATCCTGCGGGATTACACCAGTGAGACGCTCGACCTGCAGGACCCAAACATCTACAGGTTAATGTTTCCTGCATTCCTGTGTTTTAAAGGGTTATGAGGTCACTGATGCTTTAGACACTACATATTGGAGGTGTTCTGTTCTTAAATATAATTGTTCTTAATCTAAATGCTAGTTATTCCAAACTAACATGATTAATCAGGGCAGATATTGTAAATTGATATATTATGTTACATTTTGATTGATTAGACAGCAAAGAAGGCTTGTGACAGATAAATAGTTTATTATAGGAGACTTGTTCTTATTTTTTATATATTGAATATTACAGTTCATTTCTGTTTTGCTTCCATTTTGTCATTTGTGCAGGAATTTGAGCAAACCCATCGCAGTCCAGTCAAAAGAAAAAGAGGATCGTTACGTGGATAATTACAGGGTAAGGCCACGTTCTGCCTTTTTCGCATGTGCAGTGGGTGTTTCCAGGGACAGACAACCGGTCAGGAGCACAGGGGCATCTCATGGTCACCTGGGTCGTTTTGGCTTGTTGTGAAAAGTCAACTTGATCAGCAATAATATAACGAACAGGAATGAGTTGAAAGATCTCAACTGCTACTTGTGCATGTGTGTCCACAGTGTCACTTCTTGCATTATCATTAAACAATGAGTTTGCCTTTGATAATGCCAATAATAGAAAATTGAAGAAAGAGATAGAGAGTGCTTCTGTCCTGTTAACTTATATAACTGAATTAAATTGACTATGTAGGACTGTTACAACCCAGCTCATTGTGTCGTGAAAAGGGAAGCAACATAGACCAGTTGTTAGTGGTAGTGCAGATTTATTTTATAGTTGAAATCAGGGTACAAAAGGGCAAAACCAATACTGCTAAATGCTTAATCAGAAACAGAATATAACCAAAATTCACTTGCTAAACTAAAAATTTAAAGAAGCAAAAAAGCCAGTCTACTGTTTGACTAAAGAAAGACAAAAGAAGCAGCAACCCTAGTCCTAATCCTAGTGAAGATAACAGCCTTTTTTTCTATGTGTGAGTGTAAATCAGTAATTCTCTGTTGGCTACCCCCAGTCTCCAACAGTCACCGACCTCACAAACTAATTTACAACACAAAGTTGGACAACAACAAGTATGGTGGCGAGCTGTAACACTCGGCTGGCCAGGCCTTACGATTCTTCATCTGCCAAGTGGCTGCAGCTGTGGAGCATCAGGAAGGTTGTTGAACCGGCCAGACTCCCGACTCCTCCTCCTCAGCTTCGATCAGACCCAACGCCAGGACCAGGCAGCCTAATTAACATACTCAGAATTAGACACATGACTGCAGCTGTAATAAGTACACATGTAGCCTTCATTTTCTCCTTTAATTAGATAGAAATTATTTTTAAAAAATGTTTATATTTGAACTTTTTTTAAATTTAATGGTCAGTTCTGATCTTTTGTCTTAATCTGGATCATTTTCCTCCCAGATGATCATTTATAACTAGTCTGGTACCTGTCACGTATCAGTCTGATGATTCACGCCTGAGTCACAGGTTCAGTCCTCCTCTGGATGTTTCAGTAAGAAAACACATTGGCATCCATTGTGCCCTTTGTGCAGTACCTGGAGGAGGAGTACAAGAAGGGCATCCGTGAGGACGACCCCATGCCTCCCGTCCAGCCGTACCACTATGGCTCCCACTACTCCAACAGCGGCACCGTGCTGCACTTCCTGGTCCGAATGCCCCCGTTCACCAAGATGTTCCTCGCGTACCAGGGTGAGTCGCACGTTAATGTGTGATAAACTAACGGAAGGAAAATTATCTTTAAATGTTAAGTGAGTGGCAGTCCTGACAGACCGATGAGATAATTATCATACAGCTACAAAAAGCTTTTAGCAGCACCTGTCTAGTGCCACCTGTCTGTTCTACATTGACAACTCCATCTTAATTGAGTCTGAGGCTTTTAGTACTGAGATGCTGGAACTGAGCCGCATGTTGCCCTAGCTGTGTTGTGTCACATGTATTGGCCATGAAAGGTTACTTCATCTCAATTCTGTTCTCTGATCAATTCCTCGTCCCTTCCCCCTTCTCTTTTCTATTTCTTCTGTTTATGTTAATTGTCTTTTTATTCATCTGTCTCTCTCCTCTGATCCTCTGAGGCATCTTTTTGTGTGACCGTAAAATGTATTCATCAAGCATGGTGTCTAAGGTCATGAAAGGGGATTTTATTTTGTTTCAATCACTGAGTTGAATCTGTAATGAGATTGTCTTTGGCCTTAATCAGACCAGAGCTTTGATATTCCGGACCGGACGTTTCACTCCATGAACACCACGTGGCGTCTGTCCTCCTACGAGTCCATGACTGATGTGAAAGAGCTAATCCCGGAGTTTTTCTACCTCCCAGAGTTCTTGGTCAACAGAGAGGGTAATTATTTTTTCATTTTCTTTTATATCCTCAACCTTTTATTCTTGCATTCATTTTTCATAGCTTCCCATAAATCAATAAAACTTTTTTTTTTTTTTTTTTGCTCGGACAGGTTTTGATTTTGGGGTTCGTCAGAACGGCGAGAGGGTGAATCATGTGAACTTGCCACCCTGGGCTCGCAACGACCCGCGTCTGTTCATCCTGATCCACCGGCAGGCGTTAGAGTCCGACCAGGTCTCCCAGACGCTGTGCCAGTGGATCGACCTGGTGTTCGGGCTGAAGCAGAAAGGCAAAGCTGCTGTCCAGGCCATCAACGTCTTCCACCCAGCTGTAAGAAGCTGCTAATGACAATGTTGGAATAGACTTAGGGGGGGTTTATTTAAGAGTATTTAACAATACGAGTTGTTGTTGCTTACATAATTCTTGTATATAAATTTTCACAGACGTATTTTGGCATGGATGTTTCGGCTGTAGAAGACCCAGTACAGCGACGAGCCCTGGAGACAATGATCAAGACTTATGGACAGACACCCAGGCAGCTCTTCAGCGCCTCTCATATCAGCAGGGCCGGCCCAAAACTCACAATGGAGGGGGAGCTGCCAGCAGCCATGGGACTACTGGTTCAGCTGGCCTTCAGAGAAACCAGAGAACAGGCCAAGGAAATAGTGTGCCCGGTAATCCACTCTGTGGTGGCAGTGACTCTGGCAGCCCGCTGTGCACTGAGGAAGACATTACTCAATGCATCGTCCATGAAATGATGTGCTGCTCACCTGGTAATTTCCTCTTTCTTCCCCACAGAGCCCACTGCCGTGGATCAAAGGTCTGAAGTGGGGTGAATACGTGGGCTCCCCCTCCGCTCCAGACCCAGTGGTGTGCTTCAGCCAGCCGCACGGGGAGCGCTTCGGATCCCTGCTGGCTCTGCCAACACGAGCGATCTGCGGCCTGTCCCGCAAGTTCTGCCTCATGATGATTTACAGCAAGGAGCAGGGTAGGAAGCCCACCACTCAGCCACAACTCAATATACAGCGTGTTCTGCACAATGTCCTGCTGACTCCATCCATTTTGTGCCCTCTCCTCTCTAGGTGTTCGGAGTATGCACAGCACAGACATCCAGTGGTCGGCCATCTTGAGCTGGGGCTACGCCGACAACATATTGAGGCTGAAGAGCAAACAGAGCGAACCACCTATCAACTTTATTCAGTGTTCACAACTTCACCAGGTAAACGGCTCAGAAAAATCCAGTAATGAAGGAAATTACCGTTCTCCCATTCATGTTGCATTAATCTGCACTTAGTCTCAACCAATGAGCCTCCAGGCTCCTCATTGCCTCTGTCCAACCGTGCGTTTCCCTCTCCTCCAGGTGACCAGCTGCGCCTGGGTGCCTGACGGCTGCCAGCTATTTACAGGTAGCAAGTGTGGAGTCATCACCGCCTACAGCAACCGCTTCACCAGCACCACGGTGGGTTTCCATGGCGACGTCCCCCTCTAACCTTCCGCCTTCGCATCAACGCCCAATCCACCCACCCACTTCCCATCACCCCCACCTTCCTCTCCCCCTCTTTAGGCAGCCTCACCATGCTCAAACGCTCAGCTTCATTAGTCACATCACAGTTGCCCTTGAAACATATTTCCACCGAGCCTACAAGTGGGATTAGGGGTCGGGGAGTTCAGTCATCAGAGAGGCTTTCAGACCTTCATCAGTCCCCACCAACAGGCAATAACATTTCCTGTGTCTCTGCACCTGAAGGGCGCTGTAGTGGCAATTGATTTATGCTGTTCAGAAAATCCTGCTGGAGATTGATACATGCTAACAGTGTGTCACAGGTATCCAGGTGTTCCTGTCTTCTGGAGGTGGTCTTGAATATGTGTCTTGTGTTTAATGTCTGTCCGTAGCCCTCAGAGATGGAGGTGGAATCTCAGGTTCACCTGTACGGACACACGGGGGAAGTCACCAGCCTGTTTGTCTGCAAACCCTACAGCATCCTCATCAGTGTTAGCAAAGATGGCACCTGTATCCTGTGGGACCTCAACAGGTCAGTGTGTGTGTGTGGTGAAAATCAATCATATCTTTTGTATGTCTGTTTGTGTGTGGGATGAGGAACCAGAAAGTAAAGCGGCGTTTTTGCAGCTTGGCTTGTTGTGGTGTTTGAGCTGCTCTGTGTTTCTCCAGGCTCTGTTATGTACAAAGCCTCACAGGCCACAAAAGCCCAGTGACTTCAGTGTCTGCCAGCGAGACCACGGGTGACATTGCAACAGTCTGTGACTCAGGTGAGTCTCCCGCTGTGACCTCTGCGTTTATTATTTCACATCTCTACATTATCAAAGTGCGTTTTGGTGGCCGTTGTGAATCACGACTTGTCTTTCCAGTGGGCGGAGGCAGCGACCTGCGTCTGTGGACGGTGAACGGCGACCTGATTGGTCACGTCCACTGCAGAGAGATCATCTGCTCTGTGGCCTTCTCCAACCAGCCGGAGGGCGTGTCTGTCAACATCATCGCCGGCGGGCTGGAGAATGGCGTCGTCAGGTGAGAGAGACTTTTTATTTTCTTTTAGGTTTAATTCTTTCTTTGTGAATCATTCACACTGATTTTTTTTTTTTTTTTTTTTTTTTGTTAAACGTCTGAACTATGTCCAGGTTGTGGAGCACCTGGGATTTGAAACCAGTGAGAGAAATCACCTTTCCCAAATCAAGCAAACCCATCATCAGGTATCATAACAGTGACACAACCATTGTACTTATTCTTCATGGTAAATATTCAGTTTAATTCTGTGGGAACAGTGATGACCTCGTCCTCTCCTGTGTGCCTCAGCCTGACATACTCGTGTGACGGCCACCACCTCTACACCGCCAACAGCGAGGGCACGGTGATGGCGTGGTGTCGGCGGGACCAGCAGCGCATGAAGCTGCCCATGTTTTACTCCTTCCTAAGTAGCTACGCTGCAGGCTGACTGTTTGTCTGACGTCTATTACTGTCCACTTCTCAGCAGGAGGAGCTCCCCCACCCCTTCCTCCTCCCCCTCCTCCTCTTCATCCTCCTCCTCCTCCTTGGGACTCGTCAGCATGGCCTCAAACTCCCTGAATCCTCCTTGACTTTTAACTAAAGCCATCTCCAGCTGAGCAGACTCTACCACAGCCACTCCCAGCATCAAGAGTTGATTATAAAAATAGTATTATATGTATATAAATATATATTTATAAACATACTGGAATGATGTGGGGGGTGGATGAATATTTGGCTGAGGCTGCAACAGACACTTTAAATGCATTTCCAAGAGTGTGGTTGGTTAAGTCTTTCCTCCTTTTG
This sequence comes from Rachycentron canadum, assembly GCA_038496675.1. NCBI lineage: Eukaryota > Metazoa > Chordata > Actinopteri > Carangiformes > Rachycentridae > Rachycentron > Rachycentron canadum. The sequence goes on along the minus strand of CM076659.1, from coordinate 5,634,819 downwards.
TTTCCTGCTGTTGCGTTTTTGTGTGATGATGATTTTGCTGTGTCCCGGGAAGCTGCTATTGTCTGGCCAAAGCCAGATCCAAAGTGTGAAGACCCCCGTCTCTCGCCTCGGCGGTGCTCAGATGTCCCGCAGTGCGTCGTCTGACAGATTGTTGCCGGAGCTCGGCGAGCGTGTCCCGCTGACGCTGCAGTAGCTGGGAAGGAGGGAGCCCCTCCTCACGTCTGTCACTGGGAGATGTCCCACTCTGTGGGAGTGAGACACCGCTCTGCTGGGCTGTCTGCTCCACTCTAGTCTGAACACTAGTGTCACAGACCTGCATCACTTTGTATCTGAGCTCAGCGGAGGGATGGGCGAGGGGGGTGTTGGGATGAATTTTACCCTGTGTTAGCTGTTCTGTCCTACTTTTGCATGCTACGATGATGCCGACCTCAACTGTGTGACATTTGCTGTCATTATGCTCCTTTATTAATGCCCTCCTCGGCTGGACCTGTCCTTTTGCATTGAGAAATGATATTCATTTATTTATTAGAAACACCATGGAAGCTCTTCTTTCCTTCCTTCCTTCCCTTGTGTTTTCCTGTACTTCTCAAATGCACCAAAACCTTCCACCACTTCATAGAGAAATAAACCAACAGCACGAGCTGCCTAAAGCTGGAAGAGAAGAAGAGAGGAATCTCCTGAATGTCCCATCATCCTCTCTGATCTGCGAGGCACTCTCTATACCTGTGCGGCATCTAAAGGAGGTTGTACTAGGTGGGAGGGTGTGGTGAAGAGCATCGTGTCCAGCAGGCTGAGGTCGGAGCAGTTCACGTGTCCTGCACTGATGAGGTTTAGCTCTGACTTCAGATTCTTATACACTACACTGATCAGTCTGGAAACCAGTAGACCAAACGCTTAGCCCACCCATGGATCCACGCAGCTACTCTTACATTCCCGCTCAACTTACTGCACTTTTCAATTCATCAGTTATTGTGAGTTTTTTGAATCAGCTACCATTGAATAATTCAAGGAGAGCCAATGATTTATGGTCCGAATATGAACTGAGCTTTGCTTTAATTCCACTCATACATTGAATCCAGAAAGCAATATCAGACATGAACATAGGAGCAATAGGTGATTTATTTTTATTTTTATTTTTTTATCATGTTTCCTATGGGGAGAAAACCAGGAGTTTGTTCTAACAGCTGTGAAACAAGTTGTTTTGCCTTTGTGGCAACTGCAGCGAGCCTTCTGTCATGACGTCTCACATTTCACACTTTGTGTTTGACGTGTTTGTTTACGAGAAAGGGAATATTTCTTACTGTATCATGATGTCATTCCTTTTGTTGTGTGTTAGGTTTTGTTTTGTTCCCTCCTCAGCCCAACTGGACTCCCGCTGCGTGCAGCATCAGGCCCTTCTCTCTTTAATATCCATCTGTGAGATTGTATGAATGTTTTTGTCTCTTTCTTTTGGAAATGGCAAAAAACTGAGAAAGACGTGGTAATGGACATTGTATTTTGTGCTTTCTGACAGTGAAGGAAATATTTTTCAGTTGATAACTTAAGCTATGCATAATTTAAGATCATTGTCTTAGGTTGCTTATATTGTGCTGTTTAATTGTGACCTTTGCAGTTTGACATCATGGACTGAGGTAAAAGGTCACGTTTTATGTTTCTTTTTGTTTGTATATATGTGCGCGTGTGTATGTATGTCCAAACCAAGTGAGTATATTATAAATATATAAATATATATATAAATATTTGAAGAAATATTACTACATCTTGTCTCTTGTGTCCATTTCTTACTGTGTGTGGAGGGTGGTGCGTTCAGGGGCAGCTAAAGGAAGAGGAAACCTGTGTGGTGATGCTGCACACCCTACTCTATTTAATCGGGAGTATAAATAGGAAGAGAACAAATATTATTTATGTGACTCGAATTTGGTTGGATCAGTTTTTTATTTGTTATCTGGATGCAAAGAGGAGCAGTGTTGTTATGGATGAGGCCTATCAGTTACTATAGTGGGGGTGAAGGAGGTGAGGGTGGGGGGGGGCGGTGATGTCAAAGCTGATGTAAAAATGAAATGGGGAAGCCTGCAGACCTGTGGTGCCTTCTGCAGCAATAAAGCAAATTAGAAAAACAGCAGACCCTAATTTGACTAATAGGCAGCGTCGGTGCGTTTAGGGGCCAGTTTGCACAGTGGGAAAAAAACAAAACAAAAAAAAAAAAAATAGAAAGAAAGAAGCGCGTCCTGGGTTTGTTGCTCGCTGCAGCTCCTGGTCCACTGATCGAGTGCTCCCTGCCCCACAGCCTGTATCTGATCGTCACACGGAGGTTTCCCCCCCTGCTGCATGCGTAACATCTCTCCAGGTCCAGCCGTGGTGCTCACCGAGACCTCGCCGCTCGGATCTTCATCATCTTCCTACACGGGAATACGCACGACTCACGCTGAGCGAAACCGCTGAGGCGAAACCCAAACGCCAGGATTTACCTCCTCGGGTTCAGTCCACAGCGAAGCGAGGCTGGGATTTCCTCCAATCCTTTGATATTTGACAGATCCTCTTCTTTTGTTTTTTTTTTTTTGTTTGTTTGTTTGTTTGGTTTTTTTATTTTTTGGTGTTTTTTTTTTTCTTTTTTTTTTTTCTTCTTGTGCGTGCGTGTGTGTGTCCGTGTGCGTGAGCGTGAGTGTGTGTGTGTTGGGTGGAGTCAACCCGGAATTCTCCAAATTGGAAATCCATTGGCACATTTTGAGGTAGGTCGGCGGCTGTAGCCCCACATTAATCACATCATAGCCGCGCAATGCAGCGCAAAGCATCAGGAGATATTTTTTTTATATATTATTCCTTCATGCAATAGCTATTTTTTTTCCATGATGTGGGGTTTTGCTGTTTTCTGCTCTGACCAGGGCCGCAGCTCGCACCGTGTGTGTGTGTGTGTGTGTGTGTGTGTGTCTCTGTGTGTGTTTGTCCACGTTTTATTCCCTTTAGAAATAAGAGTCGCCCATGTTTGACAGATCTGCATCAACAATTAGCATCGTTACATTTGGGGATAAAACGGCACAGACCCTGATCCAGCCCCAGATGCAGCTTCAGGATGGATGAATCGAGCAGGATGAGGATGGTGGTGGTTGTTGTTGGAGGGGGGGGGGGGGCCTGAATGGAAAAGGCCTGATAGCTTCCCTACGAGGGTGTGATTTAAAAGCTATAAATTGGCTTTAGAGGCGCGAATGGTGGGAATCAGAGAGGATTCACCGTCTGCATCACAACATCTGCTTCAACATCTGTTCAATTTGATTTGATGCGATGAAAATGAAATGAATAAACCAGGCGACGCACAATGAGTGTGAATACAGCAGCACCCCACCTCAGTGAAATGCTTCATGTGTTCATGCAGATTATTATAAAACACATCTGTGGTCAGGTGTCATCTCTCTCTCTCTCTCTCTCTCTCTCTCTCTCTCTCTCACTCTCTCACTCTCTCTGCTCTTGTTGCCAAACTGGGGCAGTACAGGAGTGATGGGGGGGGGGGGGGGGTCAAGGGGCCTAAAATGAGAGCAAAACTCTTAAGTCATGACTTAGATCTACAGAGACGCTGTTTGCAGTTGCATTGATGCACATTGTGGAGAGGGTTGAGGGGATGATGGGCAGATCTGCTCCAGCCTGTAGGTGCAAGGTCAGGAAGGAAGGATGAAGTTGTAGGTTTGATTCCCTCTGAAGGGTCATTCTAAGGAAATGAGGTGATGCTGTGGTGAAGTGTCTTTAAGCAAAGCTGCTTTAGCCCCGTGGTGAACCGTGCAGCTCCAAAGAGGCGTGTTGGGTAACTTCTCAAACCCTCCCCAACCCACCCGCCCACAGCCTGTTACTGTAAAGAATAACTTCGCCAAGAAAAGTAATCACGCATGAACGCTGACTGAAAAATGACAAACCACTGTCCAGCTGCTGCCTTCAAAGCTCTTTCTTCAGATAAAATGGAGCTTAGCCAGACAAAATGGGTCCTTTGAATTAAAAGAAAAAAAGAGGTTGGGGCTGAAAGTGGCTGCTCCAAGGGACATCCCCCAGGGGGAGGGAGAGAGGTGGGAGGGTGGGGCTGCTTTTTAATGTGATGTTCGTTGACTCTATGTGCCCCCCCCCCCCCCCCCCCCGCCTCTGTTTTGGCGTCACAGAAGCATCATGAAGGACGGTATCGCCAACAACAGCACGGCCAGCATCTCCCAAGCCAGGAAAGCCGTGGAGCAGCTGAAGATGGAGGCCTGCATGGACAGGATAAAGGTACAGACGAGGCTTTTATCTTCACCTGCGTCTCTGAGAAAATGTTTGCATGTTGTAGTTAAAGTGTAAATTAGTCTAAAAACTCATCTGTCAAGATTTGATGCAACCCCAAACCTTGATTACGACAAAATGTATTCATATTTTCATTCGTCACATTGTTGAGCTACTGTATCTTCACCGTGGTAGTTGTGTGACGGCTAAACAGGAATCTGAAATGTTTGTCTCTTCACGTCAGTATGTTCATCAACTTAACTAAATGGGGATAAAAATGGGTCTGTATCTACTGTATATAAATTAAATCTACATTTATATGTCCAACCTCCAGTTAAATAACTGTCACAGCTTAGTATTTATTTAACCCTGAAAAACTATTAAAAACACATCAGTTAGCCACACTGGATCATTACCATCAACATGGGCACTGTAGTTTATTTTAAATCAATCCCACATATAATGTCAAACTGAGGGTAATGCACTAGTCCAAATGTGTATTAATCCGCAGTTTAAAATAGTCCCCTATTAATGCGACACTGACTCCTGTTTGAGTGAAGTTTGATAAAAACTACAGTGACTACAGAATTCATGAGCTGTTTTCTTTTCAATGAGAGTGTCTTCTTCCCTTCTTCATTAAGCGTAAATGAGTCACAGAGAAAGATTGATGGACACATTGTTGGTTTTGGTCATTTAAGGATTTGTTGATTTAGACATCTATTTGTGCACACATGCTGCCGCCATCTTTTAGTTTCTTACTTACATACTTTTATTTAGTTTCATCCTTGAGAGTCAGATGAAACGATCATATCTGTACGGTAAATATAGAGCTGGAGCTGGTTAGCTTAGCTTAGCATAAAGACTGGAAACACAGAGAAACAGCTATTCTGCCTTGCCCAAAGGCAGCAATATGTTATATTGTTATATCTGGTTTATTGGGAAGTGACTGCTTGTGGTCATGAAATAATCTAAAACTCACTGTTGTTTTTACACAATAAAGCAAATGAGATATAACAATGTTGGGCGGAATGGGCTAGGCTAGCTGTCTATTCTTGTTTCCAGTCTTTAAGCTAAGCTAAGCTAAGCTAACGAGCTGCTGGCACCGGCTCTCAACAAGAACTCACCAATCCTCAATGTACATACAATTTGGTTCACAATTATGCACTATTTCTTACCTTAGTAAATGCGATTATATAGGATGGACTGAAACAGAAGCACAGATTTTGTCCTTTTCGTTCCACTCATTCTTTTTTCTTCCTCTTCTATTTTTCCTCCAACATCACTTGACATCATTTATTAGATGTCAAGCAGCCCCCAAAGGCTTTACACAACTTTTTTCATGTGCATACAGTCTTATAATCGACAAACATGAGCTCACATAATTTATTCCAACACGATGACAACAAAATGAGGAGTTAAGTGCAGCCTCCTCTGACAGGTGTCACGTAACGGCTAAGTTCACATCCGAACAAGCTGTGTCACCACCTCTGTGCACAGCTGGGAGACTCAAAT
>CM076659.1:5539616-5615129 GCA_038496675.1 Rachycentron canadum | reverse complement strand
TATATATATATATATATATATATATAGCTGACCCCCAGAGCATTTTTTAGAGAGGGCACAACTTCCAAAAGTTACTCAAAAATGATAAATTCAAAAGTCAAAGGAAAAAAAGCTACAAGTTATAAAATACAGAAAAATGAGCAGGAGTGGCTGCAACAGGCTGCATGCATGGACGCACATGCACACTAAAGTATATATATAATAGATAGAGCAATATTAATATTAATATATCAGTAGCTATGAAAATGTTATACGTTCAAATCATTACCAAATCGCTTGCAATGCTACTAGACTTTAACATCATTATTATTATTGCTAAAATAGCAAGAGGTCAAATTAGAATAGATAGATTAATAGAATAGATAGATGAATATTAGTCCAGCTATATGGATGGGTTAATATTAATATATAAGATACTGATATATTAATATTAATATATCAGTATCTTATTCAGCTTATATTCAACTTGTTCAGTTTAATGTTGTCAAACCATCACCAAATCACTAGTAACACTAATTAGACTATAAAATTATTATTGTTGTTGTTGTTTGACACACAAATTTCTTACAGGTTCAGACTTATTATTTTGTTTCGCTAGTGGGTGTTGAACTCCATCTCCCATAGTGCACAGCGACAGGGAAACCGGTCTCCCATTGGCCGAGCTCTCCGAGCAGCGGAGGCAGACATGAGGCGGTGGTGAGAGCCCGGCGGAGAGCTGCGGAGCTGAAATGAAGCGCACACACGGAGCGGCTCACACCACCGCGCAGCGCCGTGCGGCTCAGGAAGAGGCTCCGCGCCGCTAAAGCTGGAGGCTGCTCCGGCTGAGTGAAGGGCTCCGTCCATGCGGAGGCTAGCGCTCATTCTGCTGCCCTGTGCTGTCGCCGTCCTGGTGCACTTGTGGTTGGCACAACGACCCTCCTCCACCCCGCTGGACAACAACGCACACTCGGGTACTTTTCTTTCTTTTTTTTTTTTAATTTATCCACAGCTTCCGAGGTTCAGCCTCCGCGAAGCTCCGCAACTTTTTCCACGGCCGAGCGGCGGGTTAACTTTGCTTCCCACCGCGCCCGGTGTGGCTGCTCAGTTTGTGCGGGAACAGGTAGTTAACGCTGGTCCGTGAGTGTGTGTGTGTGTGTGTGTGTGTGTGTGTGTGTGTGTGTGTGTGTGTGTGTGTGTGTGTGAGTTTCAGTGGGAAATAATGTGACTGTAACACTTCAGTAGTGTTGGGCGTTGCTGGGATAGTCTAACGTCTGGAAACAGGAGGCTGGAGCATCTCTGCCTTCAGATGCATTATCACTCAGTATCGGGGCTGTGGTGGAGGCTGGAGCTGCTGGGTTAAAATCACTGGATTATAGTTTAACCACATCTTGCATGCAGGGAGACATTCATTTCCACGAGGTCCATTGCAGGATGCATCACACAGTAAGTCAGTGCAAACTAAAAGTAGCAGCTGTGAGGAACAGGAACAGGAAGCAAAAATCAAACAGGGCTCAAAGTCTGATTTTAAAATAATAATAATATTAATCATTTTTTAATATTTCATCTCCGGTTGTTGCCTTGTCATTGTCACCAGCTCTAGGTCATATTTTACCTCATGCTTACATTTCATTACATCACTGTCTGTTTCAGTTGTTTGAGGTTTTCAATCCAAAATAAATAAATAAAATAATAATATCAGCATGGTTTCTGTGTTTGATACAGATGAAGCATTACCTTCCTATGAAGTTTTGGTGGGAGTGCTGTCAGCCAGACACCATTATGAACTGCGACAAGCGATAAGGGAGACCTGGCTGGGCTACCTCAGAGATCAGCCCCACTTCCAGCACAGGTCTGTGAGGTGGATCTCCCAACTTATCCCTTTCTTTCTTTCTTTCTTTCTTTCTTTCTTTTTTTCACCCAGGTCAGATTCATGTAGTGGAAATAAAGCCTGGAGCTGGCAGCTAATAACTGACTTCCCCATCAAACCCTTTTATCTTTACCTGACTAGCGGCCACTACTGTTCTCTCTCTTTCATTCTTTCTATTTCTTTCTTTCTTTCTGTCTTTTTTTTTTTTTCTTTTTTGTCCATTTCCTTCTCATTCAGCGATCTGAGCTCAGATAAGGTGTGATGGCCTTTAAGCAACCCTGGGTAACCATGGCAACGGAGGGTGGATAGATGGACAAAGCTTTTGAAATCTTGTTGCCTAAAAGAAGGTGAATGCAACCCAGTAGTGTTTGTGCTTATTTTCCAGAGTGGGGGTGAAGTTTATCGTGGGCAAACATGGGTGTCCCATTCCAGAGGAGGACAGAGAGGATCCCTACTCCTGCTCCATCCTCAACTTCACCGAGCCAGGTACTGAAAGGAAGCAATGAGAAAACATCTGCAGCTGTTGACTTGAATGTGCAGTTGCTAATAGTCGAGCTGAGAACAGAGAAGAATAGCAGGAGATGTGACTTGAAAGAATTAAAAGAATGCACCCTCAGAAAAAACCTTTATTCCTATTCACCCACAGCTCAAGGACACCGTTCTTTTCCTTTCCATACCCAAGGCCGAAGCACAAATGTCTGGCAGTCAGTGCAGATGTTGCAGCCGTAACTAGAGCTGCGCGCTAGTTGAGCACTTGTAAAGTAAAGCCATATGAAGCAGTGACACACACCATATGAAATAATTGAACAGACTCACTGAACGCCTGCAGTAAATTGTTCATGTCTCTCACCTTCACGGAGTCGGTCCAGCTCAGCCGCCTCACTACTTCTCCCCGGTCGGCTCAGTGTTTGTTGCCTTCATGAAAACATAATTACTGCTCATCAGAATAGGCAGCGGCCTTTAGGGTCACGGTGATGTTTTATTTTTCCAGCCCATTCTCTTCTCTCCGGCGTGTTAATGGATGTAAGTTGTTGACGTGATTTGCTTCAGAATCTGAGGCAGGCGAGCAGCTCTGGTGCTCGGTGCGAATGAAAGAGAAAGAGACAATGGCTGCTTTTTTTTTTTTTTTTTTTTTTTTTTTTTTTTAAACACCGCTGAGCACCTGACTCGGAATTTAAGTCAAAGAATGCGCTAAGTGGACAATTAATTGTTGCTGAAATGTGTTTGTTTGTTTGTTTGTTTGTTGCTGTTTCCATCACAGGGATTTTTCTTAGGGACCACAAGATGGTGAATGTTAATTAGCATCTGAGACTTTGTTTGTTGGTAACATCCCGCTCCCAACACAAGGTGCTGGCGTTTGATTGACGGGTTGTGACCAGCGCTGAGATTTTAATCGTACAACATTTCTTTGTTGCAAGGATGCTTAAAATTCATCAGCTCCAGCTTCTCAAATGTGAATATTGGAATATTCTACGTCCTCTATGGTGGTTAATTGAATGTTTTTGGATTTTGGCGTGCTGCAAGAAAGATTTGATTTGTGATCAGCATTTTTATTAACCCAATTAAACTAGAAAACAAATTCACATGAAATGTAAACAACACAGAATGCTATAGAGTATTAGTTGTTGCTTGATATAGAAAAAAATATGAAATAACACTAAATTTGCTGTTAATAATTAAGGATTTATGCCAAGTTTTATTCATTTTTCCAATGAATAAACTGGCAAGCTCGTGCTGCCCAGCGCCAAGAGAAGCACCGTTGTTGCTTGTTTTGACAAGTTGGCACAAACCAAGCGTTTATATTTAGTCAGCATAGCAATATTAAACATATCCTCACACAGTGGTAAAATCCTGCAGCTCAATTCCACTCTGTCAGAGTGAGAGACATGAGGTTTGATAAACAGCTGCTCTCTCTCTTCGTCTGCGATTCCTTGGCCCCTAATTGTCTTTTTTGGAGCAGGCAGCAGAACTTGTGTAGAACATATATAAAGTAGAAAGGCTGCTTCCCTTTAACAGCCTTGATCTTTTCATTGATCTCCTGGGTAATAAACTGCTCTTTTGTAATTAAGAAACCACGCTCACGAGCAGAAGCTGGCTTTGAAGACAGCAGTCCCAAGAACCAGCTCCTCAAAGTGCTGATGTTGTAACTTTAGCAGAGTCTGACTCCTTCTCTCCCCAAATCACCTGGTCTTCATCACTTAAAAGACATAGTCAGCATGTTAGCTTCATAATAAATATTACCTGTGCTTGTGCAGTAACAGTCTGACCCCCGTCTGCCCCAGTGACAGGGAAGGATGCAGAGGTAGAGATCGTGACGGTGTCTGACCCCTCAGCACTCGCCCCATCTGACGTCTCGGCCATCGCCCTGGATTTCAAAGTCCTCCATCCGGTGGTGATCACCAGGCTGGGGGTGTTTCCCAGCGGGACCCGACCCGAGCTTCAGAGCAACATCACAGTGAAGCTTCTCCAGCTGGACCAGGAGGTAACGGGGTCTCGACCTCTGAGCATAATCTGTCCCGTCTGCTATTTTTCTGTGCAGCCTGATAGATGCAGAGCCTGAGGGCAGCTGGTGCTGCTACTGTTTACTCAGTTCTAGACACAAACTGAAACTTCTGTTGGATTACTGCCATTGAGATAAGAGTCCGTAGTGTAGTATTTAGTGCAGATAAAGATAAAGTTAGACAGTGATATAAAAAAAAATATAGTTTGTGAGTTCTTTATGTGTGAAAACTTCTTGCAGGAGGCTGTGGTTACTGCTCGCTTCAGCGCCATCAGCACAGGGACCATGGTGAACGGCGTTTGGTACAAACCAGTGGAGCAGTTCATCTTGCCTAAGGTCAGTTTTTCACATAAACTCTGGGTCTAACCAGGACTGACTGTAGAGACACTGAGGTCAATGAGTCCCTCAACTGACACCCACACCTCCAAAGTCTCTAGAAAGTCTCCAACGTGTTTTAAAGGAGCTATAGGTAACTTTTGCTAATGCTACATTAGCATCCGTTTACCCGACAGCCACGATGAAATGTTGTTTAACTTTCTCCATAACTCGCCAAATGCTTTTTCCAGAGGTGGAAAGCAACACCAGTGTTATTCTGGTTTTTATCACGTAATTTCTTCTGCTGAAGTTAGCGAGCTAACCAGCTAACCTTGGACTGTGTTAGCCCATCTTGTCACATTCCTATAGTAACTGACTGACTACAGCCTCCAACCTCCTCTTTAGACATAGCGCCACCCAGGGAGTGTGTTATAACCTCTGTTATTTTAAAGACAGTGATGGCTGAGGATCTTGTGAAGCCACCACCACCTGCTCCAAGAGCAGCCGTGTTCAGTGGTAGAGAGAACTTACAAATAGCTCCTTTTAATTATTATCCTACTTATGCACATTACTATGCATAGTTCTTTCAGAGAAGCATCCTTGGAAATGAATAATTAAAAAACTAAATGTGATTTAAAATAGAAGTTTTTTTTTAACTGTAGAATGTAATCTTCCTCAAGGTTGATTTTTAAAACCAATCCCAGAACAACAGAGAGGACATGATGTGTCCTCCTCAGTGGTAGCTACAGCACTGCTTATACATGTGCAGTGACTGAAAAGTGTGTTTTTCATCCAGGGTTTTGAGGGGACGCTGGTTTGGGAGAGTCTGGACTTATCTGGATTGACGACCGTCAACTCCTCCTCTGTGCAGCTCAATGATGGAGGAGGTGTCCTCAAGATCTCTTCTGTACGTGGTGGGGGTGTTAAGAGTAAATGCATAATGAATATTCTAAAGTTCAGAAGTAAAGGAAACTTTTTTTTTTTTTTTTTTTTTTTTTGCTATGTTCTTGGAATTGCAGATTGCAGAGGGCATATTGCCTCATAGAAGTGCTCTTGGATTTCCTGGTTTGGCTGGAGGGTTCACCTTCACTATCTATGGTTGGTCCAGCAACAAAATTAATTCTGAGATTCTTATGAAAACAGTTTGATCAAAATGGCTCCTTATGTAAAAACTCCCAAAAATATTGCTTGCTCTGGCAGGTTATGAGATTAACTCATTTTCTTTTTTGCCTTAGGGCTCTTGCATACATGTCAAATGGGAAATAACGCGGTTCTTCCTCTCTCCACCTTGTTGGGTTATGCTATTGATTGTACCCCCTGCATGTGTTTGCATTTGATTTTATCTGAGAATGGATTTGTAGCCACGTTGGCAAAAAGAAAATGAAATTCACCATTCGATATCTCTGAAAACAGAAGTAATGATCCATTCTGTAAACTTAAAATTTTATCACATTATTTCGCCAGCCAGTGATTTATTATCCTTCACAAGTTCCTTAATTTATTCATACTTTGGGTGAATAAAAAGTTAATGTGACTTTTAAAAAAAAAATAAAAATTCCTCTGTGGGACAAAAGTCTTTCCCCAATTTATTCATTTTGTCTGTGTTTCTTTGTCATTACCCCCATCATGCACCTCTCCATGCCTACCCCCCACCACCTATGTCAGATGGAGAGGGCCTGTCGGGCCTCCTGCGGGGCCGCCCGGCCAGGATGGAGCACCATGCCTCCAGGCTAAGGCAGGAGGACGCCGCCCTGCAGCGTGAGAGCCTGAGGCACGGCGACATGGTGTTTGTAGACGTGGTAGACACCTACAGGAACGTACCTTCCAAACTGCTTCAGTTCTATAAATGGTATGCCAAGTGCTAATGACTCGATTCTCTGTCTGCAAATTGCCTGGGTCCTCTGAGGAAATCAGCACCCTGAAATGAAAGTGTGTCGCCGCCTCAGAACGTCTCGTTGTTAGAATCACAATTGCAATCACTCAGCCAAGGAAAAAGTACAGTTGTGAGTCATCAGGTAGCAAAATGTACACAGTGGTCTTAATCTTTAACTTGGCAAGTGTTTTATTTAGTTGCAAAGCCTCTTGCCTTTGACTCTCAGTAGGATTTGAGAGTAAATCCAGTCTGAGATATTGCAAAAAGAAAAAAGAAATCAGAGGTCGGCTTTAATTAAGGTTGCAAATTCCCTCTCTGGCAGGTCTGTGGGAAACGCTGACTTTAATCTGCTGCTGAAGACGGATGATGATTGTTATATCGATGTGGACTCAGTATTAATGAAGATAGACCACAAGGGTCTCAAGCGCAGCAATTTCTGGTGGGGGAAGTAAGTACTATTTGGTGTCTGATCCTGTTGACAATGTATATTTTGCTTGGGATTTCAGTCGAACTTGAACCTCAGTGCACTCATTCAGCCAGACTGTAGATGAAAGAAACAGGGACGCTGTGCGCAGTCACAACCATGAAGTGTCAGGTGAAAGGGAGACAGGATGTGATCATAACGTAACCGCTGTCCTGACCCAGTTTCAGGCAGAGTTGGGCAGTGGATCGCATCGGGAAGTGGCAGGAGCTGGAGTACGCTAGTCCGGCCTACCCAGCGTTTGCCTGCGGCTCAGGCTATGTGGTCTCTCGCGACCTGGTCCAGTGGCTCGCCAGTAATGCAGAGAAGCTGAAAGCCTACCAGGTGGGGTACCAAGCACCATATATTTAGGGGGTGGGGGTGGGGGGTGGTAATGGGCAGATAATCATGAATACAATGTGAGCCATCTTGTCCCGAATGTCTCGTCACAGGGAGAAGATGTGAGCATGGGGATCTGGATGGCAGCTGTTGGACCACAGAAATATCAGGTAACAGCAGCAAAACATTCAGCTCTGTCAGATCCATGGTTTATTTGATTTATTGACAACACTCAAATATGTTTGTAAGAGACAACTTACCTTGTCAGGGATAGATCAGTTAAATCCAGATTAATGGGACAGTCAAATGACAGTAGAAAGTTAGTTAAACAGTGGGACTGGATATATATATATATATATATATATAAAATATAAAAGAAGAATTCATTTGTATTTACTTTACTGACAATGACTCCTGATGATGAAAGTCTTTCTCCTCTCATACCTAAATCTGGCTGTTGGCTGGAATATGTTCTCATTGATTTCTATTGAACATGTTGACAAGCAGGACTGAAAATTGCAATGACTGTTATTTTCATCCTCTTAGAAATTCACTTTTCCCTTTTGTGAACTGATAACCAATGTGCTTTTTTTTTTTTTTTTTTTTTGTACAAAATTGCGTAGCCTTACCATCCTTGTCACATTGCACCGCACATATTGTGTGAACATGTGACGAATAAAAGGATTTTACTTTGTTCGCCAGTTTCATCTCGGCATCATGTGGTTCAGTCAGAGCCTCTAAAAGGTGCATGTTAACAGTTTAACCTGAGTAAGACCTGAACCAGTGTATGACTAATGACCAGATGTGCCTGTTAACAACCCTCCCAGGACCCTGGCTGGCTGTGTGAGAAGGACTGCTACCTGGACATGCTCTCGTCCCCCCAGCACACAGCCGAGGAGCTGCACATCCTCTGGGACAGGAAGAGGGCCTGTGGAGACCCCTGTGGTTGTCCCTGGGGCCGCTAAATCTGGTTCACAACACACTCACCATGTGGCACCATGGGTAAAATTCACTCAACACTGGTTGTCAGTTCAGTTTCTGTGGTTTCCTTAAAACCCCAAGCAGAATTTTATCATTATTATTATTATTATGATATAAAGGACTTAGGTTTTTAAAATGTGTGAAAATCTGGAAAATAATAAAAACTTTGAGATTCCACAGGTTCTTACTATTAACAAAATACTCTACCGACATAATAAACCATTTGCAGCTTCAGAATATGTTAAGAACACATTTAGCTGTAGCTCACTGTCAGTATGTGTATCATGAAATCAGTTATTGAATTCAGGAAAAGTTGAAATGTGGGTTTAAAGATGTTTGACAGAACCATGTGCACTAGCAGGATGTGATGGTCATGTGTGCTGAATCATTGCTGTAAGACCTGGGTGCTTCATAATATTATAATTACTGATGCTCTGATATTTGGCAGACTTGAAATTTTTGGGTTTCAAAGGGATATTTGATGTTATTTTAAAGATGATTGCATTACATTGCTATATTTTGTAAATGATTGTCTTAAGCTTTTCATCCTCCTCACTCTTTGTAGATTAATGACAAGCTTTCTCTCACACACACACACACACAGACACACAGACACACACACACAGTTTGTACTGTAACTGTCATTGTGCAAATAGTGATGTGGCCTTACTGTAATCGTCAGGCGTCATACTGTGTGTATGTTAAGACAGATTTCAATCAGTGTATTTGCAACACAAATTTTTGGATCTTGACGAAGCCAGAGTCAAAGTGACGATGACATAGACTCACTAGTTTAACAATGGTTTTATCAAACCCTCCTCACAGGTAATAAAGAGCACTTGAGAGACACCAGTGTCCTTGTGCTTGTTTTTTTTTTTTTTTTGGGGGGGGGCTGTGCAGGCTGAACTTTAGCTGGATCTATGTCTGAGCAGTTTGAGACCTTGGTGCTGCTCAGTCGTCACCAGAAACACAGTCAGCAAACAGACTTTGCCCACGCTGTGACAGATGAGACGGTCTGCTGCTTTTATTTTTTCACTTTAAAAATCACTTTGATCTCTATTAGTGATTGTTTTCCACTGCTGGAATGATGAAGAGGAAAACCTGTGGAGTGCCTTAGCCCCACATTGAGCAGTCGCTTTGTGGTAATCAATACAGACTGAACACATCCAGTAGGATGCGTTTAAAACTTTCACATTAATCAAATGTGATTTTTTTTTTTTTTTTTTTTTTTTTGAGCCCCATGAGCATATGCTTTTAGTTGCTGCAGTGATTTGTTTGATTATCGAAGTATATCCATGGGATGCTGGGCCATGAGAGTTAGATTGCTCTGCTCTGTACTTCTGTATAATGAAAGATGATGCAGAATATTTTACTTAAGGGGGATAATACAAGTCGTTTATTTTATTTAGCCCCCGTCCCACCTGCCAGGAAATCTATTCCTGCAATTAACCTGACACTGGAGCACGCATTCCTCTTCCTCCTCGCCATCCTCTCCCTCCCTCCCTCCTCCCTCCCTCCCTCCCTGCATCTCACACTGTCGCCCTGCTCCCTCTCAGTGAGCTGCATGATAACAAAGTCACATCCGCGACCGTTCCACTCTCCTACATAGATAAGGACAGCGATTTTCACCCCATCAGCCTTTTCCCGCTGATTTGGCTCGAAGCCCTTCATTGTGAGCTGAGAGAAGCGTGGAAATAACACGCAGATGAAAAAAAAAAAAAAATGCTCGCCTCTCATCTCTGCTCTAGTGCTTCTTTAGAAGATGAACTTATTGGATTTGTGTAAACTTTGATAAACGCTCTGGGGATGTTGTCACTCACTGATGTAAAATGCTTAAATTATTAGCTTTTTTTAAAATTATTATTTTCAGATATGCTCCAAATCTGCCTCTTTTATTGAAGTCTTGTGCTCTTATACTCACCCATCAAATCCATTTACTTACAAATTGCAGTTATGTATTAAATTAAAACATTTCTAAGGCTGTTCATGTTCTTTATTTATATTATTATATTTTATCTCCTGCCAATATACACTTTAAAATAAAATATAATTCAGATTGTTTAATGTAGTTTAGTAAGAGTTACATAGTGTGAAATAATCCATTTGTTCTCTGGGAGATGAATATATATGAAGATGCTTAGGGACCAAAACAGGACGTAATGAAAACACTTCAGCTTCTCTATAGGTTTGATATAAATATGTTCCCACTTGTTTTGAAACGTCTCTGCCCTTAAGCATGTGTGTGTCTGTCTGTGTGTAATCTCTTCTAACCAACGACAAGAGTACAATTCCCTGAACCACTGACTTATTTTCGCTCTATTAATATTTTGCCATGGAAGTGCAATCATCCGTTTAACCTGTGACAAGCAGCGCTCAGAGAAACTAGAGGGAAGTTGGGCTCTGGAGTTAATTGTATTTATGAAATTCTTTTCATCTTGAGTCTCACCTCTCCCCAAAACTCATCATCGCCTCGCGCTGCAGATTGAAGACGAGACTGTGTTGACATTACAAATTTGAGTCTTATTTTGAGTCATGTCTAGCTCTGTCAGACACTTCATTTTACTCAAGTGTTTAGAGTCTGGTGCACCCTCACATCCCAGATGAAGTGCGTGGCCCTTCATCAACACCACTCACCATCTTCCAAATGTGTTTTCATGAACTGATTATAAACTGGGTTTTTGTTTACACATTATATGAAACTCTTTTTCAACGTTTCAGCCATTCATCTGTTACTTCACTACTTTCAATCACAACTGAACAATTTACTTTAGTGGTTCTCTATTTTCAATATAATCCAATTCTTAAGTAAGAAATATGAAAATATGACTGTTTTGGCCTTTCTGTGCACTTGCTGTAATAAAACAGCCAACCATTATCTGCACCACCACGATCAGGCCAAGGGCAATTAAGTCACCAATTAACCCAAATGTGTTCGGACTGTGGGAGGAAGCTGGAGAACCACTGTACCACTGTGCCACCTGTAGTAACACATATAAAAGGGGTCCGCGGTCTAGTTTGTCAGTTTAGGGGTCTTGGATATGAGGAGGTTTTAGGACTAAACTAGCTAACTAGCCTTCACTCTCAGGTGAAGCATGTGGTAACAGCTGACTGAGGATGGGCAGCTGCTTGTTGTAAATGCAGTAAAACTGAGCCTCACACCGCTTTTGTTTTCCTATGTGGCTGTGGATATATATTTAGCTGATTGAATCTACCATCTTCCAACATGCAGAACCCCCACCCCCCTTCCTTCCCCCCCTGGGGTACTTGGGTTAGTGCTACGTGCCGCTCCATAGATTATCTGCCACTAATGAGTGCATGTGCAATACCTGCGTGTTATTTTAGAGCGCTGTGGAAAACACAGTACATTATGGATGAAATGAAAACTTACCTGTGGCGTCAAAGTGAAGATGCCGAGGTTCAGATCAGGCGCAGCTGTCTGAGTTCTTAGAAAGAGGAGCTTACAGTGTGCTGAGTGGCATCTGCATACTCATTCAAACAACTCCAGATTCTTAGACTCTCCTCTCAGAGCATTACACATTGCTGTCAATCAGCTCCCTCTCCTCCAGCACACCCCCCTTCTTCCTCTTCCTCCTCCTCCTCCTCCTCCTCCTCTGTGTGCGCTAAAACGAGGAGGAAATCATTTATTCATGACACCCGGCATCCAAAATGAGTATTTCTGTCTGATTCTGATTCATAGGAATGAGGGGATATTATTAGACAAACAACTATGCCCTAATGGTGCAACATTTTCATTCCCAATTTAAAATCGCACCCATTGCTCACTCTCTCTCCCGCTCTCTCTCATTTCCATACAGCTACACTTTCTCAGCCTGGTAAGGTTGTGTCTGTCACTTTTTTTTTTTTTGCAAACATTTGCAGAACACAGCTGTGAAATGTGTGACACTGTGGATCAGTTATAAGATACAGCCTGCGGATGGTTTGGCTATTAGGCAACACATATAATTGCACATGTCTTTGACAAACTGATGCAACCACTGACTGACTCATACAGTTTCATAAGAGCACTTGACCCCTGCTGTGGCAACATGGCAGATTTACTATGATAGTATTTGTGAGAGATAATTAGCTCAGTCATTACCGAACCATTACTGACAATTATTCTGTCTTAGGAGGATCATGAATTAGCTCATTGGACTGAGGATGAGATCCTTAGAAACCACTCAGTCATTTGATGTAACCTGATGCAACGCTATAAATGGAGGAGATGTCATGTCGTCATCGAGGTGAATCCAGTTGCCCTCAGTTAGAAAGTTGGAATGAGACAAATTGAAGAAATAATTGATGTAGCAGAAGATGACAATAGCATGGGTCGAGCTCCAAAAAAAAAAAAAAAATCCTACATTTCCCATAAAGCAGCTCAATCAGGGTCATTTTCACAGGCAATATTAACTACAGGCTGTGTTGCACCGCTCGTGGCGAGTTAACCGAACTACAGGTGTAAAATTGCTGGAGTGTCCCTTTAACTTAGAGTTTACAGTGATTTTAGACAGTTTCATGAAGGCTACACTGATTGCAGCTAGAAACAAGTGAGTACTCCGTCATCCCGCTTTATCCCCAATGGGACGCGAGGGCGCAGTGAGGTTCTTACAGATACCTGAGCACCGGCAGAATTATGCATGAGAACGTGTTGTTCTGGGAACACTGACATAAATCTGATAACCACACTGGTGTGGATATTGTAGAGTAAAGGAAGCTTTTGTTTGAAGCCCAGCCATCAAGTCATATTAATAATGGGGATAATATGATTTTCAACAAATGCTATGAAAAGACTGAATTCAACAGATGAATTGATCCTAATAGATCCAACAAGGGTCCATGTCCTGTTACTTAAAAGAAAGAAAATATATTTTCTTTCTTTAAAGAATTATTATTATAAATATTTAAACGATATTATTGGATGGAATGAGTGGGTGTGAAGGACTAACATGCTGTTGGTTTGGGTCATTTCATGGGACAGCTTGACAATAAAGAAAAGTATAGAGTGTAACATGCAGCCTTATCCATAGATGTACCCAGGAACAAATGAACGATTCTGTCCTTTAACACATCTTTCATGGAACATGGTTCAATATGTTGAGATTTGTCGTGGTTTTCTTCAGAGGCTCTTGTAGATCGATAAAATGTCCTGCCAGTTGCTCCAGCGGAGCGTGTCAGCAGTGCTACAGTAAAGGACTGCATTTGTTCTCACAGATCTGAGGTGTAAATGTGTAAAAGTGTACATTTGTCAAACAAGGTGCACCTGAAAAAAAACAAAAAACAAACAAAACTTTAGTCTCAGAAAACTTTACCCAAGTTAGTACAGTTTTAAAAATGTAATAAAGTGAGATGCAGGAGTTGCAGGAGAATCAGAAAGGACAGAAATCAGTGAAGGTGTACAAAGAGCAGCATCTATTTCCATTCTCAGCAATTTTATTGTTGCCACAAGAATATTTATGAAATAACCACTGGAGTGCTACCGAGAAGCACAAGTGTGTAAAGCGCAGCCCAGTGATAAATAATCCAAAGCTTGCAGAGGATGAGGTAGACAGTGAGTGAGCCATGTCGCTCCTCACACAAAAGCTATTCTGTTTTGCTCTCAAACAGAACTCAGACACTGTGGGTGGAGAAAATCAATCTAGTCTACCTAGAGAGTGGGAGAGAAGAAATGAGAACCGTGAGAGGCTTTGATTATTGTGATGGACTTAAGTCAGCTCTGCAAAAGCCACTTCATACGTCGCCGCTGTTTATCAAATCAGAAATGCATTTGCATCACATTTTCCTGCACTTGTGGCTGCTTAGACGGAAAATTAGTAAAGGAGCCGGTCCCCCAGATTTTCAAGAGTTTGACATTTTGATGAATAGATGTATTTTCAGAGAAGCCACAACTCAATCCAACAGACACACAATTAATTGAATTCCAGCTGTCAAGAGGAAGAGCTTCAGTGAGTCAACAGAGCTGTCTGGGACAGATAGCCTCTGTCCATGGGGCTGTGCCTCCTTTCAGCAGCTGAGGAAAAACTCACAATAGTATTAACACAACCAACAGATAATACAGGATTTAGATGACTGGTGCCCTGTTTTTCAGACCACATTCGCAGCGAAACACCAACCACATCCATGGCAACCACCCTGTGAGTTTTCTGTCAAGGTTCCTCAAAACAAAACACATGGCAGGCAATTCTATAATAACTTGCATCAGCTGCGTCGAGCCGCCTATACCCATCAGGGTGCAGTTGCAAAAGTATCACACGTAGATCTGCTGTTACAGGAGAAAGCTTATGAATATATATACTATGGATAACGAAGAATGATTTTCTAATAGTAAGGCTATGTGTGTTTGGTGTGTGTACATGTGTTTGGGAGCACGATTCTAAATAAGGCCTCAAATCCGGTGCAAGAAGTCGCGCCTTAATTACAGTAAAAATACACATACGTACTAACTTTTTGTAGGTCACATCTTGATTTTCAATTACACCCATGTGCTCAGTAGATGGTGCTGCCTATCCCTGGAGAAGAGCCTCTCCCTCTCTCCCTTCACATCACATCATCTCAAACCAATGACAATCTCACTAATCTTGATGCCACAGGCAGATGTGGAATATTGTTTTTTGTTTTTTACTTAACTTAGACAAGCCCACAGGTTGCCCTTAAAGGTTTTTTATTCAATAGCTCAAAATGACTTCATAAGTGCGGCACAGCGTCAGCCTTCAAATATCAAAACTGAGTCAGCCAAATAAAATATGAGAGCTGTGACGAGCTGCACTGAATCTGAAACAGATGTCTGCAACAAACTGAAGCATCAAGACAGTATATTCATATACAGCCGAGCACAGACAACGCAAACGCTACTTTGCATATAGCACCAGCATGTTACATAACAAGTGGACAATTGAGTTGCAGAGGTCTTTTCTGTGGGATTGGCACTCCAGAAGCTTAATGATTAAGGATCCTCAAATCACACATCATACGCTCGAGATTTTACGCACATCTTATTTTGAATACTGACAGATATAACATCCATCTCTCATAAAATAATACATTTCAATGTGGTGGCAAAACATGAAAAAATACATTTATATGCACCGTATTACACATCAGAAGGAAGGCTTTTAAGATTTTTTTTGCCATCTAGTTATTTTGCATTTTCTGAAAAGAAAACCTAAAACCAACAATTTTCCATTTTCTACTTTAATTCATTTCTTCCACTGACTGCACAGATACACTTGGCTACAAAAACTGGTGATGTGTACTTTGTTTAAGCAACACTTGAAGGATGCCATCTAGCACACAAAAGATAAAGGCGACATTTGGGGCTGCTTTTCTGTGTTACGGCGGCTGACTGCTGTCAGAATTGAAGTATTCAAATTTAATGGTGAATTGTGTCTCATAAAAAGATTTGTGATTGTAACATGTAGTTTGTGTGTTTTCCTTTTAAGGAACTTATACGTCTGCATCAGTGTTAATAGCAAAGCGTTTGTCTTAGTAGAGTGTGCCAGGCTAGTGTGCAGGTGGATGAAATCAGTGGTTTTGGCTGGAATGCGTCTCATGTGTCTCAGCTGTGGCTTCCGCCTTAATATCCATTTCGCTGAGGTGTTTGATCAGGTCTTCGAGTTGAGGGTTCCCCCCCAAGTCTGCAATGAGACGGTAGGCTTCCACCTCCAGTTCCTTGAGAGTCTGGTGGGTGTAGGCAATCGAGCCCACCTTCTCCAAGTAGTCCACACAGTATCGCTTGATTTCTATGTTCTCGGTGCGCTGCCTCAGGATGTTCTGCACCTGGGTGCTCTCTGGATGCGCCCATATGGCATGAATGGTGATGAAAGAGAACTTGCCCTCGGTCAGGTCCTCGCAGAAACTTTTGTTACCGTTGTACTCCTGAGAAGTCAAGTTGCAGTAGTCGTCACGGATCTGGAAAAAGAGACCAAGTGTGTCGAGAAGGGGTTTCAGGTCCCGTTTCCAATTGGAGAAGAGCTGCATCAACCCCACAGCCAAACCAAAGAGTCCTCCAGTTTTCTGGAGCACCATGCTGCGATACTCTTGCTCTGTGGGACAGGTGTAGTTGTCCCTCCAGTGGATGTCCAAGCCCTGGCCACGGTGCAGTTCTAGCAGCTGCCGGGTAAATACTTGGACAGCCTCAGGGTGCCCTAGTGTGAGCACCTTCTCTAACCCCAAGAAATACACATAGTTGGCTGAGTTTATGACGGAGGGAATACCATAGATGCTGTGGGCTACAGGGAAGCCTCGCCGCAGTTTGGAGCTGTCCTCAATGTCATCTATGAGCAAGCTGGCGTTGTGCAGCATCTCAGTCACCTCGATGATCACCTGGAATTGACACAAACAAACACCGTTAAGCACATACTTACTGTGCTTCAGCTTTCCAGGTATTGCTACAAATGCATCAGTGCCAAAGAAACTTTTCTTCCTCTTGAACTAGTAACAGATATGGTAACAGGTACACAGGAGCTCTGTGTAAATTATGCATTACAACTTGCATACAGCAGAGGGTGCCATGTGTACATGCTTGTTCCACTAGTGCGTCTTCATCAGCAGAAAAACAGTCCTTTCTAAAACCAAGGTGTTGTGTCCAACAGAGAAACTGAGGAGTTTAGAGGAAATGCGGTCCCATGGTTGAGACTGCAGGACTTTGCACTTTCACCTCCTCTGAGGGAATAACAAGACCTGAGGACATTCAGAATATTGACAAAGTCCAACAGCTTTAATACAATATGACTTTGTCCCAATTAAGTCATGGGTGTTATGCAACATGTCATACATCGATACTTTGCTTGTTGAATTAATTCCAAATAACTGCAGTAATAATTTAGTAGTTTGTCATCTTCAATCTGAAAACCAAAAATGACTTAGTCTCAGCCCACGTTTGACACAGAACACCCAGGGTTGCCATCAGGTGTCTGCTGTCCTGAGCTGGCAGTGCAGCCTGCTGGAGTGGCTCTGCTGATTTAAAAGACAAGTGGTGTGGCCTGGTAATGAAAGCTGTTTGCATGAGGCTGGGGAGCACAAAGAGAGGCTCAGTGGGTCAGGCAGATGGCCAAGGCTGGGCCAGTTGAGCAGTTTATCCGCCAAACACAACCTTTCCCTTGGAAGGGTCCCGACACTCGCTCACCCTGCAACCTCAGGGAGCCACTCACAAGAGAGGGGGGTTGTTTGCCACAGTGAAAGCTCACATGAATGAGAAAGTGGAATATTGCATAGACAAAAACGCACTCAGGGATTCATAGGTTCACTGCAAAAAAACAGTGAGCTTTGTGAATTACCATTTCCTGCCAGGATGAGGCAACAAGGACACAATCAAGACAAGATTTGAAATTTACATCAACAACAATCTGAGATCACAACAGCAGCTATCAAACCCAGACGCAGGCACCACCAGTTTTCATGTTCTGGACTTTGTGTCTGGGTTCTCCAGGGAATCTAATTAGTCAGCCTGTTGCTGTATAACACTGCTGTTTTAGTGCTGAGTGTCTTCACTGCTTCGCAAGACTTCATTGATTATCACCAGAGGTTATTGACACAGAAACTTACTCTGTTTGCCAAAGCTACAATCAGTTATCCATTAAAAATGCAATGAGATTCCTTCACAACAAACCAGTCTAATATACTGAGGGGAAATAACTCTGAAACAGACAAGTCACTTATGTGCACACACAAGCCTGTCTCAGTCGGAGGGACTACAGTAGATGCTTACAACTGCAAGTGTACAGCAGCCGTCCCACGTGATCAGACAACACGCCTAGTGGTTTGTGTCATTCAAAATTGCTGTCTCATTCATCTAGAGCAGCAGTTTGAGTGTGCAAATATAACTAAAAATGACAGCTGTCCCACCATTTTTTGTAAAATGCTCAGGAAGCCACATCATAATCTTAATCTGGGATTTATGCTTTGTATGATTTAAAAAAAACAAACAAAAAACAAACATTATTTGCTGAAGCTCGATTCCTGCAGCTTGTCTTCATCAGTTGTCTTGTATTGTTTTTGACGCTGTGTGGTTAAGCCAAGGACAATTTTCCAAAATGTGGATAATGGAGCTTCGACCTAATTAACTAACTGACAGTCTGGTGTTTTGTAACGGAGGTAGGCCACCTCACTTGAAACAGAAATTTATATTTAGGTTAAAGAGCAGAGTAGCTATTTCATACAATTAAGATCATACATCAACTAAGTAAATTGATCACGTGATGACAGGTCTCAGGATATGTCAAGCTAACTACTGCAGCTGAATTAATTTCCTGGGGAAAACCCTGCAATACCAATGTATTACAAATGTACTGTCTGGCTTGATCCAGCCTTTACTGCAATACAATCTGCTGCTGTCATAACTTATCTGCTCCATGTGATGATAATCCTCTACCACATTTCAGGTTTTATGCAGGAATTTGACCTTATTACACTGTCCAGCAGCTATGAGTTGCCACACATCATATTTAATACGCTAACCTGCCACCCACATTCTAGTTATTTTCCCATGGAGGCAGCTATGTTATCGTCTCACTCTGCATCAGTCAAATTAAAACCTACAAGAAGCTCTGAGCTCAAGGCAGCAAACATTCTCATGAATGACACGTGTTGTTAAAGTAAAAGACAGAAGACAGTAAATAAAAACTAACCTTTCTCCATTGTCAGAGAGAACAAGAGGAATACATTCAGATAAAGGTTGACGCGTACGGGGGGATTTTCCAAACCACCACCCGTGCTGTACTACATAGCACAGAAGCACATATGGGGCTTGATAAAAAATGCACTGCCAAGTGAATGAGACAGTGTGCCACTGTCGCTGCCTCCATCTATCTGAAGGCATGGTTGTTTCCATGGCGGCAACTCCTTGGCAGCAGTGTGCTAATGATGATGAGGAGTGCTCTCAGTCTGCATGATGGGTTCAGCAGGAGTTTACAGAGCTGCTACACAGGGAGGGATAGAGCAGGGGAGACAGAGGGGTCCACGGGGGGGAGACACTTCTTTGATATGTGATGTAAATTAAATCTGAACTATCTGCTGTACAATAACAAGGAAAATCTATCTGAAGTGGAATTATCAGGAGAACAAAAAATGGATCTGGACACAATCTACATATGAATGTAGGCAACATATCTACATCAAAAAGTGATCAGTCATACTCCAGGGCAACATGTCGCTGTAGCCTCAAGGAGCACATGCTCTTCTGAATTAAAAATGTCAGCACTTCAGTCAAGAAACGCAGCTGCATGTAATGTCAAAATAATATAAAGAAAATGCCACCCTGAATATTGAATTGCCCCTTTTTAATTTTGCAAACTGAATTCAATCATTTAATCATTTTAAGACATACAACCCGCGGCAGTTGGGGGGCGGGGGGATGATTGCCCACGGGGAGATGAAATGACCAAAGGAGAGGGTTAATAAAATATTCAGGACAAAGGGAGACCTGTTGAACAGCAGACCTAATGAGACCTGACAGACATAGCACTTAGCATGATGCACCATGCAAGCTATGTATATTCAGAAAATAGTGATGCGGTCCTGTGCAATAAACCCAATTAATCTTAAATGTGTAATTTGAAATTAATATGACTTGAAAAAAAAAAAATAGAAGAAATGCCAGTCTTCCTACTATTTGTATATATGCTGTAATATGTATGTTACATTGCAGTCAGACAGCCTTGAACAATATGTTAAAAGCAGTAATGGATGAGTGGAGGTGCATGTTTTATTGCCTGTGATGTGAATCATGCTAATCAAGAACACAAGACTCTGGAGAGGCAGATTACTGTGGGTGTATTTTAAATAAAAAATAAATAATCCCTAACTACTTTCAAACATTCCCTCCTCACTTCCATTGATGTACCCCATCTGGCGTATAATATATAGTAACAATCATGAACGACCCATTTTCAATCAAAGTGTACAATAACAATGATTTCAAGCCTTAGAAATCCCACATCCCACTTTCTCAATAAAGTCCATAGAACATCTAACCTTAATAACAAATAAACTGTGACTACAGGAAAACATACAATGCTTTAAATTCTTGGAAACCAACAGATTTCTGGGCATTTGGCTTGACAGCATCTCACACTGAAGCTAAAAACTGTAGTAAATATAATTCACCTGAAACGTAAAACACCTCAACTCCTGTCCTGTTTTCACTCCGTCCAAAAACAACACCACCCTGTCTAATCAGAAACATCATTTGACAGAGGCCATTTCTTATACGAGGACACTTCTTCTCACTGATATGATTCATGCCAGAGTCAAGTTAAACAGATTTGTGTACTTTTTTGATGATGTCAAGGAATATTAAGAGGAGAAGGGAAGATGGCAGATGACAAAAATCAGAGCTGATGAGAGCACAAAAGAGAATGAAAATACAGTGGAGTGCATAAATTAAGTCAATAAACCCCAACACATTTTGGCGGTAAAGCTCATATCCAAACAAAGTGATCTTTTTTTGTTATCTTTAGCTCATTTCTGCTTATGTTGCTGAGCACATTTCTAACACAAAACATTAGTCATAATCCACATTATTAGTATGGATACTATAACACAACAAACTACGGTCTATGGCAGATATAATATCATGATTGCGAAATGAATCATGATTTTGGTTACATTTTCACTGCACATACAAAATGATGTGATTTCTAATGTGATTTTTGTTGACTCTTGTACCAAACAAGCATGTTACTTTACATCTTGAGAATGTCACTTGTAGGGAGGAGCATCTAGTACCTTCATTTATGGTGTGTTGTTGTGGCACAGTTTACCTTTATCGATTTATCAACCAATTAGGACATTGCACTTACTGCCATATTGCAATTTCGATAATATTTCGATTAATTGTTCAGCTCTACTACAGCCCATGCAAAAACTATGACTCGACAGTGAGGCATCTCTCTGTAAGTGAAAGTGTAATAAATCCTACAAGACTACGCTTACATCAAAATGTTATTAATTGTTACAAAATGATAAGAACAGTTTTAGATGAATGAAAGCCTATTTTGAACGGCTTTGGTGAGCTGACTAATGGCTCTGTTGAATCGTACTTAATCTTGTTTGCACTGTAGACAATAACAACATTGTCAGGAGGGACTGTGAGTCATGAGTAGACACCTTGATGTTAAAACAGGAGCTGTAACAGCTACCTTGTTAGAAAGAGCTCATTCAAAGATGGATAAAGAGAAAACAGTGTTATGAATATATCTATAGTGGGCAGGACTCGATCAGTGAGATAGTTTGAATAATTGTGATATTAATGATTTATGATTTAGAAGGCAAAATGCATTAATGGCTCAATTAGTAACTTTTTTGACAATAATAAGTACTGGCATTTTGACATAGGCTATTTAATTCAGTCTGAGGCCACAATTTTATGGAAATTGATCCTTATTCTTTATTCAAGTTTAATAACAGCTCCCTGTGCAATTCTGGAGCTGGGGACTGCATCATAAAAATACTGAAGAAATGCAAACAAAATATAAAACACCAGAGCAACAGCAGCCCGTTTTGAAATGCTCAACAAATGTGTGATGTTCAGAGGTTTGGAAGTGGGCTAGTCACAATCATCTCTTAAAAAGGTAATGCACTTACTACACATAGTGTGAAAGGGTCTACTACTACTATCACCCAGCTCTGACCAAAATGCATCCAACTTTAACAAGTCATTAAATCAGTGAGATCAGATCAAACAAAC
This sequence comes from Rachycentron canadum, assembly GCA_038496675.1. Taxonomy (NCBI): domain Eukaryota; kingdom Metazoa; phylum Chordata; class Actinopteri; order Carangiformes; family Rachycentridae; genus Rachycentron; species Rachycentron canadum. Next base: position 5,593,134 of record CM076659.1, on the reverse strand, counting down.
ATTGAAAAGGGAAACTTTGATCTCTGAAAGTCCTTCCCCACCCTTTTCATTTAACTTTGTTTGATCTTCAGCACATTGACACCCTCCTGTGATAAAGCATGCATGCTATACACCCAGGTTTTACATTTACATTCGGTTAGGAGCAACTCACTCTGACAAAACACTGTGACTGCATCACAAAATAAATTGCCTGTTTGGGATGAAGACAGCATCATTTCACCTTCCTGCACCCATCTGCAACACTAAACATCGGACAACTCTGAATGTTAAGAAGCTTGAAATGTTCGATTTCTCACCTGTAGTTTGTCCTCTGGAACATTGAGCCAGTGGTTAAATGCCTGGGCAAGCTTTGTCCTCACCTGTTTCCCTGAGAAGGGAACAGAAAACAAGAGTTAAATCATTTTAATGATCACAGACACTGTAGTATCAAAAATGACCATATGTTATGAGCCTGAATAACACAGTGGCACTGCAACAGAGGAAATATTGCAACTAAGTGAGACTCCATGGACTTGTCCTATTTACCCAAATGAAATTGCACTGTTAGGTCAGGCTTTACTCCACTGATAAAAAGTGACCGGTCAGAACTGAGTATAAAGAAATAAAGATGGTCTCCTAACAGCATCAAATTAGTGTTTGCTCAAGAGGGATTAGACTTAACCATACCGGGATTTAAACATGTACAGAGCTGAGCACAGCTGACTGTTGGGTATCAAAATTCTAATTTCTTAACATTATAAGTATAATAGTTATAATTTATTATTATTTTGACTTAGACATGTTCAAATTATTGCCTACAATTTCTATGGTGAAATGTTACAATGAAAACTGTAATTTAGGCCTTGACAACATAATATTTTAATTAACCATATGCTGCTGCCAAAGTACAGATTTACTCTAGTCAGTTGTCATGATTGCATTTCAAATGGAGTATGAGAAACAAAATGTTCTTAACTTGTTTAACAATTGAACCAAATGTTTTACAATGGGTGACTTTAATGTGCTTTTGTGTGAAGTTTTCTGTAATTTATGTACACTATAAACATTTGTCATTTTAGGAACTATACCGATGCCATGAAGCAGTGTGACTAAGAGGAAGTGAGCTCTAGGGACTCATCTGCAGCCTATATGGATTTTGAAGACCTCTAAGCTACATGTCTGCACATCTTCCTGCTGTCAATTACAGAGAAAAGGACTCACCTGGCAGTTGCAACAAGTACTTGTATGGCTCCAGCAGAATTCGCTCTGTGGTTGCATTTGAGTAACCCTCCATTGCTTAAAATTTACACAAATCTATGGTTTGGGTCGGGGGGGGTTGGGGTGGGGGGAAGAACACAAAAATGCATCAGTGTATATCCAAAGTTTTGCAGCCTCATTAACCTTTTATAGCAGGGTCAAAATATGGGAGTAAATAAATCTGAGAGGCAATTTGTTTTCAAGATGCTGAAGTTTTGATTAATCTTTTCAAATGGTTTATTGGTTGTTTTTAAGATTAAGAAAAAAACACTAATAATTTGTGGCAAATGACAAATCCATAACAAATAGAAGATTGTTTTTCAGTCTGATGCATTTGGAGCTACAAAATGGAAGACAATGTGTTTCACATTTACATGACTATTCCAAAAAAATACAATGAGGCCATGTGTGTTCCATTTTGAATTTAGTCTAGTTTGTAGAAATTTTAAGAAAGCAGAAAAACTACTCAAAAGAGGCTAATTGAAAGTTTTCTCTGCCATGGTTTTTTGCCAGGAGTCAAAACAAATTCAATTTGTGCCATTAATGTATACTCTCATAACAGAAAAACTACTAGCTAGAAATGTGAGCCATCAAGAAATTGACAACCCCACACCCTAAAGTAAGAGATCAGATAATAGTAGGATAGTAAGAAAGGATAGGTGAGGTTGACTGATGTAGCCAATCATACCTCTAGCCTGTGGAAAACTGTGTAATTTTGATTATTAATGCCTGTGGTCTGTTCATGTTGGGTAACTTCTATCTGTTTTTTGGCGGCTCCAAACATAAAGCAGGCCCTTAACTGACAGCTTGTGGAACAAGTGTTGAGTGGATGGAGTTATTATAGAAGAAATAGCAGAAAGGAGTGTGTGTGAACATGACAAGAACAATGTGAGACTTGAAGGCCAGCTCAGTGTAACTGACATCAGATATATAGCTGCAAGATGCTGCTCCACACTTCGGTGCATAATACACAAAAACAGGCGGGTATCAAAGTGTCACTTTTATCCACATGAATGTTTTCCTTTAAAAAAAAGCACATAATTCTCATTTACACGCTTTTCTGTTTCTTTTGTCACACAACAAGACGTATATGAAACAGTGATTGAAACATGGCCCATTGAGACTACATGTTAATTTCCAAGCCAATTCCAAATTGTTGCATTGCACTGCTAAAATCTTGATTTTATAACTGCAATGCTATCTGATAAAAGCACCAAAAACACAAGTTATAGAAAAAAGCTGTGCTGTGATTTCCGCTACATGTACTGATCACTCACTGAAAGTTAGAAGCAACACAATACCCATCTCATTTTGTCTCTCACATAACATACTGCCTCCATCTGGGTAACGAACAGAGCAGACACAAGAGAAGGTGGCTACTCTCTTCTAAGTCACCAAATCTCTAAATCTAGCGACAAATTTTCTAAGTTGGTAACACTGCAGGCTGTAAATTCCCCCTAATAGAAATTGGTTGTGCTTATTCATTTTCTAAGAGCTATGGCCAATGGCAATAGTCAAATTTAGTCCTGTGGCATTTGCATAACCAATGTTGGAACAATGATCACTTAACTCCACCACTAAGTCAGTGAGTCAGACAGAGACATTTGTAATATAAGGGTGCCTAGCAAAAATTCTCTAACTCATCTAAATCTAACGAGACAATAAAAGTTTTAGACAAATCTGCTAAAACACTTCCATGGTGTAATGAACTAGTGTCTTGTGTGTGTGCAAAGAAATTAAATCTGTGCGTTCATCATGACACACTAATCACAAGACTGCATATGGAGAAGTTAAAAATAGTTTGGGCTGTATGCTGCAGTCAATCAACCTAATCTTCACAGTCACTCAAAAAAATCTCCTACTTGTTACACATAAAAGAACAAAATACAATACTATCAGTCACATCAAACCTATTAAATAGATGTATAAGCCTATCAAGCTAAAGCCATGTTATAAAAAAAATAACATTAGGGTATTAAATTCGCTGCTCATGATTAAACGCTAATGCTAAGCTATATACAATCATGAAACTATCAGACTGCCAACACCTTTTCTGTAAGCTGTTGCATTCAATTTACAGCAAGTTACAGTACAGAGACAGTGCAGCATTAGATTAGAGAGGAGCCAATCCCTTGTTGGGTAATATAATTTACTAAATTTACAAACGTTGTAGGCTAGATAAGAGTTACTGGGTTAATGGGTAATATCTAATACAGCCCTGAAATAAACTTACTACACTGGCAATTTGGTACACAATACATTTCCATCATGCTTAACATTAGTTGTTGAAAAAACAAAGACAATCTAGGTCTGAGAAAGTTTCTGGAAGTATTGGAAAAAATAGGAATAACAAGTTTTAGGTTTTCATATCGTGTTGACTATGGGCATTGTTTTCCATAGAAACTTAAGACAATATTAATGAAGCTGTAAACTTATCGCGATAAATAAATACATTTTAATATACTTGTGTCAAACTGCCTAATTTCTTTCCTTAACTCCACCCAGCTTTTCTGCGGATGTCGGTCGCTGACTAACTGGTCCTCTGTTCCTGTTAGCCACACTGCTACTTAGCTAGCGTTAGCAGGCTAACATAAATGCGCAGTTATACCACCGTTGACCTTATCTTTCTTTCTTTTTCGAAATAAAAACTTACACTTCGACGCTGGTCGAGAAAGGCAGGCGATATTACTGTCATATACCCACTTTCATATCATTTTTAGTTCCCCTTGTTACTGGCCAACTTACCGGATGCTATGCTAGGGATCGAACGTTACTGCTGCGCAACTGTACAGACACTTTTTCAGCACAAGCTAGTTTTGATGAGCAACGTATATATGTGCTTCAGATTCATTACAGAGCAGGCGCAAGAGTAGGTGGGGAATGTAACATGGGTGCCTCGGACACTATGTGTTGCAGTTATATTTCGACGTTGCCCGGTAAGGTCTCCCTACCTGTTTGGAAAATGGGGGGGGAAAAAACGATTCCGTGCTGTCGGGCCGGTCTGTAAAACAAATCAAACACCACCCTGTGTTTCGAAGCTAGGGTTGTAGTTTTTCAGAAATTTTTCTGCCGTTATTGTGACAACCACCCAGTAAGATCACGTCTTACGCTTCGCCATAGATGTTTTACTCCCAGATCAGCCAATCCCGTGCCGCCAAGGCGTTTCCACTCGCGGTTGCATCCAATCGGGGAGCGTGTTTTTTTTTCTAGAGGCGGGCCTAACGCGGCCGTCAATCATTCCGAGGGGGGCGGGGAGTCACAGAAAGAGCTAGGCTATAGAGGAGCTACTCAACAAGACAAACAGCAGCGCTCTGCGAAAACGACTTTTACCCATCCGCATCCAACATCAACCGGGGGCTAACGGACGACGTTAAAACCTGTCAGATTTCTCACATAAATGTTCCTATGGATTACTAATACACTTTCGTCGAAAAGCAGAAGTGTTTCTCAACTTGACAGCATAGGTAAGCCTGCTTTTGTTCGGCAAAGCCATCGCTATTTTGAACATTTTTCACTAGCTTGCTTCCCTGCTGCTAACCAAGCCAACCTTGACGTTAGCTAACTTGTTAACTAATGCTGTGATGTGTTTATGGGGATTTAACGAAATGAATGAAGCCAGGCGGCTGGGCATCAAAATAGAATAATAATAATAATAATAATAATGATGATGTTTTAAAAAAAAAAAAAAAAAAAAAAAGAAGAGGGGGGGGGGGAAGAAAAAAAAAGCTGGCGGTTGGGAATACGGAGAAACTTGGTCAGCTCGATAACAAAGTTACCCTGTAGCCAGCCAAATTAATCTGATGAGCCCAGTGAAAGGTTATGCTACTCCTGGCTTGAATAGTTTGGAGCCTTGCTGGACGCGCACCGGGGTGTTGTGTTGTTGAGCGGAGGAATCCTCGGAGAGGTTGTCGTCGAGCAGCGCCTGTCATGGTGTTTCCTAATAGCCGTCAAAAGTGATATTAAACGAAACCATCGGCGACCTGTATGGTCTTGACATCGCTGCGGGATGTGGTTTGTCGAGTAGCCACTAATCCGTGTAGTTTCACAGGTAAATTGCATCGTCAGGCTTTTTCTTTTGTGCCACCAGTATGGTTAGCTTGACTTGTCCAGCGCTAGGCTCGGAGCAGATGGGCTACCTCGGTGTCAAGGAACTCAACGTTTTGATCAGTTTTGGCATTATAACCAAATGCGAGGTGGACTATTTTCCCTCTGTCGAAGAGGAGGACTTGTGTTATTCTCAGTGTTGTGCGTGCGTGACCAGTATATATATATTTTTTTATATATATTTCTTGCACATTTCCGTAACAGGCAACATCCCTTATGATAGACTGACTGGGCAGGAATCGTTACCGAGGAGGTTTAAATGGGCTCAATGCTTTAGTGCTGTGTTTTGTTGTGTGTGTTTTTTTTTTTTTTTTTGTTTTTTTTTTTAGGGAGTGCAGGAAAGGCGGCCGAGGCTCGGGGCTGTTTGTGTGCATTATTCTTGGTGGTGGTGGTCCGTCGCTCAGTCACTTGCAGCGGCCGGTCTAGCAGATCTGTCTGGGGCGGATGACATTGTATCCTCCGCGATTAAGAGCCACAAATGAAGGCTGCGACCTTGGCTCATCTTATTGCAATAAAATGCCGTAGGTATCGATGCGATGTCGCCGCGTTACAGGTCTTCCTCTGGCTTGACCTTGTTGCGAACCGTACCGTCGACTTGTTTCTTTGTCAGAGGCAAACCTCACTCAGCGTTACTCAGTGAACAGTCAGCGAAATGCCAGACCAGTCGATGAAGGGAGCATTTTGTGTTGGAAGAAAGTGACTTTCAGTGGCTTCTGCACGGCCGATTTCTCACTTGGTTCAACTTAACGCTGTTACCACGCCACAAGCCTTTATGTGCAGTCCCTCTAAAGGTCTGGTTTGGTGCCTGTGTTATTATCTGGCTGTATTTTATTATTGTTATTATTATTATTTTTTTTTTTTTGCTGTCGAGTGCACTCTGCGCAGAGAGCAGCGCACTGAGACAAGGCAGAGGAACGAAAACGAACGGTTTCGGAGCAGTTTTCCTGTAAACAAACAAAACGAAACAAAATTTAAAAAAAACAAAAAAAACAAAATTTAAATTGGAAAAAAAAAATTTAACTTTCGTTTCGTCTCCGAGAGAGAAATGGCTCTAACGGGGGGGGGCAGGTGAATCACGACCGCCGGTCCCGCAATTTCCAAGTGTTTTGTGCGCCCGGGTGTTCGTGCTCCTTCTTAGCCGACTGTCAGCTACAGAAATGGCGTCATCCTCTGCTGTAGTGTTGCCATAGTCAGTGCGGTGCAGACAGCGGGCACACCACGCTGCCGCGCTCCTCCGAAGGACCGGGCACCGTGCAGCATTTCCCGGATCTATCCCTTCACCGCATAACTGCTACCGCTATCCGTGCATTTCGTGCGTTAGCCCGAGAGAGGAAGGCGTCTAGTTACTTTGTGTTTGCTCGCCCCCTTCGTAGCCACAAGCCCCGAGTCTGGCTGCTGACTGACTGACTGACTGACTACAGTACACTGGGCATTACATAAACGGCTTTGAGGGCTCTGCGAATGAGAGTGCTCAGCCTGCCACTGGATTACTTTACAAACACCCGATATGTGGCTCGAAAGCTCCGGCACGCATACCATTTATTAGCCCATTGCGTTAGTTGGGATTATTGAAGTAAAAAACGTTTTTTTTAAAACTTTTCTTAAATCAAGTAAAGCGTCGATTCTGGAGGAACACACACACACACACACACACAAAAAAGAAAAAAAAACAAAACCCCGCAATCCCTGAGAAGAGATCTCATGTGCAGACAGTGTGTTTTTCTCATGCAATATAAAGTGTGCATCTGCCGCCCAGCGCTGTAGCAGCAGCAGTGATGTCATCATAACATAAACGTGTGTGTTGTTGTGGCAGACTTGAAGTTGTCACTACCTGTGAAGCCTAACAGCTTCTTCAACCTCTGTTTTCAGCCTCAGATTCGTTACACTGGTCACCCAGAGGACTCATTGAGAGATGAAGGTATGTTCATTCCTTTATTTTTATTTTATTTTATTTAAAAAAAAAAAAAAAAAAAAAAAAAAAAAGCATTGCTTTAATGCCATGGGGAAACTCCATCACTACTGCTTCTGTATCCCCAGTCTGAACTCATTTTCAGCTAATTCCTGTATAAACATGCCTCATCCCCAAACATAAATGTTGAATGTAATATCAATATTTTATATACAAGGTGTCATCCTTTTGTTCTCATGAATAAGGCTAGCGTGAACTTGTACTAAATGTCAATTTTGATCTGTTCAAACACAGAGGGGCAAGTGTCTTGGACATAAAGACAAAGTGATACATTTATCTGATAGGCATGATGTCAAGTTTCCAGTGGCTTCAGCTGTATTTGCGAACACAATTTGGGAACTATAATTTCAATGTTATGATGTGTCATTGAATCATATTCCTAGAGAAGCTCTGGACATGTGGTTATTTTATAAACTGCTTTCATAGAGCGCCTCTAATCTTAAAAATAATGAAGGTATTTTGCATAGTAATATATTAATAACACAATAAATGAGCCATGGAATTCACAACATATCTGAATGCTCTGGTGTTGTTTCCTTCAGTCCTAATCAATTTGTAAAAGTCACAGCTGTCACATTTCTTGGGAATTGGGCTGTGATTCAAGCTGTTTATTCTTTTGTTATAGTTTCAGTAGATCACAGTTGTTGACTTGTTATTCCCGCAGGCTGTTGTGTCTTAATCTGTCATTTGTTGCCATGTAAGCCACATTTGGAGTCGTAACTTTTGCAAAGTCGTTTCACTTTTTAAAATTAATTGGTATGACATGCAGAAGTTTACATGAGAGTGTGTATTTATAGTTTTATTTGACACCCATCATGTGTGGTTGAGCAGTATCCTGGGGAACAGAATGAAGCAAGTAGAAGATGTCAGACGGTTTGATAAACTCTGTGATGGGAGAGTTAGTGTTGGACAAATTAAAACCTGCTAGGGTAATTATTTGTAGTCTGTCTCTTTTCCTCTAATGGTGTTAGGCTTATTGTGGGTAGTCAAACCATACCACTGGTCATTACTAGACATGCTAACGCTCTACCAAAGTATCTAATTAAATGGTGCAAATTTTCACCTCAACAAGTGATCTGAAAATAGTGGCATTATTTTATTTTATTTAGTTAAACTGAATAAGATGAGAACCATTTCTGGTGCCTGCATTGATACTTGTCCTGCTACTAATGCTGATATAAACTGCAGGATATCATTGGAGGTTATATAATAAACTGTTTGTTTCTCAGGAAGGCAATGGGATTTTTATTTCTCGTGGCTCGAAGTGCGTTTCGATGAAAAGAGCATCCAAGGCACAGAAGATATAGAATCACATGGGGTTAACCTCATTCACATCTTAGCCTGGATTTGCTGCTTTAATTTCCTACAAGTGTCTACTTGAATAAAGCTTAACATGTGAAAATTCATTGAACAGTTTCTCCTAGTGCCCATGACACTTTTGCATTTATTATTTTCCCCAGATGGATAGCAGTAACCTTATATTAGATGATTATCCAAATAACTACTGACTGGACTGAAGCATTTACATTGATGTTTCTGGTTTAATGTTGTAGCATTTGTTGTTTTTTTTTTATACAGCTTGGAGTCGCATGGCTCCATTGGTGCTTGAGGGGTACTCGCTCATTTTACTACTCCTACTATATAGTAGCATCTGCTCAATGTCTAAATTGTAAATCTTTCTGTAAGTAGCACAGCTTTTCATTATGTTCACCTAGAATTTCATGTCTCTTTGGCTGAAGGTCCACAGACTTTATTCATCAGTTTCAAACACTGTTTATAGTACGTGCTGGATAGAACACTTTTGACAACGTTAAAGTGGACCAATGTGTTGGATAATTAGAGATGAGATAACCCACCCAGTGAGTTATTTTGAATAATCACGTGAAGGCTTGGATATGCTGGAATAAAGACATTTTTGACTTGAGCGGAAACAATCTGATGCACTCAACTGTTGCGCTTTGTCAATGACCTTGGTAACCTAGGCGAGATTTAATTAAAGCGTCTCAAGCCTCAAGACCAGCAGCCAAAACCCATACTAAATATTCTACCATTTCAGATCCATGCACAGTCTCTTGACATCCATAGAACACATTTATTCATTCATTAATAATAACGTAATAGTGGAGTGCTTCCAATAAATGTTCAAAACATAACCTTACACAACAACAACATGCCAATTTAGATGGGTGACTGTATTAAAAGGAAAAACATAGTGTCTTTGTAAGAGTCTGGATGTTCACCAGAACAGCTTGGGTGCTTGAATTAGTGTACCCTGGCATTGATTCTACGAGTCTCTGAACTAAAGAACAAAAGAACAAAAGATATTAGCTCATTTGGTGTTTCAGTGCCACTCCTGGAGAGCGCCGTCTTGCACGTCGCTCCAAAATCTCCCATAGGTGTTCAGTTGGGTTAAGATCAGGTGACTGTGAAGGCCACAGTATAGGATTCACATGATTTTCTTACTCATTAAACCATTCAGTGACCCCTTGTGCCTTATGGATAGAGGCATTGCCATCCTGGAAGAGATCCCTCCCATCAGGACAGAAATGTTTCTTCTCAGGATAAAGGTGATCGCTTAGAACAACTTTGTATTGATTTGTAATGACCCTTCCCTCTATGGGGACAAGTAGATCCACACTGTGCCAGAAAAATGCCCTCCACAGCGTCAAGAGAGACCACATCCCCTCTCTGTAAGGGTCAAGGATTCACTTGCCCATTTGTGGAGAATATGTTGAGGGATGACTCATCTGACCATATCACTTTTCCCGCACATCTCTATAGACCAGTGACTCTGGTTTTTGCACCACTCTCAACACTCTGGATTCATCTTTGTAATGATGGGTTTATGCACTGCAACCCTACTATAACATCCCCATCCCTCTATGTAATTGTCCACAGACTGATCTTGCTGATGCAGCTTGATCACGTCACCCGAGGAAGAGTTGCTCCTCTTCCTCGGTTTTTTTTCTTTTTCTTGCATATCTCACTAATGCATGGGCACCACGTCAAATCAAATGTGCACCATCAACCCCATTCACTGACATCTTTCCTTTATAATAGATCAAAATGTAAATGTCACTTTAGTCATTGTTCCCTTTGAAACACTAACTGGTTGAGCAGTCTTTGTGACTGAAGCTCCTGCCGTCTGTGCCCCAACAATGAACCCTCTTTCAAAGTCACTCAGATCTTTTCCTCTTTCCTTCCTCTTGATAGAGAATCAAGACTGAACTGTGCCTACTCATCATTTTTGTACCTGCCACAGAGTATGATGGGATGTTAACTGCGTAATTGTACCACACGGTGCACCTGTGTGGAAAGCATTTGTTATGTTTTTCCACATATTTATTCAGGTTTTCCTCGGATTTGTCGAGTCTTGATTAAATTAGTTTATCTTTGAAGTTTACTCTACTTCAGTAGTTAAACAGTTGTAATCTTTTGGCTGTGAAGGAAAAATAACCCTAATGATGTCATCAGGGTTATCTCAGCTTTGGCTTGAGACTTTAATTTAAACCACAGAGTGTGAGTTACAAACAGCAGCGGTAAGGTGTGCAAGAATCCAGGAAGCATGGGGGACCTACTGACAAATGTTATGGCAAACCTAGAAATGCAGTATTTTTGTCTAGAGAATAATATTGAAGACATCTCACCCTCTGCTGCTTCTATATTGACCATTCTGTTTGTAACTTTATGGAAGTGCATCACTAAATTGCAGGGGTTCTCTTTCAAGCAATTGCCTATTCAGAGTGGCTACCTGTAGAGCTGTGAAGGACATGCTATAAGGGAATCTATTTACCTGCTTTTCATTGGTGTTTGGTGTTTAAAGCAACCAAAGACGGCATAATAGTGTATATAAATGTTGATAATAAAAAGTACTGAGGCCACATTGCAAGAGAAATTATTTTGCAAAAAGTGTTTGGTAACTGATCCAAAAGTTACCATCATGCATCTGAGCAGAGGTGTTAGTGATCCAGCAGGAGGAGTGGATTTGTTTGGCAGCTCTAAATTATTATTATTTTTTTTTTTTGCGGGGGGTGGGTGGTAACCACGTAAACAAAAGGTATTAAGATTGTTATTTTTTTTTCCTCTAGTTTAAAGCTGCCATGGCATTGCCAAGGCAACTCCTGCAGAAGCACCAGTCACTGCAATTGTGGTGACTCTGGTTTGGACAAAGAGGTGATTCACAGCAGGATTATTGTACATGTGAGCCAGGCTGGGAGGGAGCTTAATTCTTTCCTGCATGCCTCTTGCATGTTCCTTTGTTCAGCCTACAAGCCTATTCATTATAGCACAATGTAATGGGTCAGAAACTATTGTTTATAATATTTCAGCAACGCTACTTGGTGTCTGAATGGTCTTTTTTCAAAAGGTGCACTTTTATATGCTTATGCAGACACCAGAAATTCTACCAATGAAAATAATTTGTGACACAGAAATCTGGTGCACCTGATTTTTGTTTAGACTTTAAACTGCTATGTCAACCTGTTCCCACCACCCTAACCTAGTAAACATGCCAAACTTGCCATATGTTATTGTTGTGTAATTTCAAACACCCCAACATGTGAGAGTGTATGTGTGTCAACTGGTTATATTCTGGACAATGGCAACAGTAAAACAGGAGTGTTTTTTTTTTTGTTTTTTTTTTTTAAAGGATGCAGAGAGGGTTGAGGGAATAGTTGGTGTGAAAATAAGACACAAAGCTCAGATCTGAACAGCAAGGTGTAGACAGTAGTGAGCTTTGTCTGGAATTTCTAATGTGTGTTGGCTGTTAATCTGTTTTTACATCATCTCTGCGTCATCTCTGGAGTTATGCAAATTATGAGTTATTAGCAGTGAAGAAGTAGTCAGATGCTGTAAATTAGCAATAAAAGCACTCCTTGATTGAAAATATGTTGTGTTATAAAAATCTATAATGTTATATGTCTTATCAGAAAAAGTGCAAGTGAGTTTTTCATATACTATTATTTTGAGTTTGATGTTAATTTATTCCTTTAAAAGGACAATATAACAGTTCCAGTACAAGGTATGAAACTGATGTGTTGCACAGAGAGTGTACACAACTACTGCTAATATTTGGATGTTGCATGCATAGTGTAATTTCCCAACTTTCTATACTGTCCTATCTAATAAAAAATGCACTAAATTTTCATCATCATAAGGCCACAATACATTACAAACATGAAAATAAAGTAAAATACTATTGAAATACATTGATTGTGATGTAGTCACATTATTGATTTATGACTGGCACACTGAAATAAGTAGCATTTTAAGATATTGTTGTAGCTGGTTCAGGGAGAACTAGAACTATAAGTCTAACTAGTTATTAGGGCTGATATACAAAAAAAAGGTCATGTTGTGATTATGGAAGATACTGTAATTTCAGTTGAAATGGTTATTTTTTTTACATTTAATTTTCACTGAAAAAATGACATTTTTTTTGTAGGGTCTTGTACTAAAAAGAGTTTTCTTTCACATCCAGAGAATTTGTTTTGTTGGCTGGGGCATCTCTGTGGCAGCACAACACTTGGAGTGCTAACATTGCACAACAATGTTGTGACACATTTTACCTTCACTAAAAAAAATTGTACCTCCTGTGATTTGGATATTGCACTTACATACATATTCCACCATATTTTTTTTTAAAAAATATATTTCAATTATTTGTGCAGCCCTACCAGTTACTGTAGTTTTATCATCTGTCATATAAAGTGAGCATATATTTTTGTCCACCTACACAGGTGTTATGTCTTATGATATGAATTAGATATTTTCTCAGATCATTGTGGGCATGTACAAAGTATGCTTGATTGACATCTCCCTGACCCTCCCTTTCTTGTTGCTGTCACATCCTGATCACATCACATTTTATTAGTACATAGCATTAGATCATCATCAAGTAATTCCCTTCAGAGCTACACCTCATTTACACTTCAACATGCCTGGTGACGATAATCCGGAAGTGACAACAATCTCAGGCCGTAAACAGACACGAAACTCATCATGACACCGTTACTATCAAGTGACCAATGCAAATTTGTAGTCCGGAGATCGTCAAGCATGTCCTCGTAACTTGTGACTCTGCTGGAGCCGGTCGCTCTGGAAACGCATCAGTGAATGTGACAGTCACATTGGTCTTGAGCGAGGCGCAGAGGAGACTGGTGCAAGTGTAAAACGGCCTGCAGTGTGTAAAGCAAGTGACCAGGGACTCGGGGAGCTCCTCCCTGATGCCAGATATGAAATAAGGCCATACACCACAGTGAATTGCAATCCCTAGTTTACACGCAGCACGCCACAACTGTGCCATCAGTGCTTTTAATTCTGCAGCTTTAACCTTTTGATAGCTGCCAGGAAATGGCTTTTTTTTTTTTTTTTTTTTTTTGAGCTTTGGAATAAAAATGCTACAGTCACTCAGGCTGTCCAAGAAATGCTCTATAAGCAGCGGCTTATTTTCAACCAGCGCTCTGTGGAGTTGGCTGTTAAATTTTTCATGACCTGCGAGTCTTTGTCAGAACAGAAACGGATCTCATTCTGCTGTTGCCAGTGTCACTCCAGTATATTTTGTTTTGGTGAAGCTGGAATGATTTCAAAGCCGTGACTGAATGTGGCAGCCCGGCTTGTTTTGTTCCTCGGACTAGAAAGGCTTAAATACTGAGTACGCTTTGGATCACTTGTAATCAGTGAGGTGCTAGTACTGTTTAAATTGTCTGTGTGATTTAACCGTACTTTATGGCCAACCATCCTGCTGTGCCGTCAGCTCCGGCACTTGTTTTAGTTGGTTCCTCTTGAGGAGAGGGAGGGGAGGGAAGCTTTTATAGTGAGAATAATTTAAATGTGTTATTTCATGTGATAGCTGTGCATGTTAGACTGATGTAAGTGGAGCATCAGCAGTATTTTTTTTTTTTTTTCACATCAGTCAGGTGTGGTGCTTTTTAATCCAAGTCAAGCTACTGTTAGGTTTGTTTCTTTCCATGCCAGCTGCAGGTGCGTTTTGTCGCCACGTGCCAAGTCACATTTGTATGTGTTTAATCAAGCACGTGTGCCTGGAGAGTATTTTCCACATCACTGGCACAAGGTGAATAGCCAGAAAGCTGGTCCTGATTGTAATACTCCTATTACCATTTCATTGACTTTAGCATGCAGTAGCTGAGTTGGCACCTGAGGCCTCTGATGAGCAGTGCTCTGCTCTTTTTTTTTTTTTTTTTTTTTTTTTATATGACACTCTTAGGTGAGAGCGGCTCTTGTTAGGTGCAGGGTGTAATTTGGAGTTGGCAAAAAGGACAGTGCACGTCCCACAAGCACAGGAATTCCAGCTCTCTGAGCTTAATCATCTTGATTGGTTAATTTTTTTGTGTGGGGGGGGCTTTGTTTGTTGCTCAGCACCAGCAAGAGCATTGAAAACAAAAAGAAGTAGCCAGTGTTTTGCTGCAGACAGCTGTAGGCGAAATGGAAATCCAATCCAAAGAATGGAATCTTCTTTCATAGTTTTAACTGAATACATGGAGGCAGGGCATTGTCAGTGGAAACAACAATCCATCCTCTATTTGTGTTGGCATGTGAGCGTGACAAATGTAAATCTGGCCACAGTAGTGAGTTATCACCCCAGCCTTGTTAAGTTGGAAGAGTTTGTCAGCCACAGCTGTCGAGATAACCCAAGCTGCCCTTTCTAACTCACCAGTGTGACTCTTCTCTTTAAGCAGAAGAAATGAAAAGGCTTAGATCAGACGAAGCAAAGGGGGACAAGGAGCAGTATGAAAGAGGAGCTGGAGCTGTGCTTTACACAGCGGCAGCCCGGCTTTGTGTCGAGGCCACCACTGCCAAGAGCGCTTGGTTAGCTCGTGGAAATGGCTGCTGCGTCATGTAAACCTGGTGTTGGCGAGGGCAGCTATGGCCGTGGCCAGACTGCACTAAGGACTAATGAGGTGTTTATCTGAGAGGTAGGGAGGCTGAAGTGAACTGGACTCCTGCTCCTGAATCCCATCTGTCAGAATAGCAGAGACTCTGGAGACAAGGCACCCCGTCCTGGTTTGATTGTGACAGGCTCATGGACTCAAGGACCTGTTAGCAAACACGTGTGTACTTTTTATTTTGTTGTATTTACAACCTATTTGAGGTTACGTCCACACTGCAAAGTTTTCACTTAAAAACGCATCTCTTGGGGTGACCCGATGGCTCACCTGGAAGAGTGCGTACTATTAATGCCCAGTCCTAACCACAGTAAACTGGGTTTGAGTCTAAGCCACAGCGCTTTGCTCCATGTTATTCCCCCCCTCTCTCTTCCCAACTTTCCTGTCTATCGCTCAGATAATAAAGACAAAATGCCCCAAAAAAATGCATCTCTGTTGCTACATTTTCACCTCCCATCCACATGACAAAAATAAATGCTCTATATTAAAAAATAGAGCATTTAGAAAACATTACTGATCCTGTTTGTGGGCTTATGTCGTAGTCTGGATGGACAAAAACCTATGGAAACAATGACGCCGTCATACCTGGTGACTGGATCATACCAATGATGAAAGCAACATGAGTAACAAGTTACAGGTCTTGTCATCTTTGCTAGCAGTTTATGTGCAGTTAAATTCTGCATGTTAAAGCTACCACTGCCTTCACTCTCCTCACTAGTAGTGTATTCTGTAACTAATCAGCTGAATATAACTGAGAGTAAACAATCCGTTTCCTGTTTACGCCGGCTCGTGCAATGCCCGGCGTCCATGAATGGTCGTGTGTGTGTGTGTTAGTATGGATGCAGGGCATCTGGATGGAGATCGTTTTCGCTTTAAAACAGTTTTAGTAGTGTGGATATAGCCTGAGTTAGGTTTTGAATGGATTGGGGTTTGCACAGTGCACTGAGCTCCCCATCAGCAACAGTTCAGACTTTTCGCAGTACAAGATAAAATTTGAACAATGTGAAACACCACTTTGAAGAAAACATAGCACCCTAACAGTTCTCTTTCCACAGTGCTGGACTGGATTATAGTTGGCAAGAAACCAAACTTATTTTTAGTACATCTACTTCTACTTTTTGATATCAGTTTGAGGATTCTAGTTGCATGCCAGCCAGACTCTGGTTGTCACAATTTGGCAGACAGTTAATGTAGTAGTAGTAGTAGTAGTAGTTGTTGTCTGCCTATCCAGATTATCTTTACCTCTGTGTTTCAAAGCGTAGTATTATCAGATTATTCAAAATGTGGCCAATATACAGCCGACAGCCGTTATTTGTCTAATGAAGGTTATGAAAACCTTATGTTCATTAAGATAATCAGGCAGTTTATTTTTAATCATATTGTTGTTTTACCCGTTTCTCCAATTCATCAGGAAGAGCAACATTTTGCGTTTGTATGCGCTGCAAATGTATTGCCCTTAATGTCGGAGTATGTATGGCATCCACACAGAGAGGAGTGTCATTGTGAACAGCCTCTATATTCAAGTTCAAATGCCATATCCAAGAGTTGTGTTGCACCTGCCAAATGTTGCTGAAATCAAGATTAAGAAGCTGGTTTCCTTTTTTTTTTTTTGTTTTTTTCCCCCTCTTTCCTTCAGAGTTACTCTTTTCGCCTCTGCTGATACTCTCCAACAATGTGGAACTCCTCTATAAAACTGTTTGCTGCTGTTTATTGTTTTTTTGCCACTCAAGGGTTAGCTCGTGCGCAATAAAACATTAGGAACAGTCCTCAAGTGTTTACACGAAGGCAGTAGGTCATTTCTGACAGCTGGCCTATCCCCTGGGTTACAATAAATAAAGGATCTGACTTGGATAAGGAGTTCTGAAGTTGATAGGCTCCAGCCACAGGAGCAGATTGCTTTTGGACCAACAAAAATCTCAAACAGTTGAAACATGACAGAATGTCTCACATACACACATGGACTTTCAGTCTGTACAGTGGCTTGGTCATAGCACAAGTATGTGCCATGGAGGCCGACAGCAGCTGGTGTCAGTGATTAGTTCTTCCTCACTGATCTGAGTTTGTATGGTGTAGTTTTTAGTTCCGATATCAACCTGTTCACGTTTTGGCCTCCTTGTGGGAACAGTGAGAAGATGTTAATAAAAATATCTCAGTGAGTCTTGCAAGAAACAAAATTTGAGTATTAAAGCTCGAGCCATCTTTCTGTGGTGAATTTTCTAGATAATCTGAAGTGAAATTGTTATTTTATTCACTGCACTGGGTGTTAAATGCACTTCTTTCATTCAGAATGTAAGAAGATGTTACCTTGGTCAATGCATTTAAAAAAAAAAAAAGAGAAATTTGTAGGTTAATCCATGAGAGGAGTAGCTGGTGTTTTCCTCATAAAACGCTTGACTTAAACACCTGCAGTCAAGTGCACATTATGACATATTGCAGCTGGTCCTGATGTGTCCTGTCAGCAGGAAGCGTGGCCCACTTTGGCTCTTATTCTAGAAAGATGTCTAAATATACCACTATTACATTAGGCCTTTTCAACAGCCTTGGTGGAAAAACTCCCAGTGAATTCGTCCCCACACTACATGAACCTCAAACATCGCCTGCCCTCACCCACACACACGCTGAAAGTCTGTTTTCTCACTGTACCCTACCCTCTGCAAATCTGTTCTTGAGGGGAGGAGGGGTTGGCGATGTGTCGAGGTTTGATAAACATCCAATGATGACACAAGATGGTGCTATGTGTTTCAGATAGCTTCTTCTTTGTAGTCATCAAAGCAGTAGTGAAGTGGCCTTTTTGTTTGCTCCCTCAGAGGCTTGTTTTCCAATACCCAGAGCAGATGGTATGTGTTTTCCATGGCTGAATCACTGAGCCGGGTGGGTTTTGCGTAGCTGGCCCAGACTATGTGAAGCTTGTACTTGTGTCCTCCTGCCTTAGCTGTGAGAATACACCTGTGTCAGCAAGCTATATATATGTATTTATGTATGTGTGTGTGTGTGTGTGTGTGTGTGTGTGTGTGTGTGTGTGTGTGTGTATGTATATATATATATATATATATATATATATAAAATATGGCTTTGAACTCACTGGTTTTATGTTGGTTTTTTTTGCATTTCCTCAGACTCTGGAGGAGCCCCCCTACTTGACAGTAGGGACTGATGTGAGTGCCAAGTACAGAGGGGCTTTCTGCGAGGCTAAGATTAAGACTGCCAAGAGGCTAGTCAAGGCCAAGGTAAGTCACATTTTCAAAGTGCACAGGATCCAAAATTAAAAATTTATTGTCTGTCTGTGTTATGTGTGAAGAGGAATGCTAGCAGGGCTGAGGGCTCTTGTCTTTGATCACACAGCTCAGCCTCATTGTACATCCATAGTGGTGAGACAGGAAAATTACCACATTTAAAAGTCACTGTCCAGAATGTTCCTGTAGAGACCGGGCTGTCAGGATGAGTAGAAGATGTTCATATCAGAATTATTCAGAAAATGTATTGTTAGATTACTTTATTGTCTCCAATGCTGCCAGACATCCAGCTGTGTTGCTGATATGCCAGAGCCCTACCGACAGGTTTGGGTTGTTAGTACTGCCCATACAGTCGAAACGCTGATCAGGGGGCCCAGCTGCGACAGACGCAGGGTCTGGCCTATCCCACCAGGTAGCCATCATGTCCTCAGGCACCCCCCTCTCACCACACAGCTTCCACATTTCCCTATTGGTTTTATGCCTTGCTGATGCATGGTGCACATACTACTGTATCTCAGTTCCCAGTGGCACTGGAGCATCTGGATAATACAATAGAGACAGATCGCTTGTCTCTCGTTCTCTGCTAGTGTGTGTGTGGGAGGAACAAAGATTGGATGCTGGCTGTTTCACTGAGTCAGTGCACTATAGTTCCCCCCGTAGAGACAAAAGAGCAGCGATGTTCTGCATTTCTGGCTCACCAGCTGAAATCATCAAACGATTGTGTCGTTTTGTCTCACACAAACAACATGACAAAGTATACCATGTGATCTTCTTAGTTTAAATATTATGGGCTAAAATGAAGCTAATAGGACAGCCCCAGTTCATAAATGAATTACCATACTAATTGGCTGAGTGTGTGATTTGTTTTTGAGCCGCTGTAATGTGAATGTGAGCTCTGTTACACAAACGTTGAAACATGGCAATTATTCCGTTGTTGCTGTGAATCTCCCACTGTAATGAATTCCTCTTTAGCTCATTGCTTCATTAATCTCTGTCTGCTTGTTTAACAAAGTTGATGGTAGTGGCATATGGCGCTTGTGTCTTTTGAGTGATTTTAAGACTCGGTGAAAAGGTCTGTGTGATATTGTTAATTATGATGGTGATCTGTACGAGAGGGGACCTGTGAAAAGTCACTAAGCGCCGTGTCAGAGTCACGTACTGTGAAAGGTTCAGAACACATATGATCAGTCATGACTACCTTTTTTTTTTTTTTTGTAAAAAAATGAATGCTGCATGACAGGCCCGGCGTGCTGGATATGTTCCTAGGCCATCTTTCTAGTATCTGTACCTCATCCGTGTAGGGATGTGGGGAACCCCCTGCTGTGAGTTGACAGTGCTAACCACTGTATCTCACCGTGCCACCCTGTGTTTATAGTGCAGTTGTTTAAAAAAAAAAAAAAAATCTCTGAAATTAACAATGAAAACTACAATTTTATTTCCAAAACTCTGTCATACATAGATCTAAATTAAAGAACTCTTCTTTGGAGCCTCTCCTGCTTCTCCAGTTGACTTCAGATCTGTTGTTGTGTTATTGTGGTGTTCGACTGAGGTAAGGTTGTATTTTCCAAAAGGAAGCAAACAGCTACACCTTTATCCACACGTTTTCCATCTGTGGCGTTGAATCCCAACTGCTTCCACTTTGAATTGGGGCCAGATCATTACAAATCACATATCAACATTATTTTTACATTATATTACACGAACATCAAACAGTTGTTCCTCTTTAAAGCAAATGTAGTTTTGTTTTGCATCCTCAACCAGACAGCGTGTGAAATCGGAGCAGGGGAAGGCTTCATTATGTGAAGCAGAAGGGGAAAGTGGAGTTGCTGTTTATTTTTCTCTGAACTGTCATGAATGCAGTGGGTGCTTGTTGTTAGCCAAGGATCACGTCCTTTTGCTGTTTATTTGCAGAGCACACCTCTGCTGTCAGATTTACTTGAATAAATCAAGATCAGAGTTCACTTTACATCGCTGTGTTAAATAAACATAAATGTAACAGTCCTGCATTTTCAGATTATAAATTATCTATTTCGTCTAGTGATCTGGCAGCTCAGTAATATGCTTTTTGTAAGAAGGAATCTTATGATGTATTGCACTGTGAGCTCCTGATAAAAACCCCACACACATCACATAAACTTTTATCAGAAATGTGGTTTCACATCTTATTCTAATATTTGTTGCTAAGTCTAAGTGGTTGTACAGTTTGTGTGTACAGTTACACAGCTCTGCTCACAGTTAGGAGGCTGCCGGAGAGCTTCGTGTTGACGCTCGGTCTTTGGATGGCCAGAGTCTCCCTCCCTCTGCCTGTGGAGAGCGGAGCCTCCTGCTCGTCCTCGTGAGGAAAGGGATTCCTTTATTCCACAGAGCGGGAATGTCATTATCCCCATAACTGATGAAACACTGCCATGGGATGCTTTTTTTTTTTTATTCTCTTATTTTATGACCGAAAATCCAACAGCATCTTACAATATGTATTTCTTTCATTCATCGTCTTGATCCCAGAGTCACAGCGAGACTTTGATTGGTGTTTCTGCTGTTGTTATATTTGAATCTGACTCAAGAGAGCGTTGTCTGAATTTGTTACCTGCAGGCTTGTTCTCTGAGATGGGATGCTTAACATCTTCTTTTTTTTTTTCTGCCCTTGTGTAGCAGTTGAAGTCTAAAGTAAATCACAGTCAATAAAAGTGAAGATATTTCTCCATTATAATTATGTTACTATTTTACTAGCACACACTTTCAAAAATTACTTTAATTCCCCTCAGGAAAGAGAAAAAAAAACACATGAGCACTTTGATATATAAAGCAGGGAGGGGCATTTGTAATACTAAACAGCTTCTGTGCTCCTGGCTGCTTTGACACTTTTCACACATGCTTCCTTGGAAAATCTGTGACAGTAAATGGCTGCAAATGTGTGTGTGTGTGCATGCATGAGCCTGCCTTGTGGTCTCCTCTGTCACTCAGCGTTGCCAGGTCGCCATGCAGATGCAAGATTACCACAGCGTGATCAGATTATGATCTTCTGTGGCTCACTCAGGGGAGGCTGCAGACGCGCTAGGGGGTGGGGGGATGGTCAGTTAGTCGTAGCCGCTAATGTTCGCTACATAAATCCGCCACAGTTGGTGCCAGCAGTCACAGCACAGTTGCCAGTTGGTGGTCACTCTCTGAACAATGTTGGAAATGAACCATAGCATTTTAATATTCCCACACATGCCGAATGACACCAAGGGCTCGCTACTGTTATGGGATCTCAAACATGTGACCTCTAAACAAACCTGTCCGGCTGAAAGAGTCCATCACTGTAATCGTCGTATCACAGTTATAAAGTCCAGCAGCGTTAACAGGGAATGGCTTCCTCTGTGAAGTGGAAGATTGATGTGTCCCGGTCAGACCTTTGGGGAATTGTTTGTTTATTCTCATTACTGATTCTCCTCCCCTGTTGCCTCCCTTCCACAGGTGACCTTTAAACCAGATCTGTCCACAGCTGAGGTTCATGATGAAAACATCAAAGGACCTCTGAAGGTAAGGCAGGAAAAATGGAAGAGATCGATGTTGAGCTACAGTCAGATGAAGTTGTCATAAACCCACATATTGACATTAATTTCGCCTAATTATATTATTATTTCTAAATGTGTCTAAACTTTAAATTACGTCACAATTTTTGTTCTGCTTCCTTTAGTATCAATCTAATCAGCCCCTTCTCTAACAGAGTAAATGTAGTAAAAATTTTATGTTAGTCAATTAGGGTTCTTGTCGCTGTTATTTTGGGAAAAACATCAATAGAAAACAATAAAATCTTGTATTCTGGCATGTTGAGTAACAGCAGGGAATCTGTCCAACAGGTGGGTGCTGTTGTAGAGGTGAAGAATCAGGATGGAGTTTACCAGGAGGCCACAATCAACAAGCTGACCGATGCCAGCATATACACTGTCGGTAAGTCGATAGCAAACCACCTGCTCTTCCTCCTTGTCTCTCGTAGACTTGTCCTCTGCCCACAGCTTCTCTTTTAGGCCATGTTTGTGTACAATGACAGTGTTTTCAGGGTTTGTGCTGTCCGCTGCCAAAGAGTTACACTTTGTTGTTGCAAGGAGCGTTTTCCATCGTTGATTTCCCACGATGCGTGTTTGTTCATCGAAATGTACAGTTAAAGTCAAACTGCACATACATTATGTGGCCATTTGAAATAATAGAAACTTGTAACACTATTTTACAAAAAGAACAAATGATGAGATGGAAAAATACTTTAATGCAACAATCTTGATGAACAACGCACAATTATTATTGTTTACATTTATTTTTTTATTTCCAGTTGTTTTTAATAATTTAATTTAGAGGTTTTTTTTTTGTTTGTACCAGAATTATTCAGACTCACTAAAGAACCCATAATACCCCAATTGAATCACTCAAAACAAAAGAAATCCCAAAATCTCACCACAATGGAACTAAACAGGCAACATCACCCATGACCAAGCCAAACACAGTATGATCAGCCAGATGTGAACTACATCTGTCGAATCTGAACGTGGAGAGACATGATACACATATTCTTAGATTTGCTTGCTGTTCTCTGACAACAAATAATCAATAAATCTGCGCAGGAACTATAGAATTAAACTACAGGTTGTCTTATAGTAAATCCAGCATGCTCTCAGTGGTGCTGGTTAGCAAAAGTTTAAGCAAATGTACATCAATATAATAGTCCCATAGCAAACTACATAGAGGAAGTGACTGCATGGCAACATTGCAGTTCCTGTTTACATTCCCCAAAGTGCTGACACGGGAGCTGTGAATGTCCCATCCACATGTACAGATGTTTTCCCTGTGTTGGCAGACACTGAAAACCCCTGAGCTAGACAATGTAAGTAACAAGTGAGCAGTAGTTTTTTAAAGTAATGGTTTGATCCTTTGGTTCGAAAAAAAAAAAAAAAAAAATGAAAAATGCTGATCACAGTTTCCAGGAGCTCAAGGTGACATCGTAAAATTGCTTGTTTTGTCCGACTACAATTCTAATCTGGAGTTTTCGGTTACATGAAAGAAATTAAAGCAGCAAATTCTCATATTTGAGAAGCTTTTGAATTTGAATTTTTGAATTTTTGCTTGGAGGGAAAAAAAAAATTGAGTGCTAAAATTGTTGCTCTAGTTTCAAAGCAATTTGCAACCAAGTCTGTGGTTGTGTGGATGTCTGTCAAGAGCACACATTTACTACGTTGGATAATCCAAAGCATACAGTGCTGAGGCTGCTGCAGTCTCTCTGCAGCTGCTCGTCACTTGAGAGTACCCATGGGGTTTCCCCTGTCTTGAAAACACTCATCTTTTCATTCATCAGTGGGAAAACAAAACAAAAAAAACAAACCACACAAGATGAAGGTACCTTAAGTTTTTTTCCCCCTCCTTGTTTTTCACGCTGAGCAATGAATAATAGAATTTAAGGATGTGCACATCTGGGTTTGTCTTAAGAAGTAATGTGGCTGTTCAGAGACTTTTTTAATATGATGTATGCTATTATTATTATTATTATTATTATTATTTATTATTATGTTAAGTGTTCTGTGATTTCGCTGCGTTTTGTAAAAATCTATGGAGATTTAATACCAGTGAATGCATCAGACACTTCCCCATGTCTCTTTATTTTGCCATTTACTCCAGTCTCTGCCTCACAAAGGGTCCTTGAAGCTCTAACAGAGCCATGAGCTGCAGCTGCTCTCTCACTGCCTGCTGGAGGATCTATCTAAGCCTTAAAAGACTAGCATAATTTGTTTTTAACATATCATAAAGCGAGCAGACATTTTGTAACTGAGTGAGTGTGCGTGTGTGTGTGTGTGTGTGGACTCCTGGCCTACATACAGCAGCCTAATAGTTTCTCTCTCATCTCTGCAGTGTTTGACGATGGCGATGAGAAGACCCTGAGGCGTTCCTCTCTCTGCCTGAAAGGAGCGCGTCACTTTGCAGAGAGCGAGGCGAGTATTGTGCTGTCCTGCAGTTTTTTGCAGCTTTCTAGGGAAACAGAGCTCATTTCATAGTTTTTATATAGTCACCATCAGTCACCCATACATCTCTACTCACAGTGCTCAAATTAAAATGCTGCTTATGAATGGTCCCGTATTGGCATTTAGGCAGTCAGCTGTGAAATATTTCCAGGAAATGTAAACTGGTATCACAGCAAAGTGCTGGGTAAATCCCTCTATTTGTAACTGATGAAATCCCATGAAAGGAATTTCTTCTAGGTGTGCTGTATAAATCTTTTGTCCTAATTTAGTGTCTGACAAGGTGGCACTGAGGCTCTTCTGCTGTTTGTCTCATCCGCAGACACTCGACAGGCTCCCTCTAACCAACCCCGAGCACTTTGGCACACCTGTCATGGGCAAGAAGGGCAACCGCGGCCGACGATCGAACCCAATGTGAGTGCCCCCCCCCCAACACACACACACACACACACACACACACACACAGTCTCCATCTCCGTACATCCTGCAGGGCTCATATAAAACTTAATATATCAGATGTCTGTAAAGCCGGCAGGGAGGGATTTTCTCTGCCGATCCACAGTCACCAGTAACAGGCTCCCTCATTTCTAAGTGCACTGACAGCAGTTGAACTGAGAGATTTACTCTCATCTCCATCCCCTCATAAACAGCCCCTGAGGCACAGGAGAGGACAGCCTACTCGCCTCTCAGTTCCTTAATCACGCAAGACTACTATATGTGTGTATGTGCATGTGCATGTTGGAGAGTAAAGTGTGAGCACGACATTGTCCTCCTGAATGTTATCACTCTTTTATTTTTTTTTTTAAACCTCTTTTTTGACTCAAATGTTCCAGTGGGTGTTTTATGCTCTGATGTGCCTCCTCCTGGTCGACTGCAGAGTTTTCATCAGGGAATAGTCAATGCTGAGTTTTTTTTTTTTTTTTTCTTTGCACTGTATATAATTGTGGCTCCATTCTGTTATAAAGAGGACACTCTGCTGCATAATCTTATTCTCTGACACCCATTGCTAATGGCACTCAGAGAAAAGTCAATATTACTCTAAACATTGATGCAATATTGACTTGGAGCGTTCCCAGCTGCACATTAGCACCTTGGACCAGTTGTCTTCCTGTCCACTAATTGTTGACAATGCAGCACAGGTTGATATCAAAGCTACAGCTACACTTCTCATCTTCTTCAGTTTAAAGGACTAGTTCAACATTTAGGGGACCACACCAATTTACTTCCTTGAGGAGAGTTAGATGTGGAGACTGATACTTTCATGTCTGTACTATAAAGACAGGAAAGAGAGGAAAATGGGTAGCCTGCTTTTTACAGGAGGTAAGACATTATATCTTGTTTGTAAATCATGAGGTTTCCAGGCAACCAGGAGGGTTGCAATACATAACCTCTGTAAAAACTTCAGCGTGTTTTTATTTTTATTATTATTTTTTTTTTTTACATTTCAATGATTGTACATATTAAAAAAATGGATGGTGGACGGTGTTGTTGTGGAGTACCTCTCCATCCTGGGCTGTGTGTTTCTTGAGATGTAGCGAATGTCATGATATGCTGCGTAATCCAAAGCGTGGTCGTGGCTAAGGTGATAGAATGGGTTTGTCGTATTCCTGCTCTTGACCAGGACAGTTTTTTCATGCACGGTTAACGCACATTTGTTGTTGGCCGGCTATGGCTCAGGAGGTAGAACAGGTCGTCCACTAATCGATCCCCACCTGCTCCAGTTCACATGTCGATGCTGTTCCATCAGTGTATGGGTGTTGGTATGTATGGTAGAAAAACATGAATGTGGATGTGGCTTCCATGCTGATATTTGACTAAAGGAAACCGACAAACTGTCCTTCTGGTCAGCTGACCTGCCCTTTTTGTTAATAATGTCCTCACCAGCTGCACTAATTTTTTTTCCCCCGACTCCACTCTTCTGTTGTTGTTGTTGTTGTTGTTGTTGGTGGTGCAACCGAACAACACAGCTGCTAATTGATTGGCTGTTTGTCACTCGTAGCACGCTCCATTATCAAGGGATATGATGATGTTTGTGAGCCAGCCAGGGAGCAGGCTTGGCGTTCGTTCATACAACCACGAAACTATCAGACTTTCTGTCGAACAGTTTTTCATTTTGCTGTTGATGAAGCGTCTATAGATGATACATCTCTATTGTTCTATCACTCAGGCCTGCTGCCGCCTGTGGCTTTGTATTTAGTGTACAGATATGGGTGTGTCAATCTTTTCATCTGACTCGCAGCAACAGTCCCTACTTCAACGGTGTGTTTATGACTTTGATTCACTGCTTTGTTGTTGTTGTTGTTGGAGTTGTAGTAGTAGTAGCAGCCTGGCTGATTTACTGCTCTTGAGTTGTGCCAGACAGTGTGTGTGTGTGTGTGTTTGTCTGTCTGTGTATATGCACATAGAACAGGCCTAGTGAGGCATAAAAAGAGGACGGAGGATCTGTTTGCCTGCTGGTGCTGCTCTCATGATCGCTGGCTGTCTGTCTCCTCGCTGCAGTCAGGGCTCTGCCTGAGCATTGGGATGAGTGTCAGGCAGCAGGGAATGAGCCGGGTCATCGATACACTGATCCTAATGAGTGGGCTCATCAGCAGAGCGGACCTCATGTTTTGCTGTGCTACATAATGATAAGATGAGAAGGTTTGCGGAAGATTTTCTTGTGCTCTGGGTTGTTGGGTAGTTGGAGACTTTTGATGTTTTCTAGCCAAACAGCAGTCAAATGAGAAGATGATTGGTCAGTAGAAAACCTGCCTGTCTGTGTTGAGAAAAACCACCACACAGACTTTTATTTCCCTCACCCATTTATATAAATATGTAGTGTGGATTTAAAATGAAATGCCAATATCTTTGCAGCTCTGTGAGCGACCCAAGAGTTTCTCTTTCTTTATATCACACTCCTGTGTAAAAATGGAGATAAGTGGGCAGCACTTTCTCAGTCAAATGTCAACACTTTCAACACTAAATCTGATTATGGTTGGGGACACCAACCAGTCCCTAGTGTTTGAGAACAGATTTTGATGAAATGCTATAGTTTATAACTGCAGCTAGAGACTAGCACAGCTTTGTGTGCATGCAGGAACTATGAATTGTCAACCACTTTTATACATTATTCTGAATATTTTTGTAAGGGCTACAACTAATGATAATTGTCTTGATTAACAGATTCATATGAAAATATTTCCCATTACAACTTCATAAAACCCCAAAGGGACCCACAAAACCTAAATATAATAAGTTTTAAATCATATGAGGCAAAGAAAAGCACAAGAGAAGCTGCAATTAAGGAATGTTACACATGGCTCACGAGGTTAAATACACTAAGCTCTATATAAATCGAGCTGATTCTGAACATCTGCATGCTCTTTGTACCTTTCTGTTGAGTGAACTGTCCTTTTCTCCCCCCACAGTCAAGAAGAAGAGTTGTCTTCATCTTCCAGCGAAGAAGAGGAGAGCGATCAGCGGCAGAATGAGGACCTGTTCGGCAAAGTGGTCTGTGTGGAGGGGGTTGCCACAGGGGACAAAAAGAAGACCACGTGGTATCCTGCTCTGGTGAGCTAAAAGTCCCCCTTCCCTCGCTGCTCTCTGCTCCATCACTGTGAAGGCAGGCGGCACTGCTGCTGGTCTTCTGGTACACTCACAGCATTGTGCTATTTCATCTTAACGCCTGCTTATGTAACCTCAGCACGCTGCAGGATTGTGGTATTGCATTTCATCCACCATGAAATGCTAAAAAATATGCATGTTGTTGCAGCGACAATAGCTAATGTCTATAAATAAGGTGAAACTCTCTGCAGCTGCTGCCTGACGTCTGCAGTCTGAGGGATTTCAGAGAGTCTTTTATTTTGGAGGAAAAAAGATAAGACTTGTTTTCCCTGACGTGTGCAACAGTGCAGCACGAACAGCTAGTTTGATATTTTTAGTCTGTTCCAACCCATTTCCCTACACCCAGCCTCAACTCTCAGCCATCGTTCGCTAACAATGAAATGGTGACAGGCGTTTCTTGTTTATCTAAGTGTTAAAAGTATGACTGAGAGAATAGGAGAGGGTGGGGAAAGCTGTCCCTTTAACAGCGTAGTCAGCACAGCCCCGCCTCCAGGGTTTGTTGTTCTTGGCCGGCTGTGGACCGAGCTCCATGCTGCCTCCCTGTGACAGCACAGAGAAACACATTACACAGTGGCCCGTCATTGTTTACACTGTGACCATATGGCAGAGGGGTGGAGTAGTACTGTGGTAGATGTTTCTCATCTGTAACCAACCGTGTGCTCTGCTCTTAAATGGCCCAGTTGAAGAAAAGTCAAAGGAAACAGGTCTGTGTGTGTGTGTTTTGAGCCTGCACGTTTGCAGCAGAGCATATGTGCCAAAAAGAGAAGTGATGTCACAGAGCAAATGTGAGTCAAGTAAAACCACCCTGCTAGGGTGTGTGCGTGTGAGCCTCCCTGACAGAGAGGGTGTGAGTAAGCAGGCAGAGTGCTGGTAGAAACCAGATCTCCATAACAGCAGTGCTGCCTCCTCTGGGTTAGACCCTGGCACTGGAACAACTCTCACTGTTGTGCTCCTCGACTCCAGTAAACAGCAGCCGCACATGCTGCGAGTGGGCCCCACACACACACACACACACACACACACACACACACACCCTCTCACTCACACATCACTCCTCATCCCTCCCGCCTCTTTCTCTTTGTTTCATAAACAGCATATTTTATAATCCATCAGCGTGGCCTTTTGCTGAAACTACTTCAGTCATCCTCTGTGTGCGTGTATGTGGGGGGGAGGGTATCTCACACACACACACACACACACACACACACACACACACACACAGTACCACCCCATCTGACCTATTAACTGTCTCTTGTTTCTATGCAACAAGGTTATCTCCCCGGACTGTCATGAGGATGTGACTATGAAGAAGGACAACATCTTCGTCCGCTCTTTCAAGGATGGAAAATTGTGAGTCATCCCTAATGTGTTAAAAAAGCTCAAGCAGAGATGAACTAATCATTATCAGTAATTTTTGTGTTGTACTATCTTGACATTTTCATTATGTAATAACTAAAACAGAGTTTGTTATTTAATCAGCAAAAGTCTGATTTGCCATTTTTTTTGCCACAAAAAAAAAAAAACTAAGGGGAACTCAATTCACAGCTCTGGGGGAGGGAATAGGGGGCAGGCAAGCTTTTGATTAGCTTTAAGAAGCTAATGATTGGCATTTTTACTGATAAATTACTTAAGTTGTCCCTTGATTAATTTTCTTTAAGTCTATTAATCAACCTCTCATTTAGCACCAATGTAAAACATCCCCCATCAGGAGCCTGAATAAGTGTGTTTTAATGGGATACATGTGCACTGAACCTTTGCGAGAAGATGACTCACGTGCATGAGGAAATGCTTGTGTAAGATCTACAGGAGCTGAACAACATCAGTGTAACGTTTGCAAATATCTCATCTTTTATTTTTTGCTTTTTTTTTTGCCAGTGTTGAAACATAGTTTGAACTTATTGTTATCACCATTTTGACAAATTAATAGTAAAACTGCATGTTTCAAAATGAGTTAAAAGACTGTTTATAGCTTTAGAGGAATATAAACTGAGATTGTGTTTTCCCAAACAGAGTTAAGATGTGCAGGGTTTTGCTGTTTTTTTATTTGTCCTCAGGCTGTTAGTTACTGGCGAGGAAAGGTAGCATTGCTTCCCCGCAGCCTGCCCACGGCGTGGAAAACGCACAGCCAGATTGTTTTCTGTGGCAAAGAGAGGAATAAATCCAATCAGGAGTTTGCACTCAGATGGTCGTTTAGAAACAGGCCGTAGCCCACAATCTGGATTAATCTGGCATTTGCCCACTGCTCCAAAAGACTTCCATACTGTCTGTTTGAATTCCACTGGTGACAAAGCAGCCTTGAGTCTGCGTTCCTTCATAGATATCCCATGTAAATCATCAGCGCGACCTGTAATCTGCAGCCGAAGACGTATTCGTAGAGCATAAAGTCTTATCGCTTGTATTTTGGCTAATATTCAGGTGAAGGGTATAGTTGATGAAGCGGATAAGATAAAGAATGATGAATCAGAAGAAGCAGGAGTTGTATATTTTGTGAAGTATTTCCTCTCTGAGCACGGCGCCCTGTGATCCTGTTTGTTGCAAATTAAATTCGCACACCAGCCTTAGTCCTTCCTCTCTGCTTTGTAGCAATTTGATTCCACTCTCTGAAATCAGCATAGTTGTATCCAGGGGTGGACGCAAGAAATAATAATGTAAAATGTCGGAAAATCCATATCATTGTTAATGAGATTTTCAGGTTTGTTTTCCTCCAGTCCTTTCGCTTTTATGTGGCTGGAATAACAAAGATGAAAAAGGCTGATCATTACTGTTACTCTTGTGTGTGTGTGTGTGTGTGTGTGATGTGATGTATCAGCCTGATCCATTAACCAAGTCTCTTTGTGTTACGTTACAGTTTGATCTGTCGTAGGTCTTGCAAGTGGTCCCTGTAGAGACAAGTTAATACCGAGACAGAACAAAGCTTTTTAACCACATATCTACTTTTTCACATGCATCAGCAGCAGCCCCAGACTGTCTATATCTTCTTTTCTCTTTGTGTGCATACACAGTTATCAAGTACACCAGCCTCTTCTTGTCCATTCTTACCAAGTTATTCTAACTCGCTGCTCCCTGTGTGATTATTATTATAAATCTTTTTTTTTTAAATTGTAGAGGGGTCACATCCATAAGCCACGTGACCTCCGCTGCACTGTGTCGGGGTCAGTGTGTTCACTTTCCCCTGGAGAGTTTGGGATTGTTGGTGATAACCATTCAGCGTGAGTTTCAAAAACAATGGCTTCGGAAAACATTTTGGGGAAAACAAGGTCACATCCAGAGGGGAGACAGGAGTTGTCAGGAAGTGGTTATTCTTATTTAGACAGATTTGGTTACCGTAGTAACAATGGAAACAGAAGCTATTGCTATTTTCTCAGCTTTTTTTGGCTTGCTCTCGAACTTGTCAGTGATATTGACATGCACAGAAAAAGACAGCTTGATCATTGTGCGTAGGTGTGTAACTTTCAGAATCGGCTAAACAAACCCAGGCTCTAAACTGAGGCTCTGTGTCATATTTACAACTGAAACAATTATTTAATTAATAGATCAAATAATAATAATACATTTCTTATTCATGCTGGCGGCATTTCTTCAGGGATGTCAACGCCGGTTGTTGAGTCAGTTTTGTGTCTTTGTATATAAACGTACATACATATAGTGGGGTCCAAAAGTTGGAGACCACTTTCAGCTTCAGCTGTTTTAGTGCCAATTACCAAATGTTAATATGCATTAATTAGCATTTGGCTCAACATGCTGCTGTGTCTCACAGAGCTGCCAGCGAGACTCTACACTCTGAATCTTGTTTGTGTTTTTAGTGATGAAAAATAAACTTTGCACCATTTGTATGCTCACAGGTGTGTTGGTGAAACCACTGTAAAAATACACCCAGCACAATTTTAAAGAATGGCTAACTATAGGAAATGTCCTTGAATCAAGCTGTTTGTTTTCTCTGAGCTCGATTAGCTACAATGAAGTGTTTATTTAAATTCAGTCCGTGGCAAATCTAGTCGTTGGATCAGCTCAGCTGCCCACGGATCCCACAGACAATCGTCTCTCTGGCAAACCAGCCAAGCCTCTGACTGCTTTCAGCTTACAAGCTCCACTGATCCATCTATCTGCCAAATCGCTGACGCTTTGCCCAGCTGCTGTAGAGATGTTGCAAGAAAATGCACAGTGAATGCAGTCGTAGCTCTTCACGTCTACTCCCATTTTGAGGTTGTTGTTGGAAACCGATGTGCACAGGGCACCACTGTCTTTGCGAGTGTTTTTAATTAACAAGATTTCAAGGTGGTTAGTCTTCGCCGCTGCACATTTTACTTTTATAATCGTCCCCTTTCTTTCAGGAAAGCAAACTTCTGCATGGATTTTTTTGGCTCGCTCACTACTTTAACTCACAATCACACCCCAGAGCTGAACCTTGGTGTAGGAACATTCAGTACGCTATCATCAACGCTATCGTTTCTGAGCACATTTTAATCAGAGTGTTGGTG
This sequence comes from Rachycentron canadum, assembly GCA_038496675.1. NCBI lineage: Eukaryota > Metazoa > Chordata > Actinopteri > Carangiformes > Rachycentridae > Rachycentron > Rachycentron canadum. Next base: position 5,560,626 of record CM076659.1, on the reverse strand, counting down.
TGTTGCAGTTACATGGTGCTGCGAAAGGACGTCCGCGAGATGAGCAGCGATTGTCCTCCAAAAGCCGACGCAGGTCTCAAACCAGGTGAGTTCGCTTTAAGAGCTGGTGCAGCGCGCCCACCCAGTCCCCAACATCTGTGGGCCGGTCTGAGTGTCGACACACTTGGCAGGAAACGCTCAGAGAGTGGGTTACAGCAAGGCAGACTGAAGAGAGAGAAGTTTTGTTTTTGTTCTGGGGAATGCAGCGGTGGAGAGCGCTTGTCACTGTCGAGTCTATTTTTATTTGAAGTCCTCACCAGGCTTTTTATACAGTGCCCCCGATTTTTTTTTTTTTTTTTTTTTTTGCTGCAGAGCTCTTACTCTCTCATAATTACAGCTAGGAAGCAGCTTTGTGTTATCTCACTCTTGATATTCACAGGTGGTCGACTCACAACTATGATATTTTTCACGTTACGTTATGTAAAGCGTAAAACAAGCATCTGCCAAGGCGGTTAGAAGCCTCTTAAACCCACCTGTGACATTGTGGCTGCATCAATGCAAATACTGCTAACAGGTTTTCACGCTGCCTTTCTTTGTTTGTCAAAAGGTCCTTTTTGTACGTGTGTGTGCGTGTGTGTTTGTGTACAGGTCTTCAATTTTCAGAGTTCTGGTACTTGTGTGTTAGGTTTTTATCTATGTAGCATATTTCTTAATAAAGTCACAACAAAAAAAGTAAAATGATTAAAAGATTACAGAAAAGTCCAAAAAAACAGTGCTCATTGTCTGACCCTTTTACTTGTCACATTTTATGTTAGAATAAAAAAAAGAAATCCCTCATCAATCTACACTCAAGTTGCCATATTTACAAAGTGAAAAGGAAATTTTGTTCATTTCTGTAAATGTATTAAAATATCACATTGACATCAGTGTTCAGACCCTTTGTTATGATGTTTCAAATTTAAGGTTCTTCACATTTCCCTTGGTCATCTTTAAAATGTTTCTACCTTGATTGGAAAGTGTGGTAAATTCAGTTGATTTGGGAGGGAACAGGCCTGTCAACATTAGGTCTCACAGTTGACAGTGCAAAAACAAAGTCATGATGGCAAGGGAACTGCCTGCAGAGCTCAGAGACTGGATTGTGTTCGAGCACTGATCTGGTGAAGGATACAGGAAAATTGCTGCTGTGTTGAAGGTTCCCTAGAGCACGTTGGCCTCAATGAGTCTTAAATGGAAGAAATTTGGAACAATATGGACTCTTGGTCAAATTGAGCAATCTGGGAAGAAGAGGCAGAACCCGATGGTCACTCTGGCCCATCTCCTAGATCTTGTGTGGAGAAGGGAGAAATTTCCAGAAGGACAGCCATGACTGCAGCACTTCCCCAATCTGGGCTTTATGGGAGAAAATGAAGCCTCTTCACAGTTAAAAACAAACTAAGGCCAATTGGAGTTTACAGAAAAGCATGTAAAGGACCCTCCACCCTGATTGGTCTCAATTCGAAGTGTAATGTCCAGAGGAAATGAAGCACCGCTCGTCATCGCCTCCATACCATGAAGCATGGTCGTGACACCATCCTGGTGTAGGGATAGATACTCACAGGGAGTGGGAGATTGTTCGGGGTTGAGGGAAAGCAGTCACAGTCCAGAGATGTCCTCAATGAAAACCTGGTTCAGGGCACTCAGGACCTTAGACTGGACTAATGGTTCACCTTCTACCAGGACAGTGACCCTGAGCAGTGACACAGTAAAGACGGTGGTTTAGGGAAACAGCCCTGACTTGAACCGTATGGTACATCTCTGGAGAGACCTGAAAATGTCCACCAACAGTCTCCATCCAACCTAAAAGAGCTTCAGAGGATCTACAGAGAAGACTGACAGAAAATCCCCAAATCCAGGTCTGCAAAGCTCCTCGCATTATACCCAAGACAATTCAATGGTGCTTCATCTATGTACTGAGCAAAGGGTCTGAATACTTGATATTTCTGTTTTTACAATTTGCAAAAAACTTTGTCATTGTGGTGTGTATGTGTGTGTGTGTTCATATATATATGTGTGTGTGTGTATATGTATATATATATGTGTATATATATATATATGTGTGTGTGTGTATATATATATACACACACACACACACATAATGCAGATGTTATGAGGAGGAAAATAAAATAAAAAAAAATAAAAGGAGGAAAGTCCTAAAGTTAGAATTTCAACCTTGTTCTGTTGATTCATTGTATTTATTTCTCTTGAAATATCTGCTGTTTATACTTCACATGCAAGACGTGAAGAGCAATCTGATTCAAACATCTGTTCATGTCTTATCTTTGTTTATTTAGCTTGAAAATTGTTCTCTCTCTGAAAAATGACCCAGCTTGAGTTTTACAAGCTCAGTTTGCCAGATAACAGCAGCAGGGAACGATGGGCAGCGCTTGCAGAGTGTGGTTAATATGTTATAATGTATTTTCTGTCTGACAGCGCTGGACGCAGCCTTCGAGTTCCAGCAGCAGCTGGTTGTTCCCAGCACCTGGAAGACAGAAGTGAAAGAGGAAAGCTCCAGCAGTGAGGAAGACGATGAGGATGAAGAGGAGGAGCAGGAGGAAGATGCCAGTGGCGAGGAGGAGGAGGTAGTGGAGAGAGTTGTGCACATTGTCTTATCTCTACAACAAAAAAAGAGAGAAAAAAAAAGATCCTCTAACTGTGGTGTTTCCTGTCTGCAGGAGGAAGTGGAGCCATTCCCAGAGGAGCGGGACAACTTTCTGCAGCAGCTCTACAAGTTCATGGAGGACAGGGGTGAGACCACAGTCTAGATCATTACAGAGACATTTCACCCCTCTTAAACAGGCCTTTGCTGTAGGTGCAGCTTTAAAATGAACCCAACTGACACTAGGCATCAATGCAACACCTGAAAAATGTTTGACTCCAACGACTTTAACGTCAAACAGATGTTGAATTTTGGTTGGAGTTGACAGGTGTCCCAATGCCCGAATACTTATGGCCCCGGTTTGTTCCCTGGCCAGCTGAACTCTTTCCTGCGTTTCCTTTGCTTTCTTTCTGTCCCATTTCCTGTCTCTCTACAATGTCCTATCAAAATAATACAAAAATCAAAAAATACATTAAAGAAAAACGGAAAATCGGTTGACAAGACAATTTTCTGCCTCCCTCCCTCATACGTCACTGGGCTCGACAGCCTTTAACACCGTTCTTAAACATTTAATTTTCTGTCTTACTTAGCTCGTCTTATAATGTTCATGTGCTGTTTCATATCTTATCTTTTTATAACAAGAAATGACTGCAATGATGGACAGAAAATATTTTATACCTTTACTTGAGTGTTTTCTTTTTGTACCACTTAATACATCTACTCAACTCACTTCAGACTGAAATATGGTAATTTTTCCACTGCATTTATATGAGTTACTAGTTACTTTTCAGATTAAGATTTTACACAAAAACAGATCAGATTATAAAACATTTTTAATTTTTATTTAACTGTTACCCAATTTCTATCAACTACAACAGTAAAATGTGTCTTAATCTACAAATTAATGTAATAACAAGTAGTAATTTGTAAGTAACAAGTAATGACAATCTACTGATGCTTAGTTACCTTTGCTTTAGATACTTTTAACAGTTTGTCAATAATATTTTTTTCCGTCTCTGTTGAAAATCAGTTGCAGGTAGCTGTATAAAAGATTTTCCACCAAACAAACAAATGCAGCTCTGCCTCACTCAGTCAAATTGTATGTGCCTGTCAACCCGCTCTGTGTGTCTCCTGCTCAGGAACCCCCATCAACAAGCGCCCCGTTCTGGGCTACAGGAACCTGAACCTGTTCAAGCTCTACAGGCTGGTCCACAAGCTGGGAGGCTTTGACAACGTGAGTAGCTTCTCATCTCTGTGTGGTTCAGCGCTGAGAGCAGTTGTCTCATAGTGTCAGAACTTGTCTCTTTCGATGTTGACCGAACTGTCTTCTTCTGTGTCCACGTCTGAGCAGATTGAAAGCGGCTCCATTTGGAAGCAAGTCTATCAGGATCTGGGGATCCCTGTGCTTAACTCAGCCGCTGGCTACAATGTCAAATGTGCTTACCGCAAGTATGTACAGGTGCTGCCTTCACAGCTCCTCCAAGCTTTTATCTGCACCATTTGTTATTGTGCTTTTTGACCAAAACTGACATGCAGTTTGTTCCCTGCTTTACTTTTTAATGCACATTTTAAGTAATTTGCAACCAACTGTACAAATTGAATTTTTTTCTTTGTAAGACTCACTCTTAGCAGCGCATGTGTTTTAGTAGTGGAAATCTTCTGGCTGTTGATGAAGAATGTGCTGTTGTGCAGGTACTTGTATGGATTTGAGGAATACTGCACTTCCACCGCCATCACCTTTAAGATGGACCTCCCACTGAAGCAGGCTCCCAAGGGGGAGGTGAAGTCTGAGGGCGAGGCAGTAGTACCGGCTCCTGCACCCTCCATCTCGGAGGAGCAGAAAGCCCAGGTGGACAGAGAACCTTGCAGTGCACAGCCTGTAGTCTGCAAGGTGAATGTCCTCTAAATACTGTTTTGATGGAAAAACATTCAAATTGATCCAAACCTAATTACTGCAGACCACCTACGTATGTTCTTTATATTAAAATGCGTCTCTCTGCCTTAGGAGGAGAAACCAGACTTGACCCGAAACAAAATGGAGTCCGAACCAATGAAAACTGAGGTGAAGGACAGCACAAATGACGACGATGATGACGAAGACGATGCTGCCCAGAAGGGAGACGCAGACGAGGGGTCGTCGACGGCCCACCTCGGCGCTGACGGCGTGAAACAGGAGCATGACGAGGAGCAGGAGAGCAAGGACAACTCTGGGTAGGTGGTCTGAAAGGATGGTCCCTCCACCACGGTGTTTTTGAAGAATAATTAATAAATAATAATAGCTTCACCATGCAGGCTCATGTATGGTGAAGCTGTGTTATTTAATCTGGCCCTCAGTAAACGTTTCTCCAGACAAAAAGACCTGAGGCGTTTACTTTCTTTGGTGGCAGTAAAAACCTAAAAGCAGATGAGAAGTAGCGATCCTTCTGACCTTAATGATACTAATACGCAATGTACCCACAATCCACCTATACCTGCTAACCAGAAAGAGGCAGGTACTCCTCTCTCTGTCTCTCTCTCTGTCTCTCTCCCTCTCCTAACTAAGCTCTTCTTGTGCTATTATTATTTCTTGCGGCTTAGTCGGCATCAGCTGGCAGAGACATCTTAGAGCACCAAAGCCTGACTGCTACCTTTCACCTGGCATGTCATGCTGTGCTCTCTCTCTCTCTCTTTTTCTCTCTCTCTCCCTCTCCTTCTCCCTCCCTGGCTGGGACTGTTTGACCATGTCCAGCCTCGACTCATTCAATGCACACAACATGGCTGTGCTCTTCTTGATTTCAACCCCTTTCCTAATCTCTTTATCTTTGTCTTCTCTGACCCCTCTCCCTGTCCTCTCTCTCTCTCTCTCTCTCTCTCTCTCTCTCTCTCTCTCTCTCTCTCATCTTTTTTGGCTTTTTGATGTTCAGCTTTATTAAATGTTCTGTGTGTGAGGGTGTGTGTGTGTGAGGGTGTGTTGTCACTGATGCATTAGCGCACTAGATGCAAGATAGTGCTTCAGAGGCAGTAACCTTTAGAGGAGGAAAGGAACTTAACATGTTGATAAATGTTTGTTCTGGATAGTCGGACTGTTTGGTCACAGTTAGACGTCTCTATTCCCCCCTACTGTTTCCTGTCTGGAGCCTCTAGGCAAGTGCTCTCTGTCGACTTTAGACCTGTGTTTGTTCACCCTCCAGTTAAGGTTGTTTGTGCTACTGAAGACCGGCAAGAAAAAGTTACCAGTCATTATGCCTAGTTTGCTGCTTGTTGCTCTGCTGCTTTTTTGTGTCCAACTGAAGGATTTTGAATTCTTCGGATCTGTCGGATTTCCTGATGATCTGCTATTGCTCTTAGTAACCCTCCCTGTGTAGTTTGTTTTCTTTTTCCTTTAATCCCCCAAGGCTGCAGGAACACTACAGTATGACACCAGTTGCCGTTATATATATATATGGACTCTCTGATGGTCTGGCTGGGTTGCCCAAAATCTGTGTGCAGTGATCACAAGTGACGTGATGGTGCGAGATGTGATTGTTGTTTTTCTAATGATATCAAGCCTGTGTGATGTTTCTAGCCTGTACTGTGGACCACATTCTCATTCCAGCAGTGGACTCCTTGTGCAGCCGATGAGAGCTAGTTTACAGTGCGCTTAAATGAGAGAATTATGTTTTTAATTTATATTAATGACGGTAATTAATTATTTAGAGAGAAACTCTTGTTCTGCAGTAATTGTTAAGCTACTGCTTGAGTGCTATTTACAATTTACCTTTTTTCTACTGATGAAGCACACTCAGCTCCAGCTCGGCTGAAAAATCTCTTCCGTGTTTCTTTGTGGCTTCACAGTGAATAATAATACGAGTGGATTAAAGTTTCATTGCTCTGGTTTTGAGGAATTAAGAGGTTTTGATGCAAGTGATGCTTTTGGATCAGTTCTGTAGAGCTTCAACTAACTATTACTTTCATTATTGATTAATCTGCTGGGTATTTTTCATTTTATTAACTGATAATTTGTTTTTTCTATAAAAACAACAGTAAAGAAATATCCATCAAACAATGATGTCTGTTTTGTCCCCAAAAATATTAAATATATAGACACACTTGAGAATCTGGAACCAACTAATGTTTGGTTGAAAATAAAAACCTGCAGATTATTCTCTGACTAATTATTGCAGCTCTAAAGTTGTTCTGTGTGTGTGTCTGTGTGTGTGTGTGTGTGTGTGTGTTATAATAACCTATCCGTGCTTATTTGTGTTTCATGGCCACATTATCACTGAGGGGTGGAGATGGTCTATGAAACTGACCACAGTGTGGCGTGTTGTCGATGTTGGTTACCTTCTTACACTTGAGTGCTCCCCCAGTTGTAGGTTGGCGGTCAGAGTTTCTTCTTTTGTCACACTTTGTGTCAATTGAGGAGCAGTCGGGTCATGAGGGGGCTCGTGTGGAGCACTGTGAGGGAAATAAAATTGGGTCCCGCAGCCGCGCTTCCTCTCAAACGCTGTGGTCTTGCTTTAAGTTGCCGTCCCGCCTGCCCCAGTTGTGCTTTGCCGTGCTAACCTGCCCCTGTGGCCCCCTGCACCTAAACCACTTACTGGCACCACTGCACTGCCCGCACACCCTCCAGCTTTGACATCTCCTGACTGTTTCCCTCTAGCTCCTCCTTGTGGCTGCTTTGTTTCCTGCAGTGTGTGTGTGAATGAGAATCCCAAGTATGTTGTGTGGATACTGGGTTAGATAGATATAACAGTAGGGTTATTACCCATGCAAGATGATTGATTTTTGCCATGAAAGAATGATGTTTTATTTGCTGCACTGTTCTTTGTCTGGCTTACTGTAAATGAGTCAGTTGTTTATCCTGCAGTTTGCTGTAGGTTACACTGGACTAGGGCAAAAATGGAAAGTTTATGTTTTTGTATAGATAAGAGCCTAGTGTTGTAACGGGACATGGCAGGCAAGGGTGGAGCAAATTAACTAGAAAACAGGCCTTCAAGCAGCTGGCAGTGAGTTGGGTGGGGTGGCTGTGGGTGGGGCTCTGTGGTGTTCAAATGGGGGCAGCCTAGGGCCAGGAAGTGCTGAACTGTTTTTCTTGCAGGGATGACAGCAGTCAGGAGGGGGAGGAGGGGGAGGAGTTTGAGTGTTACCCCCCGGGGATGAAGGTGCAGGTGAGGTATGGGCGAGGCCGCAATCTGAAGACGTACGAGGCCACTGTGAAAGAGGCAGACGTGGAGGGGGGAGAGGTGCTCTACCTGGTGCACTACTGTGGCTGGAACGTCAGGTAAGACAGGACCTGGGGAGAAATCACCTAACGTCTATATTCACCCTAAAAAAAAGAAAAAAAGACATCTCTTAACCTTCAATTCAGCTCACGGGGATCACCGCTACATGGGTATCCCCGCAGCAGTAACACATCCCTTCCTCACAATTGTGCTCCATCTAATCCAGTCCCATGGTCAGCACTCTGATTATGGAGAGCACTGGGCCATCTAGTGGCAGAAACAGAACTGAGTTTTGGGTTGGTGCAGATCACTTCTCATCCTCCCTCGCTCAGTTTTGCCTGAATCCCCTGTCTGTCTGTCCCCCAGCTGTCTGTCTCTCAGCAAAATCTACAGACAGGCTGAACTTTTTTTTTTTTTAATATATATATATAAATTTTTTTAGCCAATTGAACTCTGGAGTTAACCAACCACTGGTTTTGGTTAATCAAATTTCAGATGTGGTATTTTAATGTGAGCTACCCTTCTCTGAAGTTCTCTGAAAAGGCCAAACAAAGTGCTGCTACACTCACCTCTACCTCTCAACCCTCTCCCCCCTCCCCAGTGGGTCAGGGTTAATGCAGTGTTAAGTAGAGTGTTAGGGTACCATGACACAGAGGTTAACTAGTGCAATCAGCATTTCATTGTCTCAATGTTGTTGTGTGGTCCTCTAGCACTCTATAAAAGACAGTGGGATGTTCTCTGCATTGTGTCTGTCGTGTGTGATGTTGTGAAACTTTTCATTTTCCTCATACGACACAAGTAGCACCCTTGGTACTGTTGGAACTTTGTTGAATATGATTTGTGTGGTGGTCGGTGTTAATATTGTTTCTTTCTTCATCGTAAAAAGGTTTGTCTTTTTTCCACATAACACCATGGGATTTCTTCCTTTTTGCTGTTGAGGCTTATTGTGTCACAGCAACATGTTGGGGTCAGACAGTAGAGGTGTCTGTGTGGTGGGTGGTGTGAGAGATTTTTTTTTTTAGTTACTTTCAAAGACCTGAACGATTAAATTGTCTCTTGTCTTTGTACTTGATTTTTATTTTGTTTTTAGATACGATGAATGGATCAAAGCAGACAAGATTGTGCGCCCGGCTAATAAGAATGTACCAAAAATAAAGCACCGCAAAAAAATAAAGGTACGAGTTGGAGGAGTTGCAACTTTTCTTTTTGCTTTCAGCTTATGCCTGGTTGGGTGCTACGAAGTGAATCGCTGACTTTGTTAAAATTCTGACAGAACAAAGCGGAGAGGGAGCGAGACCGGTTGGAGAGGCTCAATGACAGGGAAGTCCTCGGCCCTTCGTCCAACACCAACCGCGTCCCACGCTCCAAATGTGGCCTGAGTCAGGATGTCTTTTCCAAGATGGACGAGGGTGAGGACAAAGGGACTCAGCAGTCTCCAGTCAAGTCTATAGAAATTACTTCTATCCTCAATGGCCTGCAAGGTAGCAACACTCATTAGCCTGTAGTCCTCATGCACACTTACAGCAGATTAGGACTGTTTGACTCTGACTGTTTGAAGTGGCTTATTTATGTCTGTTGCTGTGGTTTATTTATGTCCTGTTGAAACTAACAGTTGCTCTGTCTTGTTTGCCTTAGCCTCTGAGATGTCCACAGATGAAAGTGAGCATGAGGATGAGGAGGGAGAGCAGAATGAAGATGATCGCCCAGGTTGCAGAGGCAGCCTCAGAAAGGCCCCACCAGAGCCGGCGCAAGCATCAGAGCGTTGGGAGAGCGGGGCTCCACCCGAAGGGTCCAAACCTTCACCGGTCTCAGGAAAGAGCCAGGATTTGGTCAGTGCAGAGAGCGCGGACGTTGCGAAGCGCAGAAGTCAACCTGAGTTAGAGGGAGAGGTCAGCACCAGGAAGAGGAAATCTGACGGTGCAGCAGAAAGGACCCCAAAAGGCCAATCCAAAGCCAAGACGAGGAACACCAGGAGTGCTGACTGGTTACCAGGAGGCTCTCCCAGGAAGATGGAGGAAAGAGCGGCCGGCCCCGGGGAGGAGAGAGGGGCATCGTCTAACAGCAGTTCAGATGATGAGGGTGGAGCACAGGTCGAGTCCCAGGCTGAGGAAAGTCAGCGAAGCCGGCCAAAAACCAAAGGTTCCCCTTCTAAGAAGTACAACGGGATGAAGGAGAAGACCAAAACTGGCAGACAAGCTGGGTTCTGGGAGATTCCTGAAAAGAGGGCCAAGACATCTGGGAGTGCAGAGGAAAGGCCTGCAGTCCGCTCGAAGGGACAAAAGGATGTGTGGTCCAGCATCCAGGCCCAGTGGCCAAAGAAAACACTCAAAGAGTTGTTCTCTGACTCGGACACAGAGGCCGCCAATTCTCCTCCCCCACCTGTACCCTCATGCCTGGAGGAGCCGAGCGTAGAACAGGCCGCAGGACCTGAGGACGAAGCCTCAGAGGAGCAGATGGAGAACAACAAACTACAGGAGTTTCCCAGCAGCGGCAGTAACTCAGTACTCAACACGCCACCAACAACACCGGAGTCCCCCTCGGGAGGAGGCAGTGCCGTGGAAGACTCAGTTCAAGTGCAGCCTTCCTCCCCGCCGCCATCCACACCCCCTGCCTTGCCTTCAGAGCCAGTTTCTGACGCTCTTCCCCCAGGAGCTATACAGGAGGAGGTGGTGGGCGGTCGCAGTGAGACGGACAGCAGCACAGTGGAAGTGGAGAGTTTGGGCGGGGAGCTGCAAGACCTCCCTCAGGACGAAGGGGCAGGTTCCCCCTCAAAGGTGTTCGACGTCAGCCTCTCTTGCAACAGCAGCAGCAGCTGCAGCCTAGAGCTGAGCAGCAGCAGCCAACAGGAGAACGAACAGAAGTCCAAAGGTACAAATAATAGCAATTGTACAATATGATGTATTTTTCAAAGAGAGAATTCATTATTTTGCTTCAGGATGGAATACTACAGAAATACACATCGACAACTCATACATTTCACAGTCTGCCTGTTCCCTCACCATTTTCTCTTTTCCTTTGTAGCGTCTGTGAGTCAGAAGCGGCAGAAAGAATCACAGACAGGTGGAGCCTCAAAGAAACACAAGCCAAACCGCAAGAGCCTAGGTGTGCCTCCCAAAAAGAATAGGAAAACAGGTAAGGAGAGCTGTAGAAAGAATTGCTGACACCCTGCTGTCCTTATTTCCAGTATCAGCCTCACCTTTTATTAGCTGAAGAATTTTTGTTCCATCTTCGCTCATTTCCTGACATCATATTACAGACTTCAGGTGGGAACGGAAATGAGATTTTGCCCGATCGTCGTCCATGGTTCTCTAATATCTGTTTGTCATTTCTCAGCCAACAGCAGTGACAGTGAGGACCAGTCTGTGGTTGAAGGCGCTGCCAAATCAACTGCCTCTAAGAGCAACGCCTCAGATGTGAAGGCCGCCACTTCGCCCAAGTGTCACGGACGGTCTCCCCCCACGAGCCATAAGTACCACAAGCAGGGTGACGCTGACCACGGCCAGCACCGAGACAACCATGGAAGATCGCCACGTGTGTACAAGTGGAGCTTCCAGATGTGTAAGTGTCACATGGCCAAATAGTAATTACTCCAAACACAAGACTTTCAGACCATTTCATCACGACACCTTTAAAGAATCAATATCAGGATCTCATTTTAGTCTAAATCAACCTTTTTCTACTCTAAAAATGAAATGCGCCTTTAATTTAGCAACAATTTTCCCTCTATTAACTAAAGTTTAATTTTATGGACATCGTGTGCACGTGTCTATGCCCTGTTGACACAAAAATCCTAAAAACAATTCTTGATGTCGCACTTAGCTGACCTGGAGAAGATGAGCAGTCTGGAGAGGATTTCGTTTCTTCAGGAGAAGCTGCAGGACATCAGGAACCACTACCTCTCCCTCAAGTCCGAGGTTGCCTCTATTGACAGACGACGAAAACGCATGAAGAAGAAGGAACGGGAAAGTGAGTGAGCTTTTTGTCATCGTGGCAATAATTGGATCGGGTTACACCAGCTATTCTTAAAATTGACTAAATCTGGTTGCACCATTAAATACTATAATATAAAATGTAGGGTTACATGACGTGCAAAAAACATCCTATTGTGATATGCAATTTCAGTTGCAATGATTGATTTTGAATTTTATTTCCACAGAAAAAAGAAATTTAAATGATGATGATGTGATTGAAATGATGATGATGTGATCTTTGTTGGGGCTTTTACCAAACACACATTTCCTTATGTCTGCAGAGTAGGACCTAAAAACAATTGCGGCTCCTGCAATTTGGATGTTGCACTTACTGTGATCCATATTGTGATTTTGATTCTACTTTGATAAAGTGTGCAGGTCTAATAAAATGTATTTGCAGAGTCGGTGATGGCGTAGTTTGAATTTGCTCTCAAATATCAGATTATGTTAACCTAGCTGATATTTGATTTGTGATGCCATTACGTTTTGTAATATCCAGGATGTTGTGTTGTTTCTGTGCTAATTTAAAATATATTTCTTTGTCCTACTTGTGTTTGGGGAATAGTCATGCTTTAGGACATAATGTACTGTTTACATCCTGTTTACAAACAGACTGATGCCACAAATTGCTGACTCTAGTCTCCGAGAACCAGAGTCACTTAGTTTTGGGCTACAACTTGAGCTATAGTTGAGTTGTGGGCCACAGCTTTTGTTCTGCTTAAATTTGTTGCACTTTGGGAAATTGGCACTATTAAACGTGACACAAATCAGCTATTAGCAGTTCCACTTGTTTATTTTTTTTGCTTGCAGTGCACTTTGGATATAATGATGTCTTCAGGAAGTGTAAGTCACCCTGAATTTGAAAACGTGTATCAAGTCTGAGTGTTCAGGTTTGACTGAGTTATGTTTTACTCAGAGAGGGGGAGACTGCTCCACCTCGGGGATCTGATCTATGTAACAGGTGCACCTGATGGATAATGGGTGTTAATATTTAGTAACAACTCATCTGTTTGTAGGAACTAATTTGGTGCAACTCATTTTAATTTAGCAATACATAAATGTCTACAAAGCAATCACTTGTATGATAATGAGGCTAAGATTGGATTTACAAAGACCTGCATGCTGCCTTCATCTACAATCTGACCCAAACCAAATCCTGTTTGTTCCACAGGTACAGTGGCTGCTTCCTCTTCCTCCTCCTCTTCCTCCTCCTCACCGTCCTCCAGCTCACTGACTGCAGCAGTCATGCTGACACTGGCTGACCCTCCGGTGTCATCCTCATCCTCTTCTTCTCAGAACTCTGGGGTATCAGTGGAGTGCAGGTGACAGGACAAACCAGCAAGGAACCACCGCACCAAGCACTTAACCAGCACCCTGGGGTCACCGCCCCCATTCCCTTCCAACAGGACGGACAACTCAACCTACATACTGTAACTACTGGGGCACAAAAACCAGACCAGAGACAAAAAAAAAAGAAAAAAAAAGAAACAAGCACTATTTTCTATTGACAACTGTTTCCTTGGCAAGCTAATGGCACTTAAGTGCACTTTTATGAAGATTGTGTAGGGGGATGAAATTTGTCAAAAAAATATTCAAATTGTCTTTTGCGCTCTCCTTAATTGAACATTTATAAGAATTGTTTTTGCAAGCAATAATTGTTTCCATTTGATAAAATTGTATTGGTTAGGGATGATTTCCAGTGAAGACCCCTCTATGCTCTGTCCTCATAGCTCAGCATGGTGCAGCCTGCGCTCGCCGTCTTATGGGGAATTAAGAGGAACACTGCCACATTGGCATTAAGAGCGTGTGAAATGTAACTTTGCCACGTTTCTCTGTCCACCCTCATCAAAAAGGCCTTTGTGTGGTTAAACCTCAAGCGGTTGATGATGCTCTCCTCATGTACAGGCATGTTGGTCCTGTACATGTTTCCATTGATTCATACATGTGGTGTTAGAGAGGGTTTCAGACCATCATAGATCCATTGACAGCCTCAGTGGATGAATATGGAATGATACTGTAGTGCCTTTTTGTTCTTTTCCATAAGGCACTTTGAGAAAGGACAGCACTTTTTTTCCTGATCCTCTTCTCAAATGAGAGGGTCAGCTGGAATAACGTGTCCCTCACAAAAGACTGAAGAATGCCATATGAGTGAGCAGGCGGTCAAGGGCTGTGTCTGGCAGATAATGATGGTTTTTATCAGCATATGGTAATATTTAAAACCTGTAAAAGCAAGAACTCCAATACTGGAACACCTGTAATCTACTACTGAATACTCATCCAGCATGGGTATAACTATTGAGTTTGGCAGTATAAAATGTGCAATGATGGAGCTGGTGAATGCAAAGGTCACATTGCTTAAGGTCATCTGCCTTTTAAAAGCCCATCTGCTTTATTTTATTTTGTTTTCATCACGAATATACCCCCCCCCCCCCCCATTGTCTTCGCTGAAGATTTGATGGTGCACATCTGCAACTGGATTAAGTTAATTTAAAGGTCACCATAGGAGATATATATCTATCTATCAGCATAAACTCAGTACTGCAGAATACATGACCGAAGCTGGAATTCCACATTTGCAGTGTTTCAAGCAACATGAAGTTACTTAAGCATATGTTTGCTCCATTTATTAAAGCAACGCATCTCTTTCTAATCTTCCTCGTGATCAATAATGACATGCCAGCTTCTTCTCATACTCACCCCCGCCAAAAAAAACATTTGGTTCTGTTTCCTGTACTATGACCAGATTAAAGGTAAAGATATTGTAAATGTGCATTTATATCATAAAGTGACGTATGCGTATACATTTCTGAAGACATCTCCAGTGTTTCCTTTGTATAGACCCCCTACTGTATGATAACCTGAAGTTGCGTTTTGTTTGGCACTTGTATGTAATTGTATGCTTTTGTTATACATTTGTATATTGAGAAGTGTTTTGAGTCAAGCTATTTAATATCTTGCACTGTTAATAACATGTACTTTTCTGTACAGACAGTTTTATGGTTTTAACTGTAGTTTGAGTGTAAATACTGAGGGTTACAGCATGTTTGTTTTGCCCCTTTGTCCTCATTCTTTTCTCCCGTAGGAACAGATTTGAGTTTGTTTATGTTCTTCTGTTCGGCCTCTTTCATCAGTTTCAATAGTCATTTATTTTCTTTCTTCCTCTTCCTTTTTTTAATTTCATGTTTTGTTTTAGTTCGTATTCTGTTTTGTTTTTCTATAGCTTATGCTTGTAAGAGAAGAATGGTGGTTTTTGGATGTGGCTGAACTATGGCCTTGAAGCTAAAGCTGTATGAACCTGTATATGGAAAATGGTCCGATCATAGATAAAGAGAAAGTAATGGAGCTTATTGAAAAATGCTCAATAGTATTTATTAGGCTCATCTGATGATGGTCATTGTGTAATTTATTGTAAAAATGTAAGCAAAGCAGAAGCCTCTGTTTGAAATAAATGCCATAGTTTGTGAAGTACTCCGTGTGTCTGCTGCCATCAACTGAAACACCTACTAAAGTGTCATTTAGAGGAATGGGTTTTTAATTTTTAATATTTTTACAACAGGAACATCCTTTGCTTTCGATTGCACTACATCTATTTGACTAATACAGTCACAGTTAAGTGAAACAAATTAGTTATTTTGCACATATTTCCTTCAAAACATATGATAAGCTTGTAAAATATGATGTATTGTTAAAGAACGACCCAACAGTACAAGTTTACAAATACATGTAGTTGGAATGATTCTCACTGTGGCCAAACAGGACATTAAAATGCTGCCAACACATAGTAGCATTCAGCACTGGAGCTACTTTTGTTTTTTTATGATTTAAGTACATTTTGTTTTGGATACTTTTGAATTTAAGCACATTTTCGAGGTAATGTTACTGCCACCTCTGAGCCTGCATGAGTATTACAGGTCATTGTACAGGCTTGTAAAATTTGATTAAACAAATTAATTTATAAATATACACCGTGTAAATACAATATTAGGTTAATTAATCACGCTTTTAACACGCAACAGTTGTCCAAAGTGTTGACATTTAACTTTCAGCTAATGCTGGGTTTATTAATAAGTGTGTGGTGGCGTATTTATCAATATTTGCTCGTTAAAAATATTATTTTTACTTTAATATGGTATATATGGATTTGAGGCGTTTGAACGTCGACGTTACGTCTTGCGTCATCATTTACGTACTTCCTCAGCGGCGTGCTAGCTGCTAACCGTTTAAGATGTTTATGTTGGACTTTTAGCTAATACTTAATTATGTTGTGTGTTTGTGATTTGTGTTCTTTTTATTAAGATTTTCCCGTTAAAAATAATTGCTCTTAATATTTTTAATACAGTGTATGGATGTGAGGCTTGTGGACGTCGACGTTACGTCTTGCGTCAGCACCGACGTACTTCCTCAGCGACGTGCTAGCTGCTAGCCAGCGACTTCTGCTGCGTGCAGCCGCGTCCATGAGCAGTTTTCAGACATGGTGAGCGGCAGGACGAGCGCGATTGTCGCCGGGGTCTGCGGAGCCCTTTTCGTCGCATATTGTGTTTACTTCGACAGAAAGCGACGGAGCGACCCCCACTTCAAGGAGAGGTTACGTGAACGTAAGTGTCTGAGCCACAGGGAGCGGGGGGAAGTGATAGCTCAGCAGTTTCAGTCAGAGCAGCCGCAAGCGTGTTAGCTTCCTCCATGTGGGACACGCAACCCGGACAGTTTAAAAAATATATATATTACACTGAATAACTTATTCTTTCAACTACTCGCAGTGTTTAGAGGCTTAATAAGTAACCTAAGTTAATTTTCCTCAGGTGTATCTCAAGGAAAGTAAGTCGTGCATGAGATATGCTTAAGCTAACAGCTTCACTTGTGACCATGTGTCTTGTTCAAGAGTTGACCAACAGTCTAAAACCTCCTATTTCACACAGGTAGACGAAAGCAAAAGGTTTCCAGTGAGCGGACTGGACTGGCAAAGGTAGGACAAAATGGCAGATTATTCATTTCAGATCATTTTTGATTCCTTCTAAGGCCTAAACATGAATGTTTGACCATGTTGTACGTTGACTTTGAAGCTGCCTGACCTGAAGGACGCAGAAGCTGTTCAGAAATTCTTCCTGGAGGAAATCCAGCTGGGAGAGGAGCTCTTGTCACAAGGTTAGAAACTTGTAATCAACCTGCAGGCCTCCTCATTATTTCCAGTTTCCATTGCCCCTATTTCTCGTTTAATGTTTGTTTTCTAAACTTTATCTAACCCAGGTGAATTTGAGAAAGGTGTGGACCACCTGACCAATGCCATTGCAGTATGTGGTCAACCTCAGCAGCTGCTTCAGGTACTCCAGCAGACGCTGCCACCTCCAGTCTTCCAAATGCTGCTCGCCAAACTGCCCACCATCAGCCAGGTGAGGATAAATCCTGCATCTCCCGTCAAAGATTTTAGTGTGATGGTTTGGTGTTGGAGCATCCTTAATAAACCCCCCAGTTGCGAATTTGTGGCCTCTGGGACAAGAAAGGGTGCAAAATCAATCTTAGAATCATCCAAAGCTGAGAGCCATGTGTCAGTAGCTCTTGGTTATTTCACCTCTAAGACAGAACTTACAGATAATAACTGACTGTTGACTTGTCATTTGGGAAAATGAGAAGTGTCACTTGTAAATTTTTGGCGCAACCTCTGAAAGATCTTTCTCTGTTTTTTCAGCGAATCGTCAGCTCACAGTCTTTAACAGAAGATGACGTCGAATGAATGCATGTGAATGCTATTGCTGTTCCGTAGAGGCGTTTTGGACTCTGATATTTCTGCACTGCTTGATATGTGTGACCACTGGTGTATGTGCGAGTTGTGAGCCTGGTTTCTGTGGATATTGATTGCCCTGTATCACAGCACTCTGAGGTTGAAGAACTGTCAAGGTTAAATTTCTGGGAAATGTTAAACACATTCCATCTTTCTTACCTTGATCCACCAGATCTCATGTTTTCTAGACTTCTGTTGATTATATTTATTTCCCTCAAAAGTAATTGTATTCTTTTTTGGGGGGGGCTGTTAGCTGATACGTTGTGTACAAAATTTAAAAAAAATGGTATGTAGATGATTTGTTACATATTTCTGTGCAGTTAATATACATGTAAAATGTATGAGTGAACACTAAACGCTCATTTGTGGAATATTGCCATTTAAGTTCTGACCTTGTTTTTGCAATATCAGTTAAATGTTATTTTTATATTCCAGCCTTTCATATCTGGACATATTTTTGTGTTTCAAATCCCACAATAAAACATGAAAACTTTCTTGGAGGCTCTGTTTCCATTTGCCAGTAGATGGCAGTAGCAATGCACAGGAAAAAGAAGTGTGGAGTGGATGTACAGTTCTACAGAGTCATTTTACTGAATGGAAAGTGTGTGTGTGTAATTCAAGGGTAAATATAGCTCACATTTAAAATGAATAAATAAATGAATACTGCAGGAAAGAAGAAGTACCATCAAGAGCACAAGAAGGTAATGTAAGCCAGTCTCATGAGAATTACACCATGAACCAAAGCTGTAGGTAAGAGAAATACTTTGGAGAAAAATAAAACCTTGAATCTTGACCTTCAAAATGTTAATGTTAATGAATCCTTGACACTGGTTAATAAAATACAGACACTGCCAAAACAAGGTTAAATTGCCATCCTGAAAGTGGTATTTCTGTTTCCAACTAGTGTGTCGAACGCATGAGCTTGTGTGGGTGCATTGAGCCACAGTGTCTTTTGTTGTGAATGGCTTTATTATGTTTGCAGGAGAGTGAAAGTGGAGCAGCTCGTAGGGGAAGGGAGTAGGTCTGGTTGAAAGTGTGTCTCTTGGAAGACAAATAGAGCTGTAATTATTTTTATCCCTGTCTGCAGCTGTTTTTCTAACAGCTCTGGCCCAAGCAGCCCAGGCCTTGAGGTTGCCAGGAATTGAGAGCAGGGGGAAAATAGTTTTTCTACATTAGGAATGAAAAATGAAAATTGAACGGGGGCCCAGAAATGTCGAGTGAAGACTAAATGGTAGACACTGTTCCATTTTCCATTAACTCATGCGCTCACTCTCCAGTCTTTTCTTCAGCTCTCCTGCTATTTTGCCATTTGGTGGAAAAGGAGAAGCCTGACAAGGGATCTGCAGAGTTGTCTGGCCCGGAGCATGTGTGTGTGCGCACAGAAGTGGCTCGTTGTTAGTCTGCCCTTTGGGGACGCAGAGGAGAAAAATAACAGACTATGTTTGAGGCCAGAGGCCGGAGCAGTGGTCTGCTGCTGGCGCTGGAGGTAGGAACAGGATCAGACCCCTCCACGCAAACAGCAAACCACTGGCCTGCTTCTCCTGTAAATAAACACCCAGCTGGTGGCTGTGTGCTCTGTCTCCTGCAGACTGGCGAGAGCTGAGGGGTCACTGAAGGATACCAGATCAGTGCTGCCTGCACTGAAGGGCACGCCATCATTAAGTTAACCAAGTGAAGCAGACTTTCACATAAGGCCGTGACAGGCTTGATTTCAGCATGACGCAGCAAATCTTTTTTTTTTTTTTTAGTCTTGAGACAAAGGCAGCTGTGTCCTCAGTAGAATCTTAATGGTCTAATAGGTGTTTGCTCTGTTTCTTTTGACATGGCTTCATTCTTTTAATTGCATTCCTACTCTATTTGAGTCTGTATGAATGGATTATGAGTCAGCTCTTCATATCTGATGAAGCCGGGGGGGGGGGGGGGGGGGGGAAACAGAGAAAGTCCCTCGTGTTGTGCAGTAGGGGGCACTGTTGCTCCAGGCTGTACTTTCACGCTCCTTCCACTGAAGGACAACTGAATGGAGCAAGCTGAGAGAGTCTAACAGTTCCAGTTGACAGCAATAACAATGGCTGTGCCTGCAGCAAAGAGACCATGTGCTCAGGAGGGATGATTTTTTTTTTTCTTCACCAGTTTGTAATCCTTTTTTCCAATGTGCACGTGATGACAAACGCGCCCTTGTTAATTCATTACAGGTGCAGGAAATAACCTGCTACTGAAGGAAACATTAAAATCTCAGAGTGTAGGCAAAGACAGGCTCTAACTAGCTTGTACCAAAGGAGCCTGACTGCCATTGTAATTTGTTTGCACGGATGCAGTGTTGTATTGGGAATATTATAATCAGTTCAGCCTCACAACTCATTACTTGAAATCCTGTCAACAAATGATCCACAGCAATAATTACCTTTGTGATGTTATTTGAGTTTGTGAGTCTGAATGTCAAAGCTTTATTTCTACTGTGCCGTAGACACAGATTGGATGTGTGACTGGTGGACATGTCTGGTTATGTCGGAGCAGCTGTGTTTGGGAGTTTAAAGCAGCCAGAAATAACCCTGTTGTACGTGGTTGCTATGGTGCCTCCACGTAGCTCTGCAAAGCAGCAGCTCGGCTACATTTCAGATCCTCTGAGCAGTAGCTCTGCAGCGAGGCATTTGCTGCTGATCACTAACTATCAGGTGGAGGTGTCCGTAGAGGCCTGCGAGAGTCCTCCTTGTTTTGAAACATGTTTTCCCACTGCCGCCGCCTGATGATGCTCAGAGTCGCACAGTCTGTGCCCTGTTGCTGATGTCATGGCTGTGGTGCCAGAGTCTGCAGCCTACTGTATGTTGTCATGGAGAGGGCAGGCTGGGGAGAAAGATGAGACATGTCCAGGCTGTGCCAGCAGCTATAATAAAGACTGCTGCTCTCTTCTGCACTGCCACTTGTGTGCACAGCAGCAACACAGTATATTAATTACCCAGCGCCTCCTCTGTGTCATTCACCAGTGAGGGAAAGAAGGAGAAAAATTTCCAAAGCACGTCCTAAAAATAAAGCAGCACTGTACATGCTCAGAGTGTTAACTTCCACACAGATGACCCATTTTTCCATCTCAAAGGGTCTGTGGATGGGTGGAAAAAATAAAGAGGGAGAGAGAAAGAGAGGAAAGAGAGGGGGGGGGGGGTGTGGGAGAGCCAATCACGTGAATCTAAAGCAGGCTACACATCCTGGCGGCTTTCTCTTCCTCTTAGGGCAATGCCTTACTGTCTTTTGTTTTTCCATTTCTCTGCTGCTCTCCCTCGCGGTAATTGAACTTGCACCGCTGCCCTTCTTCCTCCATGCAGGTTTTGTCCCTCCCCCATGTGTAGCCTAGCCTGTTGCTAAGCTACACAGCTCTGTTGTTTACATTCCCTGTGTGTGTGAGCTACAGGGTGTGGACAGCAGCCCCCCCCCCACCCCCCCCACCCCCCACACACACACACACACACACACA
>CM076659.1:5511819-5524987 GCA_038496675.1 Rachycentron canadum | reverse complement strand
TTTTTTTTTTTTTTTTTTTTCGCGTGCCTCCAGAAACACTGACTCTCTTTTTGGCGCATCAGCACTTTCATATGTCTCACATGGCTTGTTTTTTTTTTTTTTTGTTTGTTTTTTTCAAGCCTCACCCTGTGCTCTTACACAACTCACCATGAGGTCATGTCCACACCCGATGGTGGAGGATCAAGAGAGAGTGATGGTGGTGATGATGATGAGGAAGAAGGGCTCAGTTATTTTGCAAATACACATCAGTTCAGCTGGGAGTGCGAGGCAGTGTTGTGTATTCCTCCTGTGTCGGGTTTTAGCTTACTCAAGACAAAAAGAGAGTTAGATTTGGATGCAACGCTCAAGCCGACAACTGAGGTTTGGACATATTTAGTGAACCTGAAGTTAGCAACAGTTTGGGGTGAGTTTGATGCAGCAGCTGTCGTGGAGAGTCTGTCCCTGAGGGGCAGCAATCAGCAGAGGTAACTGTCAATCACAGGTCTGCAGGCCTCATGGGCTTTTTCTCAGAAAGACGCCCGCTCGGTGCACACAAACACACATAACACACCTCCCCTTGATGACGCTGTTCAAGTGTTACTGGATAGTGTTTCTATGAGAGCTTGTCCACCCACACACACACAGCAGTGCCTCTTTCCCCCTCCCCTCCCAACTGTTTGCAGGAAACACTCATCCTTCTCTGGAGATGTCGCTAGCGGCGGCTCATGCACTCATAAATCCTCGGCTCCTTTCTGGGAAACGAAGGGCTTGAAAGACACATACATACACACACTGGAAAGGGAGAAGTAGAAGGGTAAGGGAGGGAGGTGTGTGTGCGTGTGTGTGTGTGTGTGTGTGTGTGTGTGTGTGTATGTGTGTGTGTGGAGGGCAGAGGGGGGACACAAAACACAGCTTGCCAAGTATATATCTCTGCTGGAGAGGTTGGATTGAGTGTCTGCCTTCTGTGGGAGGCAAATAAGGAGCATATTCTGCGCCTCCACGGTTACTCTGTGAGAATCCGAGACACTGCGGTATCTGGGCAGACCTCAGCGATACCCAAAACATCACAGGAATGAAAAGTGTATGTATGTGTGGCAGTGGGGGACAAAGAGGGATGGATGGAGCGAATAAGAGGGAAGGCGAGGGGAAAGAATAGAAGCGTTTAAAGGCGACCATCGCTGGCTTCAAATGTCAGTCAGCTCCCGGTCAGACAATGGAACACAGCTGTTGCTATGCTTTGAACTGCAGCTGTCTGTCTTTTGTTGGGCGACATTTCTGTGTACATGTGGTCACGGGTTGTGTTTGAACATGGCGCTGCTAAAAAGTGTTACAGGAAGATTAGTGTGTACAGTATTCAAATGCAAGGAGGGTGGATCGAGGTCACGGGGCGTTGCGGAGAGACACATTAGGGAGGTGGTGCGTAAGTCTGATGTTCCTTATTTAAACAGCCTTGAGCAAGGAAGGAGGGAGGAGAGGGGTTTCAGTCTTGAGTGGGCTGTAATGGTTTGGGGTTAAGGGTCAAAGAAGCAGAGGGAGATGAAGGACAAAGCCGCAAAAGACATCTCACTCCCTAAAAAAAAAAAAAAAAAGAACGAGGAAATCTGCATCTGATTGAGGGTTGAGAGCGAAATCTGGAAATGAAATTCGATTGCCTCTCTTGGTGGGTTCATGACTGAGACGGCCGCAGTGCCCGTCACGCCTGAAAACTCCTTCAAGTGCCTCATTATCAGTGTCATCTGTGGATCATTGGAGAACATCTCATCCTCATCTCAGCTGCTTTTTGATCATCCTCCAGACAATGCGCCATTAATTTTTTTTTCCAAAGCACAGCTCAATTACTCAAGGGTGGACTCATTATCATATCAGAAAGCACAGGCGTGACTCTGCAAATAAAAGAACACATTAGGCCCCCACCAAACCCCACCACAATATGTTTCAATTATTCATGTAATGTAAGAGTGAGCAGATAGGACAGAATTACACCTTGATTTGCACCCACCAAGGACAATTACCATTTTTTGGAGCTCTCCCGTATATATGAAGTTTCAGTGGAGGTGGTAGGAATAAGTGTTCTCACCATCTTGGTCAATTAGGTCGCCCCGACAACACGCCTCAGCATCAATATGCCTTAAATGTCACTTCTCACACCACACCATTTTGTCACAGTAGTTAAGAACGCCACCCCGGGTGCCGAGTCAGCGCCTGCTCAACTACACAAGGCGAAGTTCCTCAATTATTCATAAGAGGGGAAAACACACGCACACACACACACACACGTTCTCACATGTGTATGGAGACAGATGATATCACTCTTTTTTTTTTTTCTTTTTTTAAAGTGGAACTGGGTTTATGAACTATCACACAATTCAACAATGAAAATGTCAGTCAGCGCCAAAATGCCATCAACAGCCATCACAATAAATCAAGCCCACCCCCACCCCCTCTTCCCCTCAGATGAGTCAGCGCTACATTACAGACATTTGGATGGAGGAAAGTGGCCAGGATTTAAGCTCTTCTGCTCTCAAGCATTGCGTGCATCGAGGCTGGAAGATGAGCAGTTGTAAACTTCAGCTGGACTAGTCAGGGAGTTTCCCTGAATAATATATCAGCCCCTGGATTCAACCTCTGTCTTACTATTTTTTATTTTTTTTTTTTTTGCATGCATGAGTAAATTCCTATGCGTGCTTGTCTGCCTGCTGCAGTGTGGGGCTCTGCATCGCTGCTCTACATAAAGAATGTGTGAATGTGTGTGTGTGTGTGTGTGTGTGTGTGTGTGTGTGTGTCAGCCGCTGACTTTGTGTTCATTCCACAGTAAATTGATCTGGCTGCTCACTAGACTGGATGGAAAAGGGCCCGGGGCGAGAAGTGCACACTGCATCAGCAGATGGGAGAGCCCACTGTGTTGCCATCACACGGCATTCCTCCTCACTGGGCATGCTCAGTGGGCCACGCCCCACACACCACCAACCAAACCCTTCCCTCCCTCCCAGTGCCTGTTTGAACCAGTCAGTTGGAGGTGGCGGTGGCGGTGGCGGAGGCAGTGGCGGTGCTTTCTCTTGTTTCTCATCTGACCTTCAAAGCCAGGCACGGGAACAGTAGGTTGACAGGGGGAGGAAGGGAGGAGGAGTGTTTTTCTTTTTTTAGTGGGGCTGATATGTCACTCATTATTTCCACTCTGTACTTTTGCCCTGTCATGGCCTTCTGAGAATCATGCAACAAGCCACAGAGCCAGCAGAGGCCTCACAGTGTTTCACTTTCAGCCTAAATAAACACAATCTATCCTCATCTGAATACACTATGAAGACTGTTTACCCTAAAGAAATGGCGAATTACAGGAAGTGGAATCATTTAAGGGGCCTCACTTACGTAAGCTGTGCAACTGTGATACGAATAAAAACAAGAATCCATTGAAATGAAGTCTTGCATATTAAACAGAAGTGTATAATTAGAGGTGCAGACATCCTCTGGGACATTTTCAGCTGAAAGGTGTAAATAAATGCAGGAGCTTGGTTCCTAAACTCACAGCAGCAGCAGAATCTCATTCACACTATAAACAAACTGAATACGAAGATAAAAATGTTTTAAAATGTCAACATGTAAAGACCTAAAACCCCTGCAGACAGAGAATGAATATTATTATGAATAAAGTTCATGAGTGGCATAATTTTGTGGTCCCTGAACACATTATATTTTACACATCATCACCATTATCATTGCACACTGTCTGCTGACAATGCAGAGAACTGAATCACAAGCCTCCATGAGTCACATGGCACTCTACAAACAGAAAGACCTATTTTTTCTCCTTCTTCTCTGAAATCTAAATCCCTCATGCTTTTACACACTCGGTCTTTGTCTTGCCACCACATTCTGCTTGTCTCTGGTCCTTCCGTCTTTGCTTCGCTCCGCTTTCTGACTTGCACAGGCAGCTTCCTGTTTTGTGTCAGGCGAGCATCAAGCCAATCAGCTGTGAAGGCTGTGATCCTCCTCGTAGCTATTTACTACCCTGTGGTCTGTTTTAAAAAAAGACTGAAAACGAGCTAAACGTGGTTCCAGGCTGCTGAGTAAGCAGACACACAAAGCTCCAAATCAGAGTTTGCCACTGACCTATATACATCGCCGGCCTGCTGATGAAAGTGTGGTGTATCTGCCGGTGTGTTTTTGTTTTTGTGAACCGTGCTGCTGCTGCTGCTGCTGCTGCTCGCTCAGTCAAGTATTCATCTCTGTGCTTATCGTGTTTCTCACAGCGCAGCAGGATCTGCACACTGACACTTTTTCGTTGTGCCGCTGAGGGCTGGAATGTGCTGGTTTGCAAGTTTTTGAAGATAACAAAGCAGCGTGAGGCGGCGGCGTGTAAACTTTGGATGAGGTCATGCTCCGCCAACACAGCATGCTGTGACATGAGAGGGGGATTTTGTTTCTGGATTCTCCCTTGGTGGTGTCATACCTTTGCCCTGTTTGCTCAGCGCACATTTCACATTACAATTGCAGGTTCGCAAAACTGCCAACCCTAGCTCACATCTGTTATTACATGGTTGGAGTGCGGTGTGGACTGCATTTGAAAACAACAGGAATAGACTGTGTGGAGCGTGCAGAGGCCTGCTCATGAGTCCAGCCAGTGCCAGCTTTCTCGCAGTTCACAGAGCACTATAAATCTGTTAGACAGGGAGAAAATATAATCAGGGCTTTGCTGGGGCATTCGAGTTCACTGCAGGCATTACATGAGTACTAATGCCTGATTCAACACTGGCTCTGGCAAACATGCCTGACATTCAGTGTTTACACCCCTCAATGAAAGCTGCTAGTCAGACAGTCTGATAGCTCGGCCTGGAAATTAGATTCAGGAAGTCATGAGATTTCCAGGTGGCCTGGCTTTCCTAGAATTGTTAAGCAGGGATTTTTTTTCTAAAGCCTTGCCAACACATTAAAGCAAAGACACCCTCCTGTAAAGAATTACGCAGACATGTTTCCTATTCTTAAAGCACATGGCAATGTTGAAATCCAAGAAACAAAATGCCAAATGCTTTTTTAAAATGCAGCCCCACTGAGCACATGAATAAATAGACTCCTCTCATATTCTGTTACTCCAAAAATAATAATAATAAAAAAAACACAACTGGAGGAAACCTCAAGACCTTTTCAGAGAGGAGAGGCTCCTCTATGCAATCATTTGGAGAAATGCATGAATAATGAATCCGTGCTGAACTCCTGCTGAACCCTCTGCACCAGCACCGAGCTCAGAGATCAGCACCACATGACATCCAACACACTCGCTCGCGCACACACAGATGCACCGAGTGACCTCTGCAAATCTCCAAACATGCGAGGCAACCTGCTGTGGAGTATTGTGTCTGCTGTGTGAATCATTACATTGTACTGCACCTGGCTGCAGTTAGAGAGAGAGAGAGAGAGAGAGAGAGAAAGAGAGAGACAGAGAGAGCTTCTCCTTTGATAAACCTGATGACTGTTGGGAGGCCGAGGACGATACAGCCAGCAGAAGTGGAAAGATAAATACAAACTGCCAACCAACCGGTGCTGGAGTGGTTAAAGCTCCCGCCCTTTTGGCAGCTGAAGTGTGTGTCTGTCTGTGTGTGTGAGTGGTTCAATGTTTAACCCTTGTGTCAACAGCCTGCATGTGTCACAACAGCATTCCTGCGAGCCGTTTGTCTTGTGACAGAGCAGTTTCATAATGGACACGCTGCTCTGACATTGTTTGGTGGCAGGAGCTTTGTGTTGGTGTAGGGTGACATGTAGCCGAACAAGTTTCACGTCCCTGCACGTTGTGCATTTGCGTGTTAATAGACAGAGAGGTGAGGTGGTGAATAGCTGGGTTAACTACTTTAAACAGCAAACACAGCACCCTGTTTACCCAGAGTAAGCCTCTCACTTCTTGCCTGCTGTAAATGGTTAACTTGGCAAGGGTCATGTGAGCGCTTGAGTTTTTTTTTTTTTTTTGTAGTTACATGAGAGCTGAACTTCGCTTGTCTTGTTGTTAGGCAACAGTATTTTCTATCAGAGAGATTTTTATCATGTGAGGAGAGAAACAGAGCACAGAGTACGTCACACACAGCAGGAAATAGGACAGAAATCATCTCTGGGCTGAGATGCTTCTTGATGAGCAGAGTAGATAATGTACACGCGAGCTTGGAGATGGGGGAAGGTGGTGTGTTCAGGGCAACCCTGGGTGTAGCCTGAGCTGTCTGACAGTGTGAAACCATTTCCGCTTCAAGGCTGTCTGGCCCCTCCCTCCCATTGTGTGGCAACACGATTGTAGGTGAACTTTATCCCTCTTAGTTAAAACAGAGCATTCAAATGAGCACAGAGCAAGGTCAAGTTACACATCTGTGTGCCTGCTGAACAATGTGGCCACCCATCACCTAATGGCGGGGGCATAATCACTACCTTTCCTACTACCATGGTAAAACAGCTTGAAAGAAAGCCTCTGCCCAAACCTGTATGTTGACTCTGTAAAACGTCCCCATGTCACATTACTGTCACAAACTGAAATCATAAAGATAACACTGGCCACACCCAGCTCAACGTGCACTTTGGTCAGACAGGTTTTCTGAAAACACATGGCGTAAGATGGCTTCTTTATCAGCAGCGTGCTTGTAGTCGTTACAAATTTGCACAATACAAACACGCGCGTTCGTATCACCTCGTGCTTATCGGGCTTCTTCAAGGGCACTGAACTTTCCCACCGTGCTCCCTCCGCTCCGTCCTTTTGTATCCCTCTGGGACTCAACTGTTGCGTCAAGGCCCTCCTGTTCATCCCGTGTACTTCCCACAGTATTACTGCACCACTTCAGCAGAGCTTGTTGTTGTGGTGACTATGACTAAACTATCCAGAATGTGCCTGATGGGCATAATGAATGTGTGCATGACAACATCTATAATTTTCTTTGTTGCAAAACTAGTGTGAGGTAATGTGATCTTAAGTTCCCAAATAAAGGCTGTTATCACTTTCATTTCTATAGAATAAGGGCTGTTATGAGTGAAAACACTGGGATATGCTTCATATGTTAAAAGTTTATTCCACTTTAGGCATTATTTCTGAAGTTTCAATCATTCCTGTCAGCTAATAATAATATTTTACTCCCATAAAACTAACACATAATTCGTTTGAATGAATTCAAACGCAGCCTACTCATTAAGTGACAAGCTAACTTTACTGTAATCCCACTAGTCACATTACAAAGGCAGCAAAGTTAATTATTTTTATCCAAATGTTTCCATCCAAAAATTCGAATTCACTTGTTGTTTTGTTGTCATTATTCTACTTTAAGCACAGCCCACTAGTTGTCGGTAAAGACTACATAGGGCAGCAGGATTTTAATGGATCAGATGGACTTCCTGCTGCAACAAAAGTACCTAAAGTTTGAATTTAAAAGGGTTATTATTTTATTTAAATGTTAGTTATCGGAATATCCAACATTCATACATACACAATTTCCAAGTTACAGCCCCCAGTTATTACCATTATTAATCAAACTGTACTCAAGCAGCTTCTTGGTTCAGCTTTGAGCTAATGTACTTGCCAGACCTGTGAAAAGAGGTCATCCCTGACACTATCAGTGCTCTCACTGTCGATTTTACACTCAAACCAAACCTTACAGATGATCTGGATATGAAAGCCCTGGCTTTTTTTCAACCCGTCTGACTTATCTGCTCGCTCATCACCATGTTGGACAATTTTTGTGAGTGCAGTGTTATCACAATGGATTGAAAGTTGTAATGAACTGTGACTATCCTTTACCTTCTCCTTGCTGTCACATACACAGAGTTGTACTTGTGATTCCAGCTCTGTTTTCTGTCTTCACGTGGAGCTAGATTCTGACAGAGGGTTTTGAAGGAGGTGAGGGAGGTGACGCAGACGCCGTAAGTTAAGGGGACTTGGTTTGCAGAGGGGCGGGGGGCTATGACAGCCGATGCTCCCCAGCTGCTCTGGGATGGTGGTGGGGGGCTGCAAAACCACAGATGGATAATGAATGCCAAACCATCGTGACAACTTGCACTTTTATGGAAAGGGGAGGAAGGACATCTCTGGCACAGACGCTCGCAGTGTACGATGAAACATCCCCCATAAACCAGAAAATCAAAGAGAGGGCAGCGAAGCATCTGTGGAATCTGTGACGGGAACCTCGGCTGATTTATGACCACCACCAAAAAAGGCCTGGTTCTATGTGAATGTTTTCGAGCCTAATTGCGGGAAAAGCTGCAGAAATATCACTTTCCAAATGTTACCACAACATTGCAGCTGCTTTACTCTGTGCTCCTCCATACTTTCCTGATTTGAATGAGGCATATGCTGTCTATGATCATGGCTTTTCAATTAGGTCAGTGTTTGCTATTTTTGGTTTTCCTTCCTCTCACAGTCACATTATTTTGCATTCTATACCTCACCGAAATTTACTCTTTACATCCCTCTGCTATTACTAGAAAAGGAGCAGCTTTGATCCTCTTCCAACAGCAACCCCAAAATATCTTCTAAGTAGAGGAGTGATAAATATGCATGTTCACACATACTCGTATGTATTATTTAACAGGGTTTTATGCAACTGTTTGGCTCAAATAAATGAATACACACAAAAAGGGGGATGATACAAACCACGTGGGCACTGACAGGAAAAAACAGCATGGATGTAAAAAATAAAAAAATGCCCACATTTGAACATATCATGGCATCCTCTGCACCAGCAAACTGAGCCTGAATGCTGCATTAACTGCTGTGCCGGGGATGTCGGAGTCCATTTTCTAGTGAGGCAGCTCAAAAATAAACAGGAGCTCCAGCAATAAATAAGCCTACTTTGGGAAGGTTTTATTTTGGCTCAGAGGAAGAGGTTACATAACACACGAAATACTCTTCATTCTTTTTTGGTTCAACTAGAAAAGGGAAAGAAAAATACAACCTTTGTTGAATAGAGATGTTGAATAGAAATGCTACGTGTCCAAATATAAATGTAATCACATGCTCACAACTCTTACGGTACATACATATTTATACTGCTACTACAAAGAACATTGTGATGTTTCAGGTCCCTCTGCAGGTTTCATGAGGATCAATCAAAGTGTAAGAAGAGGAGAGTTGTACAGAGAATAGAGCAGTGGTGTGAGGCAACGCAGCAGAATGACATTTAAAAAACTTTATCTGAGTTGCTCACAAAACTGGAATCAGCATGCTAAACATAACCATGAGTGAGGCGTGAAACAGCCTTTTATGGGCAATAAATAAGATGCCATTTATATGTGCAGGTGGCGATACTCATTCTAATGGCAGCGTATGAACATTAAAAGCACTTACATGGGTTGTTATTGCTACAGAAAAAAAGACCAGGGAAAGGTTGTTTACATCAGTGTGGCTACACAGACACACATATATAGTGCATGTATGTATATATAGGCTGCATAAGGTGGGAGGGGGGTTTTCCACTGGACAGGAAATGATGTCACCAACTCAATGCATGCAAAATTGCGTAAGCAAAGCATTAAAGAGGCAGAGTTCAGGTCTTTCTGTTCCTGGTTGCCAGAAATTGACACTGAAACTGCCTTTTGTTTAAAAATGGATGTGAAAGCAATTGCATTCATTTGCATTTTTCTGTGGGGATTTTTAAATTTTCTTATTTCCTCTGCTTTCCCCTCTCAGCCCTCTGCTATTTACTTAAGTCGTCTGTCCCCCGACAAGCCCGGCAGATTAAGGGGATATGTTACCGTTTTGTTTTTTTTCTAAATGGATACACATGTGGCACATCTGGGTCCAAGCCTGACTCATTACTCACTTTTTTATGTTCCATTCTCTGCAGCCATGGCAACTGCTGCATGTTTGGCAGAAAGCTTTTGAAGGCAGTGGAAAAAGAGAGAGAGAGAGAGCGAGCGAGCCAAGGGAGGGAACATAAAGGGAGAGTGAGGGAGGGAGGGAGGGAGGAAGAGAGAGCAAGCTCTCAGTAGTTGGCCTACATCCAGTGTAATCATGCCATGGAGCCGAAATGAGGCCTTTGGCAGCACACCAGGTTTCTGAGAACAAAGATGTGAGCTTCTAATGTTGGCGGTGGGGCCTGCTTGGCATCCTTTGCCATTTCCCAGCAGCCCTTGCCTTGGACGACTGCCAACACCACCACCCCAACCCTCTCAACCCCCCCCCCGCTGGGACTGCAAAGAGGATCAGAATAAAGAGCGAGACTTGTTTTTCACTCGCCTCTTGCTCTGGCCCAATGACATCACCTCTGCAGCCTCCAGCCCCCAGATTCCAGCCGCCCAGCACATTTTTCCCTTTTTCGCCGTCGACCCTCCATTTTATTTGAATTCCACCATTTTATACCTACATCAAAGACGACTGCACATGCAACCGTGGAATCAATCCATTCAGAAAATCAATAAATCATATTGAAGCTTACGTGTCATTAAAAAACAGGAAGCAGCTAAAATGACAGATGTAAGCTTTGACTTTACCTTTTTTTTTTCCTGAGCTTCCCCAAAATTTATCTGTGCTCTAATCCATGCAGTACAAATCTGTGGCTATAAATAGCACCGTAAACAGGATATATATGGGAGTTAGGGGTACAGTGACAATCTCCATGGTTACCTCTCCCTGTTACATACACAGCAGCTCTCTGAGCCGTGCACATTAGTCCTTATATCACTCTCATCTGCCACTGTGTTCAGCTATTAATCTCAAAAGTAGGTCACTACAGCAGATGCCTAACTTCACTTACATGTCCTCGCACTGTCCCGTTATAGCCTCATTTCGTGTCGACGCAACACGTTACAGTTTAGTTCCTCAGCACTTGTTCTAAAGAGGTTATATAACATAAATATTGTTGGGGAGAAAGGGAGAAAAAGACTCAGAAAACACCCGGTGATGTGCGCTGCTTAGGCAGAAAAACTTCAGAGAGAATTTGTGATGGTTCGCTCCCATGAATAAAAGATGGCCAATATAAAATTTAACAGCCTCAGAAAAGCAACAGAACAAAAATAACGTCATCTCATCAGGTCTGTGATGCTGTCACATGCTGGGTATTCCCCTGGCCGTCACCTACCTCTCACTCTTTATTTAGCTACTGCACATCTCAATTTACATACCCCTTGAAAAAAAATGTGTTCAGATTCAAATTGTTCAGAGCAGCATTGTAAAGCCACTCCATCTGGTTTAGTGGCTAGACTGGAAATGAGATGGCTGTCAGCTGCGTTACACTGTGGTAATTTTACTGTATACATGCCTCATATTGCCAATCAGAGCCATCTGTGCATGTCTGGCTTCCTGTCAGACCTTTGTGGGCCCCTGTTCACAACAACTTTGCCTTTTGCTTTGAAGCTAACGCGGCACTTTTTCTTTTTTAAAAGCAATGGATCTTCCTATTATAGAATCAGGTCATTTGGGATTTAATTGAATCTCAGCATGCCTCTGTCTTGCATAACAGTGTGTAGTTATTTGCTTGCACAAACATCAGCTGAGTGGAAACTGAGGGATCAAAGCATTAGGCAACCGTTTCCCACCAATCTTACGGAAAGAGTTTGTTTATTTTTGCCCCTTATAACAGCCACTTCCTAACTGTGCCATAAAGCCTAACAGCACTTCCTAGTGTTGTTCACCTACCAAGGACTGAGCTAAGAGAAAGCAGTGATGGGAAACGGTGTGTGAATACAGTAGTTTACAGTCAGATAAAAAAAAACCCGGGGGCGTTAAAATCTTGTGACGTCGGTAAATGCTCTACCAATGCATTGTGCTCTGTTGGTGCCTTCACAACAACAATCACATGACAACTGCACGACAATTACAAATGCTTGGTGGCAACAGATGAGCAGCGTAACTGCTTCACTTTTGTTGATGGAAGAGCCTTAAGGAGAAAAGCCTCAAGCCACACGGTGTTATCACAGCCGTGGGCGGGGAGCCAAGAGGCCCGATGTCCCCTCGATGGGCGAGGCGGATGAGGGTACGTGACTAAACATCTTGCTTCCTCTTTCCAACGTCACATGGACTTGCACAAACATATCCTGCTTTGTGTCTGCAGGTTTCAGACGCATTGCCTCACCCACAGCCCTAGGCTGAGCTGCAATGAGTTGGAATGAGACCAGATGAGAGGGAGGAATCTGAAACCACCGGGACACTCCTCTGGTTCAAACGTACACTTTTACTTCAGGGGATTTTGGCTGGGTTTTTGGTATATGAGCTGTTTTCCACCATGTAAAACACATAACATGATAGTGCAGCCATTAATCTTTCTTACTACACCTCTTTCATTTTGCGCTGTTCGATTCTCAACTTACTAAAAAAAGAAAAGTGTCTGAATGGCTGATTCATTCCAGTGTCATTTCATTTAGTGGGTGACTGACTGTTCAGTGCACTAGAATAAAATGTGGGCAGAGCTATATTCATGCTGTTACCCCGATCCATTCAAGTTTACAACAGACTGGCTGGAAATCCCCACCTCATGACAGAGCTTCCTGGTTACTGGCTAATGGAGGCGCCTTTTTTTTTTTTTCTCCCTTTCTTTTAATATTAACACTGCAAGGAAAATATTATCTAACTGCTGTTAAAAAACCCTGGTCAGTACATGATGACTTCATGCTGGCAAACTGATGAGCAGCAGCGAAAAAATGTAGGCAGTAAGATCCCTCTTGTTAATCCTAAAATATTCCCTATAATTTTTTTTTTTTTTTGTTAATGCCAAAAAAAAAAAAAAAAAAAAAAAAATACTGGTGCAAAGATTATATTCCTACAAATTGGCTCGTTACTTATTTATTTATTTCCTACCCACCTCATTCATTGCACAGCAGTAGTAGTAGCAGCGGCTCATGGCGTCGAGGCGCTGTGCATTGAGAAAAACAAGCTGCAGCGAGCGTTTTTCAGCCCGAGCCGCTCTGAATTTAGGACAAAGCAGCGAGCAGTCAACTGGAGGAGCTGGAGAGTCTCTTTTTTATTATTATTCCCCTGGCGGTCTGTTGCTAACCTACAGCCACGTTTTTTTTTTTTTTTTTTCCCCCCTCCCTCTTAAATAAAAATCCCTTACTAGTCGCAGACAGGCTGGTATCTACGCATGGAGTCATATTTTATTGTTATTTCTATTTTTGCCATATTAATAATAATAATAATAATATTGTCGGCGCATTTATTATTATTATTATTATTGGAAAGTGATTAAATTAAAATTAAATACATTTATAAGAGGGGGGGGTGTATGTGTGTGTGTGTGTG
>CM076659.1:5465607-5506819 GCA_038496675.1 Rachycentron canadum | reverse complement strand
GAGTGGGGGGTGGGAGATGTGTAGGAGGGGCAGGGGGGGGGGGGGGGGGGGGGGGGGTGTCTGTCGAAGAAATCAAGTCAATAGAAACTGAAGTGGAAGCAGGCGTTTAGAGCTCCGTGGTGACGTCACTGCTCCACATTGAGCCAGTAGTAGAGAGTCAGTGGAGATAGATAGAGCAGAGCTGTAGTAAAGTACACACTGACATGAACTTCTCCCTCTAAAACTTCAACATTGTTGCTCTAAAAGTCGGGAGAGGACGAGTTTTTTTTTTTTTTTTTTTTTTTTTGGCCCCGTGTGTGTGTGCGTGTGTGAGGGTGCGTGTTTTTTTTTTTTTGTTTTGTTTTGTTTTTTTTTTCCCTTCTTCTTCTTCTTTTTTTTTTTTTTTTATTATTATTATTAACGACCGGCGGAACTTGCTCTTTATTCGCTTTTTAAAAGGGAGGAAAGGAAAGGAGAAAAGGAAAGGCAACGACATTTTCAGGGGGTTTCTTTCTCGGGGGGTCGACGACCAGCGCTATGTCGTCCGCGGCGGTCGCTGCTTCTTCCAGGAGGCAGTCGTGTTATTTATGCGACTTGCCCCGCATGCCGTGGGCCATGATCTGGGATTTTACCGAGCCCGTCTGCAGGGGATGTGTCAACTACGAAGGAGCAGACCGCATTGAGTTTGTCATCGAGACGGCCCGGCAGCTCAAGAGGGCTCACGGGTTTCAGGAGGGCAGGTCTCCCGGGCCGGGGAAGTCGCAGCTCTCCGGGAAAGAGATCCAGGCGATTAACCACGTTGCAGCGGGAGACCCCGGCTCCCGGCCGCCGCAGCCGCTGGACCGCTACCCGCTCTCCTCCGACCGCCCGCCCAGACTGGGTCCTGAGTATCAGTCTGGCCGGCAGGCGAACGGCATCCCCGTCCCCAATGGATTTCCTAAGCCTGACGAGCCACCGGAGCTGAACCGCCAGAGCCCCAACCCGCGCAGGAATAGCACGGTGCCCCCGAATCTAGTGCCTTTGGTTAACGGGACCATGCCCCCGGTGCACGCCGTCAACGGTAGACCGGGCCAGATGGGGCTTTCCTCCGCATTGGCGACCGGGAGCCCCGCCGATCTGGGCAAGAGACCCGCGTCGGTCTCCAGCACCGAGCACGACAGAGAGGTGAAGGAGAAGCACAGACCGGACAGTCTCACGCCGGAGATCTCCGACAGCCACAAAAACAGGGCAGACCCGGACTGGATGAGCAAGGGCAAAACGGTGAGGGACCTGATGGCTCTGCACACTTTCGACAACAGGTTCAAGAAAGACCATGCGGCCATGCAACAAAGGGTTATGGGCTATGAGGCCGGCGCCACGGCTTCCAAGTCAGGTAAGATCCCACCAGTGTTTAAATCCAAGAATATTATGTGCAAGTTTCATTTTTATAGGATCTTTAATCAGCCATCCAGGGTCAGGAAGGGGTTAATAATGAGCAAATGATAAATATAGTATCATGTCTGCAATAGTCAAGATGCTCAAATGTTTTTTGTTTGTTTGTTTGTTTGTTTTTTTTTACTTGGTTGTTGTGTTTGTTATTATTGTCTTGTATCCTGTGATGCAGCAGGGAGCAGCAAAAATGCATGTCTCCCTTCCAGTGTAATTGTTGATCCTGGTCTGAGCTGTGCAACTCAACTATTTTGTTTAACCCTTTCCCACCTCCAGACAGAGGAAAACACCCCCGGAGCATGAAGAGAAAAGCTTCTCCTGAACCAGAGGGAGAGGGGACAGCCGCCAAGCTCAATGGAGAGCAGTGGTTACCACCACCTACTGACGGACTGAAAATGCCTCCAGTTCCCCCGCCAAGCTTTGCCTCTCCCCCTTCCACAATATCCCCCCACTCCCGCACCACCCCACCTGAGGCAGCCCAGAATGGCCAGTCCCCCATGGCTGCACTCATCATGGCGGCAGACAATGCAGGTGGGAACAGCTCTCCCAAGGACGCCAACCAAGTCCACTCCACCACCCGGAGGAACAGCAGCAGTCCCCTGTCGCCGTCCTCCATGAATCAGAGGAGGCTGGCGCAGAGAGATGCATCTGGTGCAGGTACCCCCCACGTGCCAGGCATGGACCAAGTGCACCCCCAAAGCATTCCGGACTCCTCGGTACCAGGCAGCATACCCCTGTGCTGCACGCTGTGCCACGAGCGTTTGGAGGACACACACTTTGTTCAGTGCCCGTCTGTGCCCTCTCACAAGTTCTGCTTCCCGTGCTCGAGGGAAAGCATAAAGCAGCAAGGTGCCACGGGTGAAGTGTACTGTCCCAGTGGAGAGAAATGTCCCCTGGTTGGCTCAAACGTACCATGGGCTTTCATGCAAGGAGAAATCGCCACCATCCTTGCGGGAGATGTCAAAGTAAAAAAGGAGAGGGACCCTTGATTTTGTTTTGAACACTTCTTTGGGGAGGGGAAGCAAAAATATGAGTATAAATATATAAATATCACATACATACCATTCAAAACAAACTAACGGACTTGTACATATTGGACCCAAGGGAAGAGTATACTTCGTAAACATGGTTGTATAATTTTTGATTTTTGAATACATTGTGTTTCTATATTTTTGAAGATAAAGGTATGTACTCATTATAATGGACTACGTTCCTCTTTGTTGATGTTTAACAAAACTCTTGATGTACTTCTAGGTCTGGTGGCAGTTCCTGTTTAACGTAGAATGTGACTAATGCTACTCTACGAGCACTTGGCAAAACTGAAATGCTTTTAGCTGTACTTGTATGCACTTGTTTAAAAATTGCCAAATACAATTTCTGATCTTGTATGAACTTATTGTCTGAGCTTGCTTCATTTGAGTGATTAAGTTACACGGGACTGTGGACAGATGATGAGATAGGGCTCTGTGCTCTGATACGCAGGCTTGTTGTGACGGCTCAGGAGACTTGATTTACGCTGCACAACATAAGTAGGCTACTGTTTCAGGCTGCAGAACAGCAGCTTCTCTGCACACAAGCCTCTCATGATTCGTGGAAAAGCATGGTTGGAGGAGAAACAAAAAGAAAACAACCGCATTGTTCCCTATTTGCTTTAGTGTGTGCATCACTGTAACTGATTGCAGCAGACAGAAATAGGTGCCAAGTCATGTTCAGTCAGCTGGAATCTTGTTGAGTCAGTAATGTGAGAAAGTGCATGATTGTCAACATGATACCATAGTGTAACCGTGTTGTGTAACCACAAATTAGGGCTTTTGCCACCCTGAATAACATGCCCAGTTTTTACACTGGCGCCACATATTTTCATGCTTGTGTGCAAACTGTGTTATGACGTTTATCAATGTGTGTAGGTTTTCATTTTTTAGGCTAAAATCCTACTTTTGATTCACCAAGCAGCTGACAAATTCTGAATAAAATCAGCGTTGCAAACTATCTCTAAGCATGAATTAGGTACTTCAGCAATGCAGCAACACCTCTTTACTTTCAGTTTGTGACACTGATACTATGACATTTCTCCACATGCTAAAAGCAGGTTTCTGCCTTGGTATGCAACGTGTGGTCCCCTGGAGTAAACAACAACACCGTTGCTGCCTTTAAATACCAACCTCGGTCCATAACTCTTCAGATGCAAATTTAATTGTTGCAGATTCATGGCAGCACAGCCATAAAAACAGCTATTCTGTTGCCGTAATGGCTAGCAGGGAGCCAGACTCATCTCTGCAAGCGTTGAGCGCCTTATGGGGTCGTTAAGTGACAAATTGCAGTTACTGTGTCTGCAGAAAGAGAAGCAATCTCCAGACTGTTTTTTTTTTTTTTTGCTCCTGTCAGACAAAGAACTCTCACTCCCTTGTAGCAAGTTG
This sequence comes from Rachycentron canadum, assembly GCA_038496675.1. Taxonomy (NCBI): domain Eukaryota; kingdom Metazoa; phylum Chordata; class Actinopteri; order Carangiformes; family Rachycentridae; genus Rachycentron; species Rachycentron canadum. The sequence continues at coordinate 5,502,995 of CM076659.1, read as the reverse complement.
GAGGATAAACATCTAGCAAAGAGGGGGGCTCGGTGTAGTAGGCGGTTGCGTAATTATTTGAGGCACAATGTGCTTCCTGCTCATGTTTATGAGGCTGTCAGCACAGCCCCCAAAATTAAGCAAAGAGCTGTTTTATTTTTGTGTCTTTTGGTAATGAAAGGTCCACAGTAGTTCACTTGGTGGCCATGAAATCTGTTCATCAGCTGGGCACTTATTGACCTCACTGTGCCGACACATGTCTTTAAATGTATTTTAGTGGGGCACCTCAAAGTCTTGACAGGGATTACCCCACTCTTTAATAAGCCATGTGGTGTCCCGATTAACTGATTGATTGGTAATGTTGAATGAAAACACAACCTTTGTCCCCCATTCTTCAGCCAAGTCAGGAGGGTATGGATAATTATTGCCTATAAAAAAGAGTAATTGGGGGAAAACCAAATCCCAACAACACATTTAGAGCAAACAGCAGCTCCTCCCGTGTGATTTCAGGCTCGGTGGCTTTTGACAGAAAGAAACCTGTTTTTCACAAGTGCACATTTTAAAGACAGCTGTTTGTTTATGGAGCTTTTCCGTTCTCTGGAAACTTATCTTATCAGTTGGACTTTAAAACTAGAAACGGATCCCAGTTTGATCAAGGGTAGCACTTTGCTGTGCTCATTTACAACACACCCACTCCATATTCCATCTTACATACTGTTCTGAGAGATTCTTTTTTATTAGTCAGCACTTTGACCTACTTGTTCCTTATGACATTGTACTGGGAGCCAAATTAAGATTGCTACATCTGAGAATGTCAGAGACCAGAGCCAGGTTTTCGTAACCCGGCTTGAAGTTACGATGCACTTAGACACAAAAGAACATTTCTCTCTATCTCTCTCTCTCTCTCCCGGCTCGTAAAGATTCATCGCAACACTGCCAATACCTGTTTGTTCAGTGCTGACTAAAATAGCATGCGCCGTATCTAATACAGAGATAATGTGTCCAGGGAAGTGGCTCTGTCATAACACAACGCTCTGGTGTTGCGTAGTTACCGGTGAAATCGGTGCACAACAGATGCTCCGGTGCAGCCAGTCGATCCATATGCAGGAGATAACGTTATGGAGAGAGCTCGCTAGACAAGCAGCCTGCAGAGACAAGGTCATACAGAGTTGATGGCACAAAGTTCGGCTTTAATTTTTTGGATTATATATAGTCCATATTTTTTGTTTATATTGCTACTACCTACCTCTGTTTTCAGTATAATCATACAAGAGCCATTTATGGTTAATGACTCACAGGCTTTCATTTTGTTTACTTATAAGATCCTTCAGGGACTTTTAATGGTTAAGCTCCTTCTTATGGGACAAACGTTGTTTGACTTTGATGTGCTCAGTACCCTGGAACTATTTTAAAGAAAACCTCGTAAGACATGTCATCTGAGGCTGAGCCAGGTGAGGCTCAGGTGAAACTGATATTACCTCGGGCCAAAGTTTAATTTAGACCGTTCCTCCTCTCGCTGCATTATGGGAATAGTTTTTGTCCAGAGCCGTAAAACACCTACAGTTTTAAATCACAGCCTGGATTAAATCCAGTATCTCTCCAACCCAGACATTCTTTATCGGCTGCTGCAACAGATTGACTAATCAATGACCGCAATAAAATCCACTCATTGACTGATTTGATTGATGTTAGTTGATGTAGCCCTGTTAATCAAGCTAAGTGAAAGGCAATAACAGATATGGAGAAGAGGGGAGTTTAATGGTTAACTCAACTGTCGGATGGTATGCAATGTTACACAAAGCTGTGATAGTGAAGTCGTAATTGGGTTGGTCAAAGTTCGTATTTGTTGTCTTTGGGGAATGATGTTTTTTTTGTTTTTTTCTTGCTTGGCTTGACTGCCCAATAAACGTGTTCAGTTACGCTACCTCATTATTGACAATATTAAGCAACACCATCTTTAAATGATGATTGCATTTATAGACAGAGACCGTAACATATGCTGACAATGTCCGCACCGAAATGCATATCCTTAGGCTGTTATTTTACATTAACATGTTGAATACGGTCCAGTGGGTGGAGGGAAGGCCTGTGTGGGAGACAGAGAAGCACTCAGTGTAGCCAGCTGTTTCACTAATGAATCTATGTTTAGCACAATAAATCAAAAGGCATGCTCGTGCTGCTGTAATCCCCTGAAAGCAAGCGAGAGACAGGGACGCGCCAAAAAGGAGAATCTGGTCCACATTTCTCCACTCCCCAGTATAACTGATTCGCTTGGTTAATTTTAGACCTGTCAGGGAAAACAAGGTCACGGCAAATGTTGTATCGGGGACACACAAGCTCGGATATGCTTCTTTTTTTTTTCTTTTCATCAATCAAAGTTTCCCTTTGGAGTTGGGCTCGGGCTCCTGTGAGACTAGTAATGACGGTTTCTCTTCTCGGCACTGGGGGAGAAGCTGGAGCTCCAACCAGCAATTAGGAGGAGCGCAGCTGAATCCGCAGGATGTGTAAAATTTCCCTTCTGATTCTTGGCTCGGTCCAGAGAGAGAGAAGGGGGTGGGGGAGTGGGGTGTTTGCATCTGACTGGCCTGGCCTGTTTACCATGAAGGCCTGCAAAGTTAAGATGATTACAATGCCGAGTGCCAAATTTGCTTTCTCTCAGACTGGTCTGAAGTCCAAGTACTGCACAAGGCCTCTGAAGTGTTTCTCTGCTGGAGTTCAGCGAGTTTGAATCTGTTTTATATTGCACTTTAGTTGTTGTCTATGTAGAGCCTCGAACAGACACAAGAACTGTGAGTCTTTAAAGGGTCACACACAGCACACAACATTTTCACTTCACTGTTTTTAACATATTTTGAAGCCATTTCTCCCTCTTGTCCTTAATTTTTGCCTCTGCATTTCTTTGTATGTCATTTTCACAACCTTATTTTCCATTTTTCTTTGCATCGTAAGTCTGCCGCATCTTTCCATCATTGCTTCCCTCTCTCTCTCTCTCTAAGTGGTGGTTACGCTCAACCTCTCGATATTCCTGTATTCCTCCTCTCTGCTGTGGTGTTGCTGTGAATCAAGTCTGTGAAATGGAAATGAGGACTCTCTCGCTCTCTCGCGCTCAGCCTCCCTCTCTTTCCAGACATCAAAACGAGGCTGTGCCTCCAATGTTTTTCTCAGATCTTGGAGTGCTGCCAAATCTTATAAGTGGAGCAGGAGAGAGAGAGTGAGAGAGAGATGGAGGTGGAGGGAGAGAGTGAGCAGAATGCAGAGGAAGGAAAAGGGGGCGCAGGACAAAAAGATGAAAGGAGAGGGGATGAAAAATGAACAAGGGAAAGAGGCAATGTGAGAGATGAGGACAAAGCATGGGACTGATCCAAGAGAATTTGGACTTTTTTTTATATTATAGCCAAGCCCAGCACAATCCCTCTTTTTTTCTGCTGAGCAACTACTCTTTGCTTCTGGCTCAGGATCAGCTGATAAGATGTCGTGCTGCTACTAGGCTAAATAAAAAATAGGAGGTGAGAGAGGACAGTGTTATCGCCTGCAATCGAGGATATTTGTAGGCCTATTCCATAGATAATAACATGGATGTAGCATACAGCCCATGAGGGGATCGACACTTCTGAAATTTGTCATCTTAAAATATGTAGAGAGAGAGATTCAATTGTGTTAAATAATAGTCATGACTTCCCCTTTTCTCCTGCTGAACATATATTTTGGGCCTGTGGGAGGGGCATGCCAGTCACAGTAGTAAGAAGCTTGTTGCCACCTTTGACATGCCGAGCTAAAGTTAGATTTAGCTGTCAATATGAGCCGTGCTAAAAGTAAATGCGCAAGCAGCGAGCATGGCTCTGCTTCTAGAAGGATCCTGAGCCAGCTGCTCCGCTGTAGACCGGCAAATCACCTCACCAACAAGCTGCGTCTCATCAACACGCAGCATGTATCCTGAAAGACAAGTGAGCCAGGCCTTTTCAAAAACACAGATGCAATCACAGTGATTGACTGTCTGCTCTGGTGTGTTGCTCAGAAATGTCTGTCGTCCTCTGTGTGGCTGGTGAATGGCTGGTTTTGGCTGAGCTGTCAGCTTTGTGGTGGGTGGGGGTTGTGTGTAACGTATGTGTGTAATGGCATGTGGGGGGTAGTCGGGGACTATCTGTCCCCCCGCACCCCCCAGGTGCTTGTTTAGTCAGCTGAGAGCCTGGATTCAAATAGATGTGATGGGCTCGTGAGATCCATCTGTGCACAGCCTTTGTGTAAAACTCATGTAGGAAAAATGTAGAACGTGCCTGAAGCATGGACTGTTTATAAAACTGGACATGTAAAGTTAAGCCAATGGTGAAGTACCTTGAACCTGGCAACTCCACTGGTTGAACATATTGAATTCTATGGGAAAAGGGCCCTACTTCTCACTTGATTTATTACCTCAGTAAATGTTTTCCTTATGAGTCTCTGGTTTCAAGTTTTCTTCAATACAATTTGATGTTCATTTTATGAAATTATGGTACTGTATAGAGGAATTAAGACTATAAAGCAGGGTATGGATTAAGGTGTGGCTACTGCGTGAGTACAGAGCAGTTCAGATCCACCCCTCACTCCTCCTCAGCTCCACATTCTCCTTCAAATATGTTTTCTTCTGGTTTCAAAAAACCAAGATGGCACAGGCCAAATTACAAACTGGATGCTTCAACATAGCTCACAAACTAATGGGTGATGTTATGGTGGGTTGCCACTTGGGCCTAAAGTCACTGATGCAGGAGGTTAAGCAGATCATGGTACAAAGACTGATGTTAGGATAAAAAAAAAGGAAACAAAACAGCCACAGTGAAATTATGCAGTAAAAAGTGTTTCATCTGACCATCTGAGTGCATAACTATCTTTGCTTTGCTGGTCTGCATCTGTGAAGGACTGGACAAGGGGACGGGCTGGTGGGCTGATGAATGGCTCGGTTTCAGGGGTGTGTCAGCAAATCTGCGGTGATGTATTATGGGATGCTCATTTCCTCCTGTCCCTGTCTTGTTCTTCACTCGCTCCCTCCGTAGGGCCTCAGTCACGGACAATTATCGTCAGTTCAAGCTGGGACACGGCACCCAGTGTCTGCATGCAAAGAAATCAGCTGCCTCCACCACAACCGCGCAATTAAACTTTCACCATCACGTTGCCAAACAACAAAGCAGCAGAAAAAATAAATGTCTGAGACAACTTTTATGTGCTGCATAGATCCAGGATTCCACAGAGATCCTCATTGGGTTGTACATCACCTTTCATCTCCTTGAAGGCATACAGTTGTCAGGAGATAAGAACAACACTTAGATATTCTGTCACTTTTGTTTTTATCTGGGAATATGTTGTGAGCACATACCCCACCCACATGCACACACACACAGACGCACACTAATACCCATCCACAAACCCCGCTGTAGTTTCTTTGTATGTTACATAACTGTGAGTGGGAGCCATTTCTCCTCTGAGTGCTAATGTTGTTGTCAATCAAGGCTTTTATAGTTGCAGCCACTGCACAATCTCTACAGAGGCAGAATAAAGCTTTTATCGCCTTTGTTCCCTCTCCCTTGCCAGTCAAAATGTTCCATTCTCCAGCTTCTACCTCCACCTCTTCTTCCTCCCTCTCTTTGTGTCTGCGTCTTTTTTGGAAATAATTTTCTCGAGATGTGTTTACATTGTCTTCCAGCCCTGGAACATTTTAGTTGGGAGTTATGGAGCGAGAGGAGGCCGGGTCAAGTCGAGAGAACAAGCAGGGGCTGTGTTTGACAGGTGTGTGCTATTATTGGAGTCGGTGACTTCGAGTGCATTACACAACTGTGTCGCCCGGGCAGGTTTATTTAGGCCGTGAGCAGAGCTTTCGGAGTATCTGATAACTCTGGGCAGAGCATGTCACAACAGGTGTCGGGGGGGATAATGGTACAGTAAATAAGAGAGAGGTTTTTTTTTTTTTTTTTTTATAGCTCAAGGTTGATCACAGATTTGGGACTACTTGGAGAAAGCAATTGAACTCTGCGGTACTGGCACAAAGGCGACCCAGTTGGTCGGATCCAACAAAAGCACGCTTGTATTTAGCCATCATCAAATAAAGTATGCTAATGACAGGTTGTGCTTGATAGACTGTATACATGTCTGCTGCTCTGTAATGATATAATCACAGAGCAGAAGCAGCAGCCGCTCCCCTCCCTTGTCCTCCTCTTTGGCTGGAATGTGCAGGGGTAGAAAAATGATCCAGTGTCATCCGGAGTGATGGAAGCTTCTCTGTTGAGCCAGAGGGATATGTTCAGAGGAGGGAGGGAGGGAGGTAGGGAGAGGGAGGAGGGAGCGGATATTTCTGGTTGAGTGTGAGTTTGAGTAAGTCCGGGCACCAAGCCAAGCATGCCGATGGAGGGGAAGGGAGGGGCTGGGAGGGTTTTGGAGAGAGAAAGGAGAGAGATAGAAACCCTTTTGGGCTGGCACACTGTCAGCTTCACTAGCACACAGCTGCTTCTGGAAAATTCTGCACCCTGCCCTACTAAACCACCAGGCATGACATGAATAACAAGAATGGCCTAGCCGTCAACAGCGGATACTTTTTCTTTTGACGTGGGCCCAACAGACTGGTACAAATGCCCTGGTCTTGCACATAGTGGAAAAGTCAACAATGAAGGGGACACCGGGGCACAATGTGGAAATGAAATCCCGGGTTTAGAAGGCTTTGTCTGGACAAGGACGCAGTTGACACAGACCCTCAGGGCTTTGGAAAAGGCTGTGTAACAAAATGCCAACTGATGTGTTTTGATGGTGTTACTTGCTCACCAGCCAGTCACTAATTGGAGAGTAGGAACCCACTAAATTTCTTTCAGTCAGCATGGAGCTTTTGCAAATTTCCTTTCCGACCCACATGGGTCATTTATGCCTTTGAGCAAAGACGGCGGCAGCGAGACAAAGCCGGCACTTGAAAAGGCACATACTAGCTGGTATGTGTTGCCATGTTTCTAACATGATCAGTCAACATTTGCCCCTGGGATCTAAGTACAGCCTTACCAGCAGTATGTGAGTGTTGCTCTGCAGATGAGATAATACTAGCCCTTATCCGTCCATGAGGTTGTTAGCTGTGCACAGCTCTCCCTGGTGTTGACATTTCCCTGCCCAACCTGTCTGAACACATAGGGCCATTGAGGCTCCTCTCAGCCTGTCTGTATCCATGGCTGATAAAGAGGTGAGTCACCCGCTCATCTATCCTGCTCTTCTCCTCCTCTGCCTGGCAATACTCTTAGCCCTAACCCCCATCATCCTCGTTTACAAGGCCTTATGTGTACATCCAGCACATGGTGGATCGTATAAATAGCAGCAACCGCATGGCTCGCCGCTGACACCTGACATTTTCATGCCCCAGCAAGCCGCTGATACATTTGGCGCTTGGCACGCATTCTTCTCCCGGGTTTATCCATCTGTTGATGTAGAGCCCAACCCCCCAGCCACTACTATGCTCTCGTAACATAACACGAGGCTCGCCTTTCCCTCTATTCATCTTAACATGCGAGCACTGCATGGCACAGGCTTTGCCCCTCCCTCCTCCATGTTTTTCTCTTCCTTCTTACTCGCTCTCCTTCCCCATAGTGCTGTCTTTCTTTCCCTCCCCCTGCCTCACATCACATCACACACACACACACACACACACACACACACACACACACACACACACACACACACACACACACCGCCACACAATCCACCCAAGTCATTAGTCTTCAGATTGGCATTCAGCTGGTCTCAGAAACCCACCAAGATGGAGAACAAGAAAATGAAATGGGAATTGCGTGAAGCTGGAGTGATAGTGCTGGCAAAAGACCGAATGTGAGATTGTGTGCAGGCAGGGTGCTTCCTGGCTGCTCGCCAACTTCCAGCAGCAGCAGCAGCACTGCAGCATGTCAATATGGCCGTTGCCAAGGAAACAGGGAGAGCACACACAGCAACAGCCTGTAGAAACCCTCGTCGTGGCACTTATTTCCCTCTTATTTTGAATTTAAAACACTCAGTAAAATTGCTGTCCTCTCCCGATTCCATCGGAGTTCATGTCAATCCCACCTGCCCTCTCTGCACAGCGGCCTGAGCCAACCGGGAGTAGTGCGACACCGCCGCCACCGCCGCAATCCCTCACTGGGCTCTAACCCATGACCACAGCCAAATGCGTCAAGGTTGCATCACTGAGGAATTGATTTTGGGTCCTTACAGTGACATCTTGTAAGGTTTCAGCCATTAATTTGGTAGAAATCTACACTTACAAGGCTTGTAGAGGTGCTAGTTTAGGAAAAACAAACATGACATCTAGGAGCAAATACGTGAAGCTAAGTTGGCACAATACCTCCAACAGAATAAATAAAGAGTAATTCTCTTATTTAAACAAAAGTCGCTTTCTAATCAGGGTGTGAATATCCCCCTGTGTGTCCTCACTGTGCATGTTATCAGGTTGGAGGCTGCTACCCTGCAGCAAACAGCCTGGCTGGCAGGTCTACACTCCTCCATCAGGCATTGTGAAAGAATGACTTCAGATACATCGATGCAGTGCGGTGGCTCTGTTGCAAAGTCACCACTTGCAACATAAGTCACATGTTTTAGTCTGTTGAGCCACATAGCAACACAGCGCACAGAATCTTTCTAAATACGACCTCGATTAAAGCCACTTGCTCAATCTCTTTGCAGACTTTGCAACATTTTTTTCATTAATTAGTAATAAAGATAAAAATATACAGTGTACTGTTTCATTTGTGCTGTAATAAAATCTGTCATTCTTGAACTGCTCCTGTTTTGTACTCCATTTAAAGCTTATACTTTGTAACACAAGCTGTCTAAAGTGACGTGAGCACGAAATTGCTAGCCTCTTATCTTTACTCTCTTATCTCCTGGCTCTCAGCTCTATCTGTAATGTGGCTCTTAATAGGGCATGATTTAAAAATGAATGAATACAAAATGAATTTAACTATGTGGGTATATATTGTAAAAATATAGATATGTTTATCTGTTAAATAGAGCTTCGCAATCCCAATGGCACCATAATGCGTGTATATTACAGTGTCTTTTTCATCCAGTGAGTATTTCTGTGTAGCAGAAGGACAGCTAAAGGACAACTGTCAGCCACACCTAGGCTGACACTCTTATCCAAGTCTGGCTCCGCCTGTGCTCGTATCACTGGAAGGGGAACGGGGGTGTGCCAACTATAGCACCTTAGTGCTTTTCTGAACTCTATCTGTGCCTGTGAGTGGCCTAACAGCTGCTGCTGCAGTGTCTGAGCTTGCTTGGGGATGCAGATGAAAGTGCTGATGTGTCCTGTTATTTTGGGCTGTGTGGTGCCCTGGGGGCCAAGGAATTTTAGGAGGAGACTGGGCAAGATTTTTTTTGGGGGGGGTGGGGCGGGGCCATGCCCAGAGGGGATCTTAGCCGAGAGTTTCTCCCAGAATGCAATGTGACCCTCATTGCCACATGGCGCTGTGGGAATTCTGAGGGGGTGTGGATTTGCTGACAGTACCAGGCTGAGCGATGGGTGCAGACATGAGCACAAAGATTGGACGTGCTCTCTGTCTCTGATGATTGGCGGTATTTCTGGCTGTCTTTTGTACTTGATGGGATGGGCTGCTGATGGCCTGCCATGCTTGGAATAAGTTTTACTCATTATTTGATCCCAGCTACACTTTGTCTTGAATTTCAAAACTCATTCTTGACATTGAAAACGAAAGTAAATGACCTCAAAGTGAATTTAGGACATAAACTTTATCACAACATTAAAAACAGGCTCACTGAGGAGCAATAGATTCTTTTACAGGCTTGTAATGGTTCATAAGCACTTTCAATATTCGTGTAATTTTAAACCAGTATTGTATTTGAATAAATATGATTGTTATTATGATTTATATCAGATTCAAGATTGAAGAGATGTAGAGGAGCTTTATTTGTCTGTGGAGTCCTTCAGAGACAAGATTATATCAGTACCAGAATATGCTAAACAACAACATTAAAATAGCTAATGTATAACCTACAATGTCCCTGTGAATAGTGCTAGCACTAACAACATAAATTCAACTTAATTAGAAGTTCATTAAAAAACGTTCAGACCTCTTTGCACCACATACTGGTATTAAAGAGCTATTTGTAAGTTTCCCTATCGCCACAAAGCCAACGTTAGTATTAACAGCTGTTTACTTGCGAAGAGCTCCAGTCATTGTTGTGTTGACAAGGTTATGAGCAGCGCTACTTCTTCAAGGAAGACTGGATGTTACAGTGACTCGCTATCGGAAAGTGAAGAGATGGGTTAAGTGGACAGGAGCTAGCCGGTTAGCATGCTAACTTCAGTAGACATAATGAAAATATAGATATAAATTGTAGCAAAAAGGCAACTCTTGGCAAGTAAAGGAATGAAGTTTGATGAAATTGAACTCACCACGTTTCATCTAAACCGGTAAATAAACAACTGTTAACTTTAACATTGGCTATGTAGCAGTAGCAGAAATAATGAATTCAAAAATGAAATTTAAAGTGAGCACTTTCAGCAATATTTATTTTACATTTATTTATTGAACTATGCGGTGTATTTCTTCAGGGAAGTTACAGTGGGTAGACAGTGCTTGAGACACTTTTCTCGGTGTGTCTGTGCCCTTCACTACTCTGCTGGCCCCTCAAGTTGTTACCATCAATAAAAATCAAATTTTAAAAATACACCACAATCTTGTGCACTCATTACATTTGTCAGTGACTGATGATACACAAATATCTGAGGAACAAAGAAACACTTTTTATGCAGACTTTTGTGCAGGCAGCACTGTTACTGTCACAATCTGTCGTATTGACTTGTGATATATGAATTTTAACTCATTCCGCTCAATCTAACTTACTCTACATCTGTTGGAAGCAGCTGCCACATGCCTGAAATGGTAATGTCAAACATCATACCACCATTAACACTCTCTGCTGGCTGTAAATGTTATCATAGATCTTTACACAGACATCATACTCCCCATTTCCATTCACCTCACACGTGGGAGTAATCTTGCAGCCCGTTTGGCTTGGCATGTGAGAGAAAGATGCCATGTCATTTACTTAATTTCACATCCCCCATGGCTCACACCTTAAAAACGACTTGATTTATTTGGTTGCCACTTACTGGAAATTGTCCAGGATTCCCAGTGTCTTCTCGTCCTGTACTTCATCAGGAAGGCCTCATCCATGTACAATATGACACTGTATTAATTAAGAGGGATACTCACAGATTGCTCCATAAATCATTTTCCCTCATATTTTCATGCTTGGTCTAACATTGCAATTTGCATCTTGTTCCCCTCATAACAGTGAAAAGGCAGTGGGCTTGTGAAGGCAACAGCTTCATTGTCATGTTATCCTCAAAGGAGTTTGACAATAACCTTCGAAGGATGGATAACTGTGCTGACTCACCGATGTTGTTCTCCTCGACATCTGGGATATTAAAGAGGCAGTTACTGAAAATGAAAGTCATGATGCAGATTTCAGTCACTTGACGTTACCTCCACAGCAGACCTGTATAGGACATACTGATAATTACATTTTTGCATCAGTAATATACATGAATGCATCTTGCAAACATAGTATATCAAACTTTTGTGAGAAAATCAATTTCTCTCATTTTATACAGCCTCTTTTATCCATATACTAGGAGCAATGTGTGATTTTGTTTGAGTGTGTGTGCATTAAGCTCATTATGCACTGTGATTTCAGCACAGGCTCATAAAGGAAAATTATCCTTTATGAGCCTGTGCTGAGTCAGATGACAAAGCTTTGGTTACAATATTTCTTATTATTCTATGTGTCAACATTGGTTCAGCTTGTTGGGGATCTGAATCACGTGACTGTATGTAGACAAAGGCCAAAATCAGACCACTTTGTTATTTTAGTTGCTCATGTGATCAGCACTCCCAACACCAAAGGGCCACTCTCGGTTTCACCCCCCTCCAGTCCTCTGCAGACCGGCACAGAGAAAGTCTGTTACCAGAGAAACAAAGGTCAGTGTACTGTGTCGTCACATTTTTTGACTCACAGGACTAGTCTTGAAATGGGGGGGGGGGGGCTGCAAACAAACATCCTTTGTACTCGCTAAAATAAGACTTCATTTGTTGTTGCGCTCCGGGCTGTGATGTCATCGTCATGGTTCATCCTCTCTGTGACCTCTGGGCTGATGAATCCCAAATAGCTTTATCAAACGCACAAATGCAAACATGCATGCATTCATCTAATATCACAAAAATAGATCAGTTCGTGCACTGTTCTCTGAATCTGGTCTTTTTTTTCCCAATGGGAAGCTGTGCTACATCGACTCTCTGCTTGCTGGAGCTGCACAAAACTCTATGATCTGTGCGGCATTGTCTGAGTACCCTCATTATCTGAGGCGGAGGAGAAGCTGAGAGACATAAAACTGATTATATTGCAAGAAAGTACTTTGACATTTTACAGTTAACTCTTTAAATTGCAGCGTGCCTGAAGACTGCAACAGCTCTTTCACACTTGAAACTGTGAACTCCTAATGCAGTCGACCTTTTATGATGTAAGAGATGTAATCCTCATGATAGATGCATTAGGCTTTGGCCTTGGGCTGCTCTGAATGTTCTACTCCCCTAAGGCCTAGCAGGCTAAACGGGCCAAAGCAGACCCCATCAATACACAACTAGTACGTTCTGGATCACAACAACCGCTGCAATTAATCTTGGCCTTGTAAGAAGTTGACAGGCCTTTATCCGAACGACAAACAAAACAGACACTTTACCGGCTGATGACGATGGCAGGGGCCAAATGTTAATTTGGCTCTAGCGCTGCAGTTATTATCCTAATAAGTGAGGTTGCACACCGCCTTTACCTGAGATTAAAAATTCAAATGCAGTGTGATCAAAGTGGGATTACTCTTCTAAGCTTGGTGTAACAAAAGAGGAGGTGGAATATGAATGTTAAAAAAAAATATGTATATTCACCCGCTTCTTCAATGCATTAATGTAATTTATGCAGGAAAAGATTTTTTTTTTCTGATTCAACCTTATTACTGTGCTAGTCAGTTTTAATTTTCCACAGTTAGGGTGAAAAGTATCTGAAACATGGTTGTAACACCACATTCACTATATGAAACCGATGTTATTTTTCTAACAGAAAATATGCGTATTTGCTTTTTGGTTGAGTGTTAAATGAGAAGATTGATTCACTCTCATGTCTCAGGTTTTCATGTTAAATATAAATACGGTCAGAAGACAGTGAGCGTAGTTTAGCACACTGAAAAAAAGCAGCTAGCCTGGCTCTCTCTAAACATAAAAAAGGGCCACTAGCAGCTCTAAAGCTCACTAATTGACATGTTCGCTAAAGAAATCAAACTTATTCATGACAACTTGTTGTTTAACTGTGTTATATGTGTATGTTGAATGGCAGTAGTGACTTTTTGGTGTGTGTTTTTTTTTTTTTTTTTTGCACAGCATTGCTAGCCTGATGCTTTCAGTGTTTATAATTATTTAAGCTAACCCTCTCAGTATCCTTATCTGACTTATGGCAAGAAAGAAACAAAAGTGCATTTTCCAAAATTTCCAACTTCATCAAATACTTGTCAAATGACTCTTGAGAGGAAGTACAACAATCTTAGCTCTTAAATTAGCCTCTTAAACTGGCCTTGCTAGTTACCTGACCAACTTAGCTCTTACTGAGCTTCCAAGTTTCAAGGAAATAAGTAGAAATGCTGTGGTTTGGTAAAAAATGTCTAGAGGGCAAGATCTTTATGGATGACTGTGGCAGCTGTATCTGATATGTCCTAAAATATATCTTCACTAGCTTTATGGTGTCTGGCAAAGTCGAGTCACGTCAGCTGAAGGATTGCATGACTTTGAAAAGTCACATTTATTGAAGTAGGCTGTGCCATTTAAAGTAACCCTTCCAGTTTTATGTAAATCAGATTTTTAAATTAGCTCTGACAATGAGCTGAGGACGGCCCATGACCTGCTTACAATACAGTGCAACGCAATGAACAGGGCTTAATTGTGCATTGTTTCCTGGATTCATACTATGCTTTAAACACATTAAAATGTGATTTGCTGTAATGGGTGCCACCTCTAGCACATAATCAGCTGAGTACACCATGATTCAAGAGATTGCATAACCTTTTCATTTCATGAGACGTCTTTGGTGTTGCCTCATTCTTGTGTGTGTTTACAGAAGGAGTGGATGAGGAATGCAGCTGTGAGTCAGCACAGAGGAATGGCAGTGAAAGTCAGGATGAGACAGAGCTTGAATTATACAAGGTGATGTTTGAAAGAAAGTGTTGCTGTCATCAGTTCAGTATGTTCTGATTAATTTCTAATGCATAAGTCTGTTGGTTTTCAAAAAATACCATGTGCCATGTTAATGAAAGAAATAGAAGCTCTCATATTAATAGGTTTTGGGAGAGCTTGATAAAATTCCCACGAGCAGTCTGATGGCCTTCATTATGCATCCATAAATGGGGCTGGTGCCTTGTAATGCTAATCTTGAGCTACGCAGCATTAATTTGATCTGTCTTGGACGAGGCAGATCAAAATCAAACCCGAAGACCAAAAAAGAGCAGCAGTGGTCATCAGGATAAGGATCCAGTTGTGTTATTACCCCAGGGTTCAAGGTTGATACCATGAGCGACACATAAAGCTGACATTTATTTTCTGCATCATTATTTCCCTCAAACCCAATGCACTGTTGGGTCTCTCCAGCTGGGAATTGAGACTTGTGTCATTCTGTCATTTTAGTGCAAACCAGATCTATTTTACTTCTGTTTGCATCTCAAAACATCTATATTACTGTATTTTTACACTTTACACTTTCTGATATTATGTAAGTTATATTTATTGTCTTTCCTCTACTTTCCAGTGTTACTCCTACACCTATGAATTTGTGGGCACTTGTCAGCCCACCTACAACATTATGGGCTTGCTCTCTCATTAAAATGCATGGTCATGTATACTTGAAACATGGGGATTCAGCAGTTGTGTAATCATATTCAAATATACATGCATAAATATTTGTTCTTGCCTCTGTCATTGATTTTGTCTGCGCTGTTAATACTGTTTTGTTGAAATGGGATAAATGAATATAAACAGTCAAAAGCCACGTATTATCTGGTGTGTGTAAATGTCTTTAAAAGTGACAATGGACTACACACACACACCCACAAACACAGGACAAAATGAATAGAACTTGTCCTTTTGAGATTGTTGTGTCCACAAGGCTAATGCAGCCACATCAAGCACAAACACAGAAAACCTGCCTTCATCTTGCTGCCCTGAAAACAACAAAATAGTGTTATGTCAGCGCTCAGAGAAATAGCAGTAAATTGGGAAGCAGAGGTACAAAGAGGTGTGGAGGGAGGGTTGGAGCGAGGTGAGGAGGAGGAAGAGGAGGGTGGGGGGTACTCTGAGATTCAGGCTGTACCTGAGGCATGGAGGGGTACATCATTATTCAGAGCAGTGCTTTGATGTTGAGGCTGGGTGGATCTCAGGGAGCAGGCAAGAAGCAGTTCTAATTAAAACAGTAACAATGCAGCTCGAGTCGCCCTGCAGAAACAGGGTCTTTGAAGAGTCACTGAATGCCCCATTTAGTGCCGGCTGCCCATAGATAACACAGATATTACGTTGACGGACTCTTAGGCCTCTGTCGCACAATGTGTATTTTTTGCCACATATCATAAAGAATTATTGTCCGTGTGTGTGTGTGTGTGTGTGTGTGCGCGCGCGCGCGATGAGTTCTTGGTGTCCTACTTTCTGGTTTCTTTGGTGGCGTTGTGGGCCTGACAGCAGTGACAGATTGAGATGGGCTGCTGGTACTCAGAGGCCAGGCAAAGACAGGAAAGCCTAGGGGGATCTTGGTATGACAGGTAGACAGAGGAGAGACAGAACTTCATTATAACTGCAGCAGAGGGGAGAGGTTGAATATCAAATTAGCGTCCCCAATCAACACAAGAAAAAGGTTTCTGCTTTCATATTTTTATTCTAATGAATTCTACTCACAAATTCCAAAAATCCAGATTCAACAAAGCCCAACATAATCCAAAACTTCCCTCACTGTGTTGATAGTGCTGTTCCCTGGCTTGTATAACTCAGATTTTCCCCTTGTCCGCCAAGCATGTTTATGTCTCTCCTCATATCTACCGAGGCATATTGCAGTGAAAGGCACAAGTGGGCTGTAGAGAGAGCTGAGTGATGCTCTGAGACAGCAGCAGTTCAAAGAGACTGTCTGCATAGAGAGAAGGGTCTAATTTTAACTTGGAGACAGAGGGGCTCATGAAACAGCTCTTCGTCTGACTACAGCTCAATTATTCATCAACACAAGAAGTCTCTCAACTAAAAAGCCTGACACGTTATTCATTCCCCCTCTTCTCCCATGCTGTTTCATTCAGACACAGTACCAGCCACCCACACACAGACAAAAGCTACCCACCCTACCCTCATCTTGAACCATACAGTGCCCTCAAGAAAAGCAGGCATGCTTTGCTGAGGATGAGTCAAAAACACACATAATGAGGTGTGTGCTGCGCTGAGGAATTTTACTAATTCATATTTTCAAAATGCAAAGGCAGTGGTTCATAAAAGCAAACTTTTATTTTTAAAGGCATAATAAAATAATCTTATCATAAGCTCTGACTGCAACTGCATTTATTATTTATTTTTTGTATTCTCCCTATTAGGTTTGTTTTTTATTTGCTGTGGTTCTTTGTGAGTTATTCTGTTGACTAAATAATGTCAAGGTGTTGATGGTGGCTGTAACCTTGAAAGCATCTCAGTTGTCCAGCATAAACACAAGCCTGTCCTTCTCTATTTTTGCAACTGCAAACACAGCATTATCGTTTTCACAAGTGATCAGGATATGTAACCAAAGTCAGAGTTAAGGAAGTGTTCTAGGTGTGGGTGCTTTGGCTGATGACTCACTTACTGTTTTGAACATGTAGCAGCAGGCGTCATCCCTGACAGATGACCGGTAATGTGATACCAAGCTGACTCCACCATAGTTGGTCATGTAATAGAAGAAATTACATAATGAAGCAAAGTTTCCATCTCTCAGTTGTTTTTTTTCCAGAGTCCTGAGTATGAAAGCCTGAGCTGCCATAAATTGTCTGTTGCTACTGGAGTAGTGACGCTCTGGAGGATACAGCTGAGCTGTATTTTCTTATCTCCATAGCAAATCAAAGAAGCCATAAATCATTTCACTACTATAAATTTTGTTTTCTGTGCTAAGTTGCAGCTTTAAAAATCCCACAAGGCTTTAAACCAGATTCCCTCTGGTTATATTTGTTGAGTTCTCCCAAGTTAGAGAAAACATTGGAGACCTAATTCTGATTATTCAACATGGAGGTTAAAAGCATCCACTGTGCCAGATCCTATGACTGCAGCTGCACATAAGCGCTGCGTGACTGGGCTGTGACCGATTTGGAAATAACTTGTTGACCTTCACTCAAACAGAGCTACAGATTCCTGGTCAGCACAAGCAACAGCTCGGCCCTAAGCCCTGTCACTGATGTGCGGATGCAGCAGTCTGAACCTGTTGAATGTTTGTTGTAAGTTTATGGCTTTGGAAGTCGCTGGGTGGCCTTAGGTAAGCAGTGCAACCCCAGGCAATCTGGGAGGGGATTTGCGCCTGCTGTGATAATGACACCATTTTAAGACCCATCCAGACAAGCTGACAAATTAATGCTGAAGCCGTGTGTTCATGTTGACTGGCGACTCTAAGGCAAACACTGATAAACACATGACTCTGCCTATCTAATGGACAGTGACAGAATGATGATGTGTGTGAATTTATGTTTCATTTTAAGAGCTAATATCAAACCCAGGGAGGACTAAAGAGGCTTTGCGGAAGTATCTCACTCACTATGCCAGACATATTTTATTTGTTTTCAGCAACAGACAACAAATTCAAGTGTGGGTGCATAAATCTGCAGGATCAATAGAGAAAATACAATAACCCATCCTCAGTATTATTGCTCTGCAGTAAGTACTTCCCTGAACATTTTTCATCATGAAAACACATTTATCATCAATTTCCCTGCCTCTGCAATTTATAATGCTGCTGAACTTTCTGGTGCGGTTGCGTTAACGTGGACAGCCCGGCTGGATTTAGGACGACCTAAGTTGACAGGCAACAGGTGCCGTATATCACGTAGCGGTGGAGATAGGGTTAGCTAAAGACAGTCAGGTGTGGTGCTGTTGGTAGATAAGGCCGCAGAGGCTAACTTTAGCATCTGACGTAAGTTAATAAAAGCTGTGATTTCTCTTGCCCTGGAGCATTGGCAGCAGAGATTGAGGTGATTTCTGAAACTTATTTGCTCTGGATATGAATGTCATTTTTAATACAGGTGGTTAAAAAGTCAGGAAAACACTTACAATTGACTATTTGATAAAGTCCTCCCTCAAAAAAGACAATGGGTACGTTGAAGTTTGAAGGCTATTGTACCTTTCCAAAATCAAATCATAGGCTGGTTAGCAAACGCTGATTACGTTAAAATGAAATATATTACTCTCATATAATACTAGGACTAATTAGCTCTATATAGGGACACGGGTGCAGTGCTCTTTTCTCATTTAAGCTACATGTCAACATTTTTTAAATCAATTAATAAACCAATTCACAGAGCTAACATTTACAATATCAGCAATTAAGCAACAACTTTAATTTCAGTCGGCAAAATCATCAGTTGCTGGATAGAAATTAGTACCTGGCTTTTGTCTGCCCCTGTCATTTAAAAAACAAAACACTATCAAATGACTGATTTTCATTTGTAAACTGCACTTGTGCCATAGCTGAACAAAAGGGGCTTGTCAAAGCAGCTGCAACCCAGGGTGAGAGGGCTCAGCAAAACAGTCAATTGTAAGATCTCTATCATCTGGGAAGCTGAGGTCATGAATAATGTCCCTTCTTATCTTGCCACTCTGAGATGGTGTGGGTGAATAAGTGTTATTTTTTCCAAAGAGGAAGCAGATAGACTGTGGGATATTGTGACAGGGACGGACCACAGAACACTCCAAAGTTTCCTGGCAGCGTGGAAACAGCAGGGCACCCCCGCGCTTCTCAGCTCCAGGTCGGTATCTGCTGTCTGTCTCTCTGGTGGCCTTGATAAATATGTCACGGCATGGAAGACTATGCCAACACCCTTCAGCCTCACAGCCACCTCCACCTACTAAATTGTGTGTTCTCCTGACAAGAATATGTCACCTCACATGCCGATGACACGATTTAGCCTTGTAGATATTAACGCTTGCGAGTGTCATAAAATGACTTTGATGTCTCACCCTCCTCTCTCCACTTGCAGCACGACAGGAGTTTTTTTTTGGTTTTTTTTTTGTGCACAAGTTTGTTTTTCCTGTGTCGGATCTTATGTGATGTTTGGGAAAAAAAAAACTCTGAGCAATGCATCATCCCTTTAGAAGCTGAATGCAGTGCCAGGCAAGCTAAGTATTTGGCCGTAGGCAAGTAAAGGCAAGAAACTTCTTTTTTGCTTAGTGAAATAAGCAAACTCAAAAGACACAGCATTAATTATTCACCCTCCCTACCAGTCTGGCATTCTGATTATGACTGGAGGTGGTTACAGGGTATCAGTAAGGTTGCAGAATAGTATTTTTATATAGCTGTTGCTATAATATCTTTGCTGCCAAGAAATATGGGCCTCTATGATGTGTAAACCGCCTGCAGGGCATCAAAATGAATGGTAATAATTCTTGTGGAGAGAACACAGCCTATTTCATGAGCCTCTCCCCTGGAAGGAAAGACAGGGAAATTACCAGTCTCATTATTTTGTGAATGACATTGATGGTCATTTTGTTTCCCTACTTAAATTAGGGAGCGCAGGAGTGATTACTGGATTGCTGGAGATGGTTAGTGCTATCCGTGCACTTATTTAACTAACAGACAGGAAAACAGAGATATAGAGACTAATACTCTGATGCTTGAAAGAAGGGTGTTGGCCTTTCTGGTTTTATTACAGGTGAGCAGGTTTGTCAGTGTCTGTCTCTCTGCCAAAACAAGCAGCTTTGAAATACTGAGGGCTGAGCTTGGAAAGCTACCAGTGACTGATCACACTTTGTGTAACTGTGCTTGTGGGGTGGTTTTGAGCCAGCCCAACAGAGTCATCTTTGTTGTGTTGATGCACAACATAAAAATACCATTGTATGTTAGTCATATTATTGCTACCACTGCAGTCCTTGCGAAACACAAGAATGCAATCTGGCGCAACTTGACACAGTTTGTGGAGGGTTGACGCCCTCTACAACGAAGGTGGACCTGGTTGATTATAAAATTTACAGCCTTCATTGACAGCAAAAACCTAAGGCGAACAGTGAGCTTATCTACCATTCCACTGCTTATGCTGGCCTTTTTTTTTTTTTTTTTTCCCCAAGAAAGTGCAAATAGAATATATATCCTGGCGGTAAAATGTTGCAGGAGCACTGCCAGCAGCATCAGTTCAAGACTTTCCTTGTAGTGTGGAGGTGTCGGTAGTCTTGGCAGACCTGCACAGAGAGGGGTGCACTGTGAAAACTGGCATGTTGATGCTTTCATGCCACTGTCACGCTGTTCACAAGGTGCCCAGGAGGAGTGTCACATCGCATTCTTCTCACTTAGTGGAGCATGTCCCCATCACACTCTGGGTTGCCGTACTCAGACGGCATTCCCCTCCTGCCATCTGTTGCTGGTATTATAGTCGCATGCGATAGTTATTCAAGTCACCTAGGTTCAAGCTTTTCCCGGAGGTGGCTACATGCTTTACTGTGTTATGCTGATGCCACAAAAACAGCAGTAATCCTCTTTTTGATATTAAATGCGTATGACCAGATTATTACGTGGGGCGGAGGTTAGTGGACATGTGTCCAAAATATCTTTGGTTTTAACTCAATCCACTCAACATCCTGGATGTGGTTATGATGGAAAAATGTCAGCTGCAAGTCATAGCATGAAACACAAACAAGCTGCAGCTTATAATAATAATATAATAATAATAATAATCTCCACGAGAAAAGTCCATTTCTGTCACTCTTAAAAGGCCAAGGTGCTTTGCTATTAACAGGTTAGTTATCATGGAGTCCAGCTAAAGCACTGGAGGGCACAAAGAGAAAAATGCTAGTATAGGAGTTAATGTGTCAACCCACACTGACTGAGACCAAGCATAAATCTGCAGGATCAACATTTGTCATGTTGTGGTTTCCCAACCAATGTGCTTCAGCCCCTTTACCCCCCAGATGCCCAAACAGACATGGAGGCTGTTGGGAAGAAAGCACCACGTGGTTTTGGTTCAGCCTCCCTGTTCCATAGTTTTAGAAGAAGCAGCACACGCCAAGGCCAAATCATAAATAAAAGGAAGGTATGACGGTATGAAGCATCCACATCTTTTACTAGTTTTGAATGCAGTCATGTGGATGTTTTTTTTCCTATGTGTCTGCAAATGATTGGTTGCATTTGCATACATGTCTTCTCATGTGACCAAGGTTATGTGGGTCAGAGGAAGTGGGATAAGGGTGAGATTTAGTGCAAGGAACTTTAATTATCACAGAATTGTTGTTTTTTGAGTACAAGAAATTAGGATAACTGCCTGAACTGAAACCGAACATGTGCTTTTAAATTTCGTGCCACATAAGCTAGCTAAATTCTACGTAATTACATTTCCAATATGCAGTATATATCAATTCACGTGGGACCAATTAGTCCACAAGGCTTAATTCGATTTCTTTTACTAAGAAAAGGAGCTATTTTCTATTTCAGTTGCAATCCCTCGCCATTCAAATGAGGCTCCTGTTTTGTTGGTCTGCCACGTCAGTCGCAGCAGAACATTGGTTAGCTACACACACCAGACATGAAAGTGAAGCATATATATACAGAGCCTAATTGCAAAGAGGACTTAAAAGGATGCTGCTCGGTGGAGATGGCAGAATATATGATGTGATGGGTGCATAAATCAGAGATAGAGAAAATGCATTATGCCCAGCTCAGATAGGATGGACATCATTTGTCTACTTCCATTTGGAGTCCAGGCACTCAAGGCAATTCGACTGTAGTGTTTCTCTTCAGAGAGCATCCATTAGTTATTGGCAGAATAGCTCGGGGCCAATAAAACACATTGACTTCCACCTTTGCATCCTATTTCCTTTCCTGTGCGAACCTTTTGATGGTTCATGCTCTCCTGTTACATTTCATTTTGTTCAACATGAAACCATAAGGGGTAGAGAGGTGGGTGGACGTTTGTGAGGGGATCTTCTGTGGGGTTTTTGGTAGCATTTTAAAGCGAACACCAACCACATCTGGGACTGCTCATAAAGTGTTCATGAGAGGCTTTTGGATGGTAAAAAAAAAAAAAATAATAATAATAATAATTTGATGTGTCACCTTGAAGATGGCAGTTGACAGCTGTTCCATGCACGAGCTGGGCTTAATTGGTGGGGAAATTAGCCTGACCTTGACTGCGGCGGCGCGGCCGACGAGTCTGTCTGCCACTTGAAATGACATTGTTGTAATTTTCGACAGCAGCGAGCAAACACTCTGAGCATTAATTATATGGTGGAATGTGCCGTGGTGCAACGGACGCACACAGTGAATACTTATGTAAGCTGTCGCTCCAGTCTCCATAGTAACCCGCAGCATTCTAGCACATGCCTCCGCCGATCTACCTCCCCTGAAGTGGGCTGTTTCCATAGAAACCAGGCAGCTGCCTTTGATGATGGCTCTCATGAAATGACACCCGCTGATAATGCTGGCTCCTCCGTGTCTCTGAGAGGGCGGATGGATGGATGGCGGTGATGCTGGGGTTGCAGATAGAAATTATGGCCAAAAAAGAAAGTGAAAGACAGTTATTTCTTGCAGAAAGTGAGTCACGTAACCAGAGCAGAGCAGAGCAGAGCACAGCTCGCTTCTCTCTCCCAGCTGGGGCGGTTTACCTGGCAGCCAGGCAGACAGCGACAGGAACACCAGGAACCAGATGAGGTGGAGCAGAGATGGCACCCAGCCACATCAGGGCATAGCATGAAACTCTGCATCCCTCATGTTGATTCATGTGTCATGAAAAAAAAAAAAAAAGTGTCATCAAATTTCTGTGCCTTGGCTGCGAGGGTAAAGGGAATATTTCAAAAGAGGCTCATGCACTGCCATCTACTTCACTCTTTTATCTGCTTCTTCAAACATATAAGTGTCTAAGTGTCAGTAGACTTTCCCCCTCTTCCTTGCACTTGCTCTGCAGGCGTATGGCAGTGGCAATACAACCCGCATTGTCCATGGCAACTGTCCGCATCAGCTTCTTGACCCTACTTTCATATCAGTGTATCTATCATGTGTGAGAGATTCTGTTGCATCAGGAGCAAACTGTTTGTGGTTAGAAGTGACTGTTATTCATCCATGTTTTGCAACATCCTTGAATAACCAGATACGGTTCGTGGCAATCCTAACTGAAATTGGCCCTGAATCAACTCCTCCTCCTCCTGTTCGATGTAAAACCGTGCAGCGTGGGTTTAGTAGGCACAGTCTGGGTGTCAGTGGGCAGATGAAATTCTAACCTGAATGTGTGTCTCCTTGCCTGTGGGCTAATGCAGCCTGCACGCTGTTCTCTGGGTGGAGAAAATAGCTTTGGCAAAGGCAAGCAGATCAAAGTGATCAGACAAGTAATCCCCCATGAGTCAGAAGGGAACCATCTTGGGGGAGGGGATTTGTGTGTCTATGTGTGTTTGAGGGTTTGGGGGTGCAGAGCAGCTTTATGTTTCTTATTTCATCACTTTCCCTTATTCAGATAAGACAGATAAGAGGCAAACACCTGTGTGTATTTTTGTTTATAAGTGTTGAGACACATGAAGTACTCCTCCAGTTTCCTGTAAAGTAACTTTGAAGTTAAAGGGTATTTTCGCTTTGACTGGATCAGAAAATCACCCACTGAACACTGTAATTTCCCCTTTTGAAGAGAGCCAGCTGTGTCACTACATGTCTCACCCTGAACCGGGGCACATTCAGCAAATGTCTAAGTCTAACGGGTTGATTGTCTTGTGATTCTGAGCGCATCACTCTCACAAGCCAAGTGATCTAACCGCAGTGACACAGACGTTACTAGCTTGTGGTAATGCATCATGATGGAGTTCAAATGTACAGCCCAGAAAGGGGGGTGGGGGGGGGGGGGGCAAGACAGTAAGACAACATATCCGAGCATGTAAGAGCAAGCGCATTAAGTCACAGAGACAAAAATGTGATCTAGATTTAAGATGGGCTACATATCTTCTCCAAACACTTTGTTCAATCCACTTTCATTAACGGCGTCTAACAGAAGGCAGCACTCAGCACTGCCCTCTCCACTGATATGCCACTGATATTTAAGATGTCTAGCTTCTCTCTTCTGCTCTGAGATGATTGTAGACTTCTGAAGTTTTAATAGTGAGGCTGAGACACTTTCTAATAATTAAAAAAAAAAAAAAAGTTTCTGAGAATCCTCTGTTAGTGCCTTTTGTGCCTGGATTAGCTGGTGATGAAGAAATGTCATTAGCCTGTCGACTCACTGGGAATTTCACAATGTGTGTAAGTGTGTGTGACAGAGATTGTGTGACTCCAGGTCTCAGCACTTTGAGAGGGGAGTGTTTTGATGCTTGGTATGACTAACATTTCCCTCAATATATCGCACTCAGTGGGTGTAGTTGCTTTCCCTCAGCAATAACTAGTCAGACATTGAGGATGGTTTGAAGCACAGGTGCAAGTGAAAGTATCATCCAGACAACAGCAGAGCCAGTCAGGGTAGGATGATGTTTGTTGGGGCTTTGTGCCAAAGAGGAAGTTATTCTGCTCTTGAAGGCATGGTTGTGAAAATACAGTACACTTACACAGATGGCCGCGATGAGTCATGTCACAAGGCTCCCTGCTTTTCTGCTAGATAATCCTCATCAATTAGCTCCATTGTCAGCCAGCTTTCCACGCTGCTGAAAATGATGCCTTAGCACACGGCGGCAGAGAATCTGGGCCTCTTTTTCCTTTGAACGGTGACTCACCCGTCGGGGAAGAGAAATCTTTGATTGTTGGAGCTTTTCTCTTCAGTGAGTTTAGATGATTTATTTACGAGGCCGCAGGCATTCGCAGCTAAACCCTCCCACCGTGTACTGTCATGAATAAAGACGCAGTTGCATCACAGTGGTTTTCATCAGTTAAAAGGCACACCCAAAGGGGTATAAAAGCTGCACTTGTGGGAAAGATGGCGAATGGGCTCTTACCTGTCCTTGTCCTGTTTTTTAGTGTTTGAATAAGGTTTTGCTTTTATTGTATCAGTGATAAGAAAAAGATACAGCCACAGATCATCTGAGGCAGATGTGCTACTGGAAACACTATCCCTGTCTCTCACATACACAGACATACTAGTCCACATATAAAAGGAGACTTTATGTCACTTCCTGTGGTATGCTTGACATTTGAACCTAACATGTAGTCATATGTCCGACTGGTGTGGTAGGAAAAGGCAGAATAAAGACACATTTTGAAACCATGTCACTGCGATAAGTTTTCACAACATTTCTACCACATGACCCCATTGTCATGCACTGTCAAGTGTTGCTAAATGTTTGTTGACATCACAGATCTTTCCAGTCTATTTCAGAATGTGTTTATCATCTATTTTACTTCAAGCACAACTGTTTTTAAAGCTGTACTAATCAATATTTTTATGAAAACGACATATGAATTTAAGTGACAGGTATTGCTTGTCCTGAATTGTAACCCAACTGTGCCGTTCGCCCCTCAAGCTCAATAGTGTGTTTTAGAGTCTTTAAAGCCATTGTTTTAGTAGATATTGTGATTATAATATATGTTAGATGTCAAGATCCATGAGTGGTCGTGCTTATGTATGGTCAACTGTTGAAATTGTTGCCATAACAATAAGATATGCAATTTCTTTTATTGCCAACAAAAGTGCCAAAAAATTCTCTCTCTATATCTTATATCTAAATTATATATATATATATATATATATATATATATATATATATATGTGTGTGTGTGTGTGTGTGTGTATTTATATATATATATTTATATACATATATATACGTATGTATATATATACACACACACAATTTATGTGTATATATATATATACACACACATATATGTATGTATATATATATATATATATATATATATATATATATATGTATATATGTATATAGATAGATAGATAGATAGATAGATAGATAGATAGATAGATAGATAGATAGCAGCTTTAAGTTTGGTTTTTAGTAGAAGTAGAAGTTGAAGAAGTTATGAATAAAATGACAAAACAAAACACAATTCAAAAACGGTTCAGTATAAGTCGAAATTCATCAGCTTTACTGAAGCTATGATGTGAAACTGGAGGTTTTGGGAGGATGAGGCCAAACCTCAAAAGGAACAGACAACATCACTGCCTTCCTCTTTCTTAATCATAATTATAGCATACTGTATTTGTAAATTTTCATACAGGAGTAGGTGTGCAATTCACAATGTGACTTATAGTCTGTCTCGCTGAGGCGCTGTAATAGAATCTGTGAATGGTACAAATACATGTGTTGTTGTGGTGTGAACAACACTTACATCATGATGTAGGTGTGTGACAGAGAAGAGCTTTGCTGCACAAGAAATGAGGACACTGCATCTGTTCACTGCTGAAAGTGGGACAGCCTCAATAACTTAGTGCATGCATGATATCAGGCTGCGTTTTCTCCTTGGGCAGTACAAATTTTTTTGTTTTGTTTTGGAGCACAACTTGTCTGCTTCAAATGTACAGAAGCCTTGAAAATAATCTGCAGGGCAGGGCACGATTTCGAATTTCTGAGGGTTGTTTCTGTTGATTCAGGGGAAAATCCATTTTACAGCATGTGCAGCCAGCCAAGTGTCCAATTAGTGCTATAAGAAATTTTTTTTTCCTCATCGAGGCAGAATTGGAATTACATTCTGTGAATTCTGGAGCCGTCCTTGCCAAGGTCTGACATGAGGGAATCAATGACTTCACTGAAATATCAAACTGTGTCATAAATTATAGTGTTTTATTGCCTACAACCTTGATCCGGCGGAGTGAGGCAATTTCACCATCTTTGCTGTTGAAGATGAGCCGCGGCACTCAGCTGCACTCCTGCGGATATTCAAATAATTGCCCTCAGCTCTGTGTGAGAAAGAGAGAGAATGAATTTGAATAATGTATTGCAATGGGAGTGAGGCCACAAGGCCTCCGAGGTCGTAAATTCTGCTGCTACATCAGCTCAGCCCACGGGAACAGGAGGCACACAGGGTTGTTTATAAAATGCCCTTGGAAAAATGAGTCTAATCCCCAGCCAAACCGTAAGCCATGGGGAGAGCATTAGATAACCCACAAGCTGCAGAGTAATGAGAGTAATGAGGGAGATGGAGAAGCAGAGCCAGGACAGAGAGAATGCATCCATTTATTGGCTGTATGCTCTGATTGCCCAGACCATTTGAGACAAACTGGAGCCTGACACAGTGCTGGAGTCCATTTCGTCTGATCAGCAGCAATAAGCGCTTTCCACAGCCAGTGAGTGCTCCAGGCCTGCCGCAGCCATACATCATTCACATTGTCTAACCACTCAAATTATGTCTGTTTATGTGGTATCAACATCAGTGATCCATTGTGACTGCAAGCATACACATGTTGAGTTTCAGACATGACAGTCTTGACCCACAAATATTAAATTCTAACTGGAAATGTAATGCAATCTTTTGGAAGATAACACAGCTTTAAAAGGAAAAATGTGCTTTTCTTTACACAACAGAAGTAAATGAAAAAAAAAAAAAAAGTTTCCTGTTGCCCAAAATGTGCCTCCTGTTACCACCCCACCTCTGTTTTTTTTTTTTTTTTTGCACTGCTAACAGCTCTATTCCCCTGCCAGGCGAGCGCTAGCTGCAATGCAAATGATGGTGCCGTGATAGCTTACACATCTAACAGTGTTAGAACGTGATCGGGTGCTGAGGCCGATGACGCACACGAGCTCGACTGCAGCCAACTTTTCTATTCAAACACATTTTTTATTTTTATTTTGCTCAAGATAAAATGTACTTTCAGTATATAATTTCTCACATTGCTTGTGGTGTAAACAAAAGTAGTACTCCATCACAACAAAGCCTTCTTACACTTTCTCACACACACATGGCGTAGCAGACCATCCCACCAGACCCAGAGGCCAGATTTCCCAGCTCCCCTTGATGTCTCATTAGAAGCAAAAGCAGGCTTCCTCCTATTTGGCCAAAAATGAGAGGGGATGGGGGTGTGTGTGTGCTTTTTTGGATAGGGTTGTCCTAAAGGGTACTTTTGCAGAGTGCAAGTGAGCCGTGGGGCTGGCTGGCTGCAGTGTTATTGTCTCCAGAAGGGTTCCTGTAAATGAGGGCTGCCTGCCGCTGTATCTTCCCCCCCCCCAAAGCCTTCTTCTGGCAGCCCTCCCCATAAAGCCTGGGTGACGGAGCAGGTAATAAAGGGCCTGAACGCAATGAGTCAGCACTTTAGCCTCCATTTAATTTCATCTGAATGCAGCGCTGACCCCCCTCTCCACCCCATCCAACCACCCCATCCACAACCCCCCATGCACTCCTTTCCCTTCTCTCTCTCTCTCTGCAGTCGACTTAACCCATTCCTGCCTCCAGTGTCAGACTTAAATTATATAGCAGCCCTTTCGAACCTGCAGAGCAGACAGTCTCATGTCCATGTGTGTGTGTGTGTGTGTTTTTTTTTTTTTTTTTTTTTTTTTTTTATAAACTGCATCCCTGTCACCTCCAAGAAAATGCTGGTAAATCAGGTCTGTGTGCTGTGAATGTTTCCATCCTTTGTTGTTCTTGGTATGTAGTCTCCTAAACCTCACCGTGCTGACAGTGAGTGTTGGTGTTGGAGAAGCAGAGGCGGGGTCTAGGAAGGGAATGTAGGCTACACATTCCTTTCCTAGGAGCTGTCTGAGCACAAGCAAAACACTGCTGCACAATCAGACCAGGATTTCCGCCATTCCACAGCGTGCGCCAGACTCTTTGAGTTTTCCTCTCACTTCGCACGAACCCCTCGGCTCTGATCCCCGTTGACACTCGCAGCTCCTAGTCTTGCATGATGTGTGACTTTCCATCCCTAAAACTGATCCATCTCCTTCCATTAAAGTGATTGCCTAGCTGTTGCACTTTGTTCTGCATCTGCATGATAAATCTTTCCAGGCCGGATGCTATTCAGAATGTGAGTCACGCCTAAATATGCACACTCAGTCAAACTTGCAGTGTTTGTTTTTGCTTCCGACATCCTGCACCTCCAGTCTGCGGATACTTTTTCAACGTGGGTGTGTTCTAGTTCCAGTTTTTACTCTATATAACACTTGCATAGATCCATCGTCATTGAATGTCTAATTATGGTTTGTCTCTGTGCTGTTCCCTCCTCTGCTCCACTGGGCTCTCTCATTTTTACTTATTGTTTGTACTGTTTCCTGGGAAGGAGGGATGACATTGTCCAGACCTCCTCTCTCCCCCCTCTACTCCGCCTTCCAAGACAACTCTCTTCTTCTCTTCTCCCTCTCTTCTTTCTCCTCCCTATTACCAACTCTCTGCCTTTGTGTCTCATGCAGCTGCAGTACAATAACAGTGTTTGAGTGCAACAGTCCAGACAGGACTTTAGTTTAAATAAGCACCCCAGGGGCAATGTAATAACCCAACAACCCCCTGTCCCACTCTCCCAGTCAGTCCCTCAGCACTGAAGCCTGCTTTACAATACATTCCTCCTCATGCACCCTGCCAGCCACTCAGCCAGCCACTCAGCCAGCCAGCCAGCCAGCCAGGCAGCCAAACCACCATAGGAAAAATACAGAGCATGAAGCTGTGATTCACAGCCCTGATATAGAATATCACCTCCTCCCTTCTCCCCAGTCCAACAGCTGGTTTCCTGGAAGCAGACTTGTGCGGTGGGAGTTCGGGTCAGGGAGGGAAGACGAAGGAATCAAGGAGGCCCTGACTGAGCTCCATCAAAGGCCTCTCTTTTCACATCTGCAGCTCCCTGCCCAAGTGTTGCAACATCCTCATGGGTACCATGTGTTTATGCGAAGGGGGAAAACACGCATTGTTGAAAAACAAGGTTTGACGTAATGCAGGTTATCTCATAATGACATCAGTTAAGGTCTACGTTTTCACACCCCCGCATGTTTGAAGGTTAAAGGGTAAAGTGGAGATGGGAGCGTTTATTTCTCCAGTTGTCAGAGATCGATGACTTATGCACACAAGGTTGCCTGTATTGTTGGTGATCTGGGAAATATTAGCTCATCATTGAATAAGACCATCAACTAAATGTCTAAATTATTAATTATATTATCAATTGCTAGCATTTCACCATAACAATATATCCTACAGACAATAAACCCTAATTCATCCAAACCCCCTTGGGATCCTTGTCGTCCATAACAATGAAAGAATCATTTTTGCTTAAACAGGCCACCGAGTCATTTTTCCTTTTGTATATGGTTTAAATAGTGTTCCTCTGCAATTTTTACATTTTCAAGTTGAGTGCCCTTAACCTACTTTAGAGAGCATGTCAAGTCATATGTCTCTGTGGCCTTTCCTGTCTACACAATGACCCTCGAGTAGAGGAGAAGAATAGGAGCAAGGCTCACTTCCCTCCTGTGCATGAACAGCCTAATTTAGGAAAGCGTGTCAGTGTGAACCTTTGTCACATTGCTGGGCTCAGAATACCCATTGTTCCCTTGATAGAGTCATTCCACTTCGAAAAGGCTTTTCAGAGAGTAAAGAATATCTTGCATCCCGTGCCTGCACAGACGCATCTGCATTTGTATTCATGCACCGGGTGAATTAACGCACACATACTGGCGGGACCACTCGCTTACACCCGCGCACACATGCATGATATAGGGAGATTAAGAATGGAAGTAGGCTAGCATGAGATCATGCATGCTCTGGCTCATTAGGTACATTTAATATTGTCTGCCTGGAAAGCCATCTGTTTCAGGCGGATGGTGCCAGATATGATGTGATGCTGGCAGCCATAGTTGTTCCTGTTTACCATTTTAAAAGATGGTTGTTATGTAGTCTGAAAACTACTCGCATAAAAAGGTTCGCCCAAGGTTCCCATCTCCACCAATAGTCCAATATTTTGTTTACAATAATCTGTCAGGTTTTAAGACCCTCAGTTTTAATAGTTCTACCGTTCGTTGTTGCTAAAGAGGATACCTGTGCAATCTGAATTATGCCTAGCTGTCAGTTAAGGCTAACTGTTAGCTAGCCAATTAGCTAAAACCTCTAAATAACTGAGCTGAAAGTTTCAAGCGTGGTGTTCATGTGGTGTTAGGATAATTGAAATAAACTAGCATATGGTAAATGTGGTACTGTAGAAATGGCTCCATGAAGGTGACACATTAGTTAACACTGATGCTAGCTAATGATAGCCATACCGGTTAGCCAGCCAATGTGGCTTTGACATTGTTTTGCTGATGGTAGATCTGTAATATTATAAAAAATCAATTAAAGCAAGCTGTATTTGGATAAATCTCTTTAAAAAATATGAAGCCGTGGACTAGAAATACTGTGTTACCAAAGACCTGGCTCAACATGCTGCAGTTAATTTAAGATCATCGTCTATGTACGACTTCTAGGGTACAAAGTAAATATTGAAATACAAATCATCTGAGTTTGGACAGTGCAGTGCAGTCCTGTCTGTATGACTGCCTGCATTTTATTTTGTTTAGTTTTGTGTGTCTGTGTCACTGCAGCAGGATATGTGTGCGTGCGTGCAACTCCGCAGAGACAGAAAGCCCCCCTGCCGTTTTTGCAGTTGCCAGCAGCCCCCCTCTTCTCATCTCTGGCTGGGAGGGTCTTGGGGATTAACTTTCCACTTCTCTGATCCACTTTTCCACAGAGCCAATAGCTATGCAGGTCTGGAAATGTGTTATGTGGCTGGGTGAAACAAAAATCAAGGCCAATTCCAAAATAATTTATGACCTCTGTCTCAAGGTTATTTCTGTTCTTTACCTTTGCTGCCTATTCATCCTGATGACCTCATCTCCATTATGGAGTCTTGTCGTAAACAAGGACATCATTTAAATTCAGAGGGCTTTTATTATTATATGGATAACGTGACTTTGCTTCACAAATACAGTCATCAGATATTTCAGAGTTTCTCACTATTTCTAGCATTAAAATTCATCACGTATTTATTACATAAGCACGTTTTGCATATTTCCATTAGGTCTTTGTTTTCACGCTCCATTCCAAATCACAGTAATTGCTTCCTCCATTTGCCTTTTTGAGTCTGAAGAGATTACGCTCTGCAGCTGCAAATGATTTTGTTCTACAATTGGAAGGGGAATCCAAAATTAGGATGGATGAATACATAGTGACAAAACTGAAGTTTCATACTACATTTTCACCTCCAGCTACCACAGCACTTAATGCACTGCGGTTTATTAGTGCAGTATATCTCGGATTTCAGGGAGCACTGTAAGATTTCAGGAGAGCGTCATTCAAACCGCAGGGTAGAGATATAAAATGGTGAGTCCTTTAGGAGACGGGATTGAAAGCCTCCATCAAGGCAGCCAGAGAGGAGGGAGCTGAGGTATTCCTTTGAAGTGGGTGGCTCAGATATTAAATAATTGAGTTGTAGGAGATTAAAGTTTCAGAAGCTAATTTGGCCCCCTCCGTTGCATGTCACTCAGTGGCTTGAAGAGTCTGCAGCCTGCAGACGACTGGTGAATAAGTGTGACTCACTTCCTGTGTGTGGCTGGGCAGGAGAAACCCTATATCTGTGGCAGACTGAAACAGGAAGTTCATCCAGGGCACACTCTGTGTCTCTGATTCAGAGTGAGGGTGACGCCATTTTCGCTGTCCAAGTTATTAGGAATCCAATCCTCCATGTGCTCAAGCAACAAAGAGGCACAGAGAGGTTTCACTTCCCCTCATTTTTATTTTTTTTCCCTCACAAACACTCACTATAGTTGCTGACAGCTGAACTGTTATGTGGAAAGAAGTTCATTTGCTGATGCAAGAGGAACACGTTGCTTGTGTAAGCCTGGATTTCAGTGTTATTTAGATGTGGGGGTTTCAGTTTCAGTCACTGCGTGCTGACGGAGAGGCTGAACAGCCTCGAGGTGAAAGCGCTGTTATTTTTGTCTGGAATGTGCCTCTCAGCTGACATTGAAACCTAATTTTCAAGCACCTTGAAGATGACACTGCCCAAGTGGTAAAGTAATTGATATGTATGAGGACATATAAACACAAGCACATTGTCTTTGAGGACAAACAACAGACTCTGCTGAAGGAGGTGTGAGGACATGCTGGTGAATTACCTTCCATGCTTTCTTTCCTTTCAGACTCTGTGTGACTTAATGCTAGTGCAGTCGTGCCACAGCGGGCCAGAAGCCTTCAACAATGACTCAAACCCCTACAGCGGTAATGAAAAAGAACAACTCCATCATCCCACACCTATAGATTGGCTGGATAATGCCCGGGTGTGAGGGGCTGTAGATTTGTTTTCCCGAGCCTTTAACCTTGCAAAGATGTCAAGAGGAATCAGACTTACAGTAGATGTGGCCCAACTGAGGCCTGACCTGTCTCTACGGCTTTGAAATATGAGACTCAAACGTCTGGTTCTGGAGTTCTATCTGTGGCCCTGAGCTCAGACTCCCAGCAGTTTTGTGTACACGTCCTCTTTGGAAAATTGTTTAACAAACCAAATATGTGGTATCTACTCACCTTGTATATTCAAATCTCCTCCAGTGACATCATGTTAGTTCAACAACCAGTGTGAACACTTATAGCATCCTACCCCTGGAGTATTTGTATTGCTTTGTGTAGAGCTCCTGTCACCTGGGCCAATAATATGTTTTGACTGTCAAGGGTCAGAGTTAGCTCAGGGCGGTGTTGCTATGTTGCAGGGAAAAACAGGCCTCCCGTTGTCATGTGGGCCAGAGGGCTGCTGGGATGGAGAGCCAAAGCCCTGCGGTGAGATCAGTTTATGGAGGAGGACTATGTTTAAGAATGAGCCCCTGTGGGCTGTTTACGCCGTGATGAACCAGCATTACTCTCATCTAGCTGGAGGAAAAACAAATAAAGCTTATAAACTGAAAGAAAAAAACACATTATTACGGCTGTCTCTCTGTATTATTACTAGTTGCTGTCAGTTGCATCATATACTGGACAAACTGCATGTCACTTTGTATTTTGAGAATGTGTTTACAATCTAAACTGAACACAAATGCTGCAAAATGGAGATGTTTTATTGTTTGTGTGCATATTTATTGGGATTTAAAGCCTTTATTGAAATTATATGAGATGTCTTGGCATGTGTATGAATAGATGGGCATATCTAAATTCACTATTTTGCTAAAAATTCACCCAAATTAATTGAAAAAGACCTCATGTTCTCATATTCAGCCTTAAAGACTTATTTTTCTTAAATACTATTATTATTATTCCTACTAAATTGCAACTATTATTATTTTTCTAACCAATTTCTACTAATATTGAAGGCCCAATATCATGAGAAATGTATATATACATTTAAATGATTTTATGGGCAAATTCAGGATCAATAAAGACACAAAAACACAGAAGAAATTGACAGAGTCCCAGACATTTATTCATTTTCAATGCTACAGCAGCCGCTGAGGAAACAGGAGAGCAGTCACCAAGGAAATGTTAGCATCAGTTCCACATAAACACACAATATTATGACTAAAACAACAACACCAACAACAAACACAGGGGTAGCCTTTAGCGAGGAGCCACGGCCCCTCACCTGAACCCCCCGTTTGTTCATCTTTAAATCTTGGAGAAAAAAAACAGCCAAGGGGCTCCTATGTCGTCTTCAGCAAGACACTTAAAACTACCTCTGTCACTTTACCTCTCGTTTACACCAGAGATAATGTTTTTCTCTGCCTCCAGGGATGATCTCTGGGATGAACCCTACAGATGAAAGAGAGCAGTGTGACGACAGGTGAGGAAAAAAAGAAGAGCAAACACAACTTGGCAGGGAGTTTTTAAGTGGTGGCAGTTAAACAAAAAGGCCCACAGCAGCGTCGATCCCCTCCCTCCTCTGGTATGGTGGTCAGGCATGCTGGAGCTCTGTCTGCGTCTGTGCTCCTGTGCAGACTAGCTCCACTTTAGCTGCAGGCTAAGAGGGAAACAACGGTGGACAGGGTGTGTCTGTTTACCATGGAAGCAGGTGGGCAGACTGCACTCAGAGGTGGAGGAGGAGGAAGAGGGCGGGATGGAGCGAGGGAGGTAGAGCAGGTGTTGCGGTGCCGTTAGCTCGCTCCAAGCAGCCACAGAGCGCCAGGTCAACGTGACGCCGCCGCTGATAAATGCCTACATGTTAGCTTTGCTTCCCACCTTTCCAACAGGAGGGTCAAAGACATGCCACATCACCAAATATGACCTTTCAGAGCCACCATGAGGATAAACTCTTTCCCAGAACCGCATATGTATAATTTATGTCACCACCTGAAACCTTAGCTTTAAAATTCAATCATATCAATGGTGGATGAAGTATTCGGATCCAATGCCACACTGTGAAAATGTCATACTTGTGGTAGTATTATCAAAAAACTATACTTACTGTATTACATGTGTATGTAGTTGGTCAAAATGGAGCTAGTTTTACTTTATATACAGTTAAGTCTAGTAGTTCCCAAACTAAATTTCAGGCCTCTTCTAATGGGTCACAAGATACATCTCTGGGGTTGAGAGCTAATTAATGAAAACCACAGTTCATTCATCATTTTACCTGTTTGGGAATCAAATATTCCTAATATATCTAATATCTAAATGGAGAAGTTCAAAGGAGAAATGTCTTGATGCAAACAACTCACAAACGTCCAGGGCCCAAACTTAGGATGGGGAATAAATATATATATATAGGGAGTAAATGTACATGTGTATGTGGTTGGTCAAGATGTAGCTAAACAGTTAAATCTCATGGTTCCCAACCTAGGATTCACAAGATAAATCTGAGGGGTTGAGAGCTAATTAATGAGAGAGGAAGAAGAAACAACACAGTTTTTTTAGTGAATTTTTGCAGTTTGGGGAAATAACTGGCTCATTTTACTTGTTTGGGAAATATACCTAATAATATATCTTAATATTTACATGGAGAAGTTCAAAGGATGCTAACAACTCTATCTAACTATCAAATGAACACAACCACACACACAAGGGTTGGGAGACACTGGTTTAATCTCTAACAATTTATTGTATTCTTAAAGATTTTTAGTGAGCTAGTAGATTGAAAATAAAATGTTAAAAGAGAGTGAAGAGTTAAAAGTGTTATTTTAAAGGAAGCAATAGAAAGTGTACATAAAGTAAATGTATTTGGTGACTTTTCAGTAGGAATTCCTGACAGATTTAAGAACACATCCTGTGTAACTTTCAAGGTAACACTTTGGTCACTTTACGAGACATTATGCTTTTTTCCAGAGGTTGTCCCAGATATCTGGCAATGTTTGATCTAGGCCAGCTCCACAGCAGGGTAGCCAAGGGGAAACCAGGGAGCCAAGTTAACTAGTTCATGTCAGTCATCAACTTATTTTAACAGATATAGGTTGCATTTACTGTGGAAAGGGGGGGGGGGGGGGCAGCTACCTCCATGAAGAGTTTCTAGTTTAAAAGAAAAATAACACTCCATGACCTGTTTTCAATGAGACATTCTCACACGGCAGAACGATTTTTCTGACACTAAGCAGCTTACTTTGTATACATTCATTTTTCCGTGGCATTTGCCAGGTCAAGAAAAAAAAGATAGTGAAGTTCAGGCTGGGGCTAAACAAAGCAGCCGCTGTCATAAGCCATCAAATTCTAATAAGGCATAACCTAGTCCTGGGTGGGCGAGGGAAGCCGCTGTTTTTCTGCTATTTCCATTTATAGACTGCACCAACAAGCCCCCTGGGAGATTGCTCGCCATGACTCATGTCTCCAGTGCTTCTGGTCCAGACTGTACTCCCCCCCCCCACCATCATCATCCCCGAGTACCACTGCATTCCTTTTTTTTTTAACCCTGTCACTTGCTTCGTGTTTATCTTACCTATCTTATTTTCATTATTTGTTCAGCATTTTTCAGCCTTTGCTTTCATTCATGCACAATAAAACCTTGTAGGCCTGCACAGAAGACCTGAAAATAAAGAGCGAGAGAGAAAGAGAGAGAGAGAGAGAGAGGAGTGAATCAATGGGAGGAGTGTAGCGCGAGGGTCGGACCAGCCACGGTAGCTGATGATGAAAGCGATAAGTGGGCTAAATCAGTCCCATGTAAATAGTAGCTATACAGTGCAGACGGCGGCCATTTCCCAGAACTGTTGTTGTGGTGAAACGGCAGCGTCAATATGGGGGGATGTCTCTCTGTCTGCTTTTCCCAGCACAGCAGCCTGCAGGCTTTTCACTATCACGTGGTGTGCTTGTTCCCCCCCCCCCCCCCCCCCCGCTCGGGACGG
>CM076659.1:5422379-5460639 GCA_038496675.1 Rachycentron canadum | reverse complement strand
CTCCTCTCCTTGGTTATATTCCAGTCACGGCAACCTCCCCCCATACCACCACCATCATCCCTCTCTCCCTCCAGCCCGCCCCGCCCCTTCTGTGCTCTGTCAGGTCACCCGCCTTGTTTGTTCAGATGGAACAGAAGAGGAAATGAAAGCTCTGAGTCCACTGTTAACCCATTCCTGGGACTCTTTTACTCCACTGTTGTGTGCATTCCTGCTGTTTTTTTTTTTTTTTGCACCTTGTTGTTTCCTTTGCTTTGATGATGATTTCATATCTATGTCAGAAGACAGTAATCACGTTTCTCTCGTATGGTATGGAGGGGGGAAAAAAAAAACCCTGCACAATGGTTGCAGCTAAAAATACAAGCAAATCTCAGCTGCTCCAAATAGGACAGGGTAAAAAAAAAAAAAAAAAAAAGAGCTGCACCACATTTGAGGATAATAACTGCGGTCCTCTTAATATGCAGCTTGGGATATTCATGCATGTATGACTTCACTGGAAAAATGCTGCGTCAGTGTCGAGCTGGAGATAAAGTCATATCCCTTCCTTGTTCTGGTTCGGTTAAGGTTCACACTTCCTCAAATATGACCTGCCTTGTTTGTACAATGTAATAACATGTGTGCCGGGGATGCATATGCAAGCCTCATGTTTATCCTCCAGTCTGCCACGTTCTTGCTCGGTTACTATGCAACCAGGTCAGAACAACATGGACACCGCAGTAGCTGAATGGCCATTTTGGGTAAAAGCTCTCTGCAATAATAAACAGCTTCTGGCACAGGGAAGTTGTTTTCCAGCTGCTGATCGGTGCCAAAATACAGAATTAACTGCAATACCATTTACTGCTGTGGAAAAACATCAGCCGTCCAAACCCACATACCTTCAGAGGCTTTGAACAGCTTGTAATCCCTCAGCAGCTAGATGGCTCTCAGAAACAAGCCTGCCCAGGCTGCTGCCAAAGAAATTACTGCACAGTTATAGTGTTACGTTCCTATAAACTAAAGCGTTCTCTCCTCACTCTGTTTTTTTTAGAGGACAGAAAAGTAATTGCGTGCGCTTAAATTTCTGCTTTTTATCTCATCTTGGCCACAGCTGGCTATTGTGTTCGCTGGGAGCCCAGAGATGTCTTTACATGGGGAAGATAAGCCGTAGAAGCATAAAACAGCTGCCTTGGATTTTTACAATGCTGGGGCAGGAATGCTTCATGCTTATTTTGAAGTGGCTCCAAAGATATTTGGAACGATTTGAGGCGAGATCAACTGAACTTTACCCTCTCTCAGAGGAAGGGAAGAGAAACAGAGACCCTGTTGCTGCCAGGATCTGAGAGGCTCAAATGAATTTAGAATTAGACAAAGTGAAGCTGTGCGGTCAAACGTTACCGTCCTGTGGGTCCCTCGTTTATTCATGTGTTTCATCTTAATCCACCAGTTATGTTCTGCCAGTTATCTCTTAAGGGCTTGAGTCAGTGAAAGCATATGTGAGTACGGCTTGTGCAAACTGTCAAGGCTATGGTTTGTGCTGAGTTGTGACTATAAGGGCCGCGCTGTGTTAGCCTTGCGCTGACATGTCATCATCATGGCCTCTATGACCACTATACCAGGTTTCCTGGAATCACTGGGAACATGACTATTTTCCCTGGCTGCGAGCCACGTTCAACAGATCAGTCACAGAGTGTGTATTGTAATTGAATCAAATGAGCAGGATAAGCTCAGTCAGTAAACAGTGGAAGGAGGGCAGGGCGTTGCAGGAGATCTCAGACGTCTCAGGTGCTGTTGCTCTCCCGCTGTCGAGGCAGAAAGTTTGTGTAGGTCAGCCACACTGCTGACAGCAGGCCCCCCCATCACCCGCCTCTGCACACATGTACTGTAGTGTACACAAGCTGAACAAGCAGCCCGGTGTTACACTTTCATACACAGCTCTGAGGAGCAGATACAAAAACATGTATTTGTGTTACATTATAAATTCTGTAATGTCATCACAACTTAGATCCTCAGCTGGCTTTTAAACAGTGGCACTGGTGTTACAACCTAAAGGAAAGTACATATCAATCTTTTTACTTAAAGTTTTTTTTTTTTTAATACTTGAAATCCCCTCAATAAAATGTGGAACAGACGAAGACACAGTGCAGCTTCTTCTACCTTTAGACATTTAAAATTTACTGCACATGCTACTTTGGCTCAAGTTATCTCCAAATAGCATCATGTTAGCTGCTCATTTCCAGACTCCTGTTTACAGTTTACACCAGTTTAGAGGATGACTGAGGGTGTTTCACTCCACTTGTGTTAATTACGGTATATTTTGCTATAGGCTCTTGCCAGGTCTGTAAAATGGCTGGTGAGCAATTTGAACACTACCACTGCTTGTTACAGTCAGGTGTATCCCCTGTAGCTATCTAAATTAGAGGCCTTTATTGTTGTTTTTCAGAGGCTAGCTACTGTTTTTGAAGTTAGATGAGAGTGTCAGGGAAGTGAAGTGAAAATCCTTGTTCTTACTGGACAGAATGGAAGGGGTCAGAGGTCATGATCCTGCCCGAGGGCATAGAGAAGGTCATCTTTGTGATTTGTGGATAAATACATGATGCCATTGTGCCCAGGGCTGTATCCAGGCAGGACTTCAATCTGTACCCGCTCAACCCTCCCTCCCCTCACTCCTCCTCACCCAGTCGCTGGGATCAGTGGGTCTGGGCTGTTGTGACTGGGCCAGTCTGACAGATAGACTATGATGATAGTCAAGGCTGAAAGCCAGGCTCTGTGACTGTGGGGCCAGGCCAGGCCAGGCCAGGGATGATGCAGGCTCAGGGAAACAGAGAGCACTGTGGACAGCCCTGGCTCCGGCCCTGGGCCCCCCCCCACCACCCCTTCAAGCCCCTCCTGTCCCTCGGAGCACTTCCTGCCTCTGTCATTCTACCAGCAAATCCAATCCCTGATCAAAGGCCAAGGAGAAAAAAGGGGAAGAGAAGAGAGAGGAGACAGAAGTGAAAAGGGCGAGGGAGATTGACGTGCGTGTTGGGGGGGAAAAGGGAGAAAACAACAAGCCACTCTTTATCTGACAGGGGAGGCAGCTGCTCGGGCCGGGGCACCTGTGTGCCTGCTGCCTCCCGGGCTGACGCCAAGCTCCGCCCTTGCGCCCACCAGTGCCAGACCCATGAAAAGTTGCCATAGCAACATCCCCAGCCCACAGTCTGAAATAAACAACCTTTCAACCTCATCTGAGGAGGGTAACCTTTAGATGATCTGTGGGCAGGCTGAGGTTACGCTGGCATCGCCAACATGACTAATTACACCTCTGCCAGGTCCACATTGTACCTACTTTATGTGTAAATATCTGTTTGTAGAAAATTAAAATTAGAAGTGCTCGGTTTCCGAAGGCAAAGGAGGGATCCCACCTGT
Organism: Rachycentron canadum; assembly: GCA_038496675.1. NCBI lineage: Eukaryota > Metazoa > Chordata > Actinopteri > Carangiformes > Rachycentridae > Rachycentron > Rachycentron canadum. Next base: position 5,457,258 of record CM076659.1, on the reverse strand, counting down.
TCCTGTGCCTGCCCGAGGCGACACAGAAATCCTGCAGGACTCAGGCAGCACCTTTGTTTCAAGGCAATTACCCAGACCAGATTAAAAATCAGCTATCATTGAGCAGATGTCCTGGCTCTCTCTCGCAGTCCGAGTGGGAGGTGGGGGGCAGCTTATTACATCTCACCAGCCAGGGTATGGACAGTGGAACCCTTTCCTTAGGATTGGATATGTCCTCTCTGTTTAGGGTCTACACACACACACACACACACACGCACACACACATATGCTCACCGGTGTAGAGGACAAGGCTTGTGGTTCTAAGCAGAAGTGACATCCCATTCATTTGAGCTGGTCAGGGTCTGATGTCCCCCATCTTATCTTACAAGGCTTAGCGCTGTGAAATGACATTGGCGCGGCTCCAGCAAAGACCAGTGCGGTGGCTTGCATCGCAGTAGCCGGCTCACTCTACACCGCACACGCAGACACACATACACACCTACAGCGCCACTTGCTCGTCTGTCTGCATGCTTAAAACTGTGTTATGGTCAAACGCCGCCATTCGGTATCATTTCACAGCTGTTAATATTCTGAAGCGGTCACTGCCTGTCATGGCTAAAAATAGCCCTGACGAGAGCTCACTTACTGTGGAGCTGAACCTGTCAAGTGATTCGAGTTGATTGCTTCATTGATTGGTGCAAAGAAACTGGACAAGTACGCTTTAAATCTTGAATTTGAATATAAAACAGGCTGAGATTTCTGAGCTGAAAAAAAATGTAAAATACATTCTCTGCTTTCTTTCCTCTGCTTGAGTTGTTAGTGGTCACTCACCGGCAATGATGCAGGATGAAGTAAGAATTATTTGTGTGCAGAATTTGTGACTTAATTGCCTTGATTAAGGAATAAAAGGATGTGCAAATGTAGACAAAGAAACAACAGGATCCAGGCACAGTTATATTCACAGTGTCCACCTCCTGTGTGTGGATAGCTTGATTGTGCACATTGTTGAACAGTTGGTGAGGCAGACCAGGAAACAATGCAAGCAGACACAGATCTCATTTTAACAATATGTTGCGTGTCCAGTCAAGGCCAGCATTGCAACATAATCATTGAAATCTTGTCAGAGCGGCCACACTTTAGCCTGCTATCCATGTCGGCAGTGGCATCTGTCCGGCTTGTTCGTGTCTGTTCGTTTTAAGGTTTTGCTCTTTCATCCCCCTTCAGTTAATCTCGCCCGTCATGTGGATTCACAGGGACGAGTGGAGTGGCGGAGAGGCGATGATTGATACCGGCGGGCTGGCAGCTCTTATACAACGTAGACCGGTGAGCGTGCGGCGGCGAAAGATGATAGAGGTGGTGTATGATAAATGAACAGGTGATGAAATGAGGCCTTTGAAGGGAAACTATTTCTGTTCCTTTTATTTTTGTGTTTCCACTGAGGATCTTCAAATGGCATATTGTGGTATTTCTCATTTCGTCCTTTACTTCTAGCAAGAAAAGATGTGAAAAGATGCTCAGATATAAACACCAAACCCAATTTTACCATTTTGGCCATCGCTGACAACACTGTTTAACTTTATTCATTCTCACTTTTTGCTTCATCACATCGTCTTGATTGCTGAATAAATCTGTCTGGGCATTGCTTGTGCTCTGCGTAGTCCATTAATATTCCAATCATCTTCTATATCAGATAAAGGGGAGAGACAGACTCCTCTTCATCTCTCAAAACACCAGCTGTGCGAGAGCCGTGAGACACCCACGCATGCACATAGAGCTGTAAACAGAGCGCTGCAGACAAATTAATAGATTCATACATGCAGGCAAACTTATATAATTGAGGAGTTTGCAGGCAGCGGCATCAATTTTGCATGGCGTTCATCCTGCATGATTCACAAAGTGCACAGGCTCTTGTTTCTTTCCTTGGATGAATTCACAAATTTTAACTCGAGGCACCTGCACACGATTGGAAAGGGGGTTAAAAAAAAAATGGGGAGGAAGTGAGCGCCTACATGGGCAGATATCACCTCCTGCACTCAGATGGGTGTTGATATGCTGCTGGCACCCCCAACAGTCCCCTCTTTCATATCCCACTCATCTCCCCCTGCCTGTCTGCCAGCCAACCCTTCATTTCTCAGAGCCTCTCTGTCACTCACGCCCACCACACTATCCTTGTGCCCCCTCCCCTCAAACTGAAGTAACTGCAGTGAAGCAGTAGTTTTACCCCATGCCCCTGGGCTTTGCTGGTCCCTGCTCCTCTAAAGCGATTAGTCACTCAGGCATCGAGTGGATGAAGAGTCTGGAAGCTTCTGATAGAGGACCGCTCACAGCCTGAGTGACAACTTCAAGGACGTTGTAGCGTTGTTGCTGCTGTTTGTTGCAGTTGTTTATGTGGAGGGCTGCGTGAGAGTGTCCAGCTGCTGGGGGTCGCATCGAGGCAGCGAGCCATGGTAATTACATGCCACTCGTCACAGTCCTTTCTCCCTCTGCCCTGACCATTGCCAGTGAAAAGCTAACAGCTTGTGTGTTATCTTCGTAATGATTCACCCATCAGTTCACATGGACACAGCACTCTCCTGTCTCCCTGCACACAAAACACTCACCCCGTGCTCTTGCTCAAATTCACCCGCTGCACAGCCAAATTTAAAATCCACGGACGCAGCCTTGTATGTGCGACTCAGTGGCACAAATATTGGGCTCCATTTCTCCTCTAAATTTTGATTTGCTGCACTCCAGTGCCTCATTTACTTGTATTCAAGACGAAATATCCGAAAAACAATGAATCCGAAATACACACCCATCTGACTGCACCTTAGCTCACACAGGGTAAATTGGTAAGGTTGCTGAGCAATACAGTGGGTTACCCTGTTTCCCAGGAAACAACAAAATCCAATTAAAGGAGTCCATGAACCATAGCAACATGTGGTAAACACAGCATGGCACCGCCGCAAGGTTGTTATTCAATCATCAGAAGTAAAACAAACAATTACTGCAGAGTGACCCTAATGCGGGAACAAATGAGAATTTATGCATGAGGAAGCGTGGGTTGGGAATGGAAGTGATTCATCCCTCATACACATCGGCAAGAGACTGCTCGAGCTCCTTATTCACAAGAATAATGATAATACTGATGAGACAAGCATTGTGATGAATTTATTATTTTGCTGTCTAAATGTCTTTCATGTTCAGGACAAAGCATTTCCAGTGGTTTTACATATCAAAGAGGATCCACTGTATTGTTGTTATTAGGATTGATAGAGGTATGTTACCCATGGTAATTAACTGATGCTAATTGTGTGGATGAATAAATTATAATCAAAAGGGCGACATCTTAGGGCTGATTAATTTTTCATGATACCTCATCTATTTGTTTTCGATGATATTATATCTTTAAATGTTAAGGAGGCCGTAACATTTGGGCAGGGTGGAGACTGATGGTCGTAGGTGGATGGCAGATGTAGCAGCTACGGCTGAGTGAAATATAAACACCTGGAAATTTAGCTGATAGGAATTGATACATCCCCCTTCTTCTTAAATGACACCCTCGCTACAGATCGACTTCTAGGGGCAGATGCGTATTCTCGTCACACGCTGTGCCAGTGATGAGGAATCCATACGAATAGTAGGAGTCACTGTAATTTAATGGAGGATTCACATTTCAAAGCTGGCTCACTCTCCCAGTTGCTATGGCAACAGTCTAACAGCGTTTGGGTTAGATGGCTGGATGGACGGACAAAATAATCCAGGATATCGATTTATTTTCCCTGTAGTTAACACTTAATAAATGGGGATGCCGTATAATGCAGTTGTAAACAGATATAAGGACATAATGTCATATTGTATCCAATACAATATTATATAGATAGATACACAAGGAACTTAGATTTAGGTGTCTGTTAAAGTGCTTGTTTACAAGGAATCCAAATCTGGTACATTAAATATATATATATGATTATAATATATTTACAGCAGGACCAAGTCTTAATCACACACCCTGGGAGCTCATTTTTATCAATTTGACAACACACATGCTCCGGGTAAATGACAATGGAAGAGGAAACGCAAAAAAAGACATGAACCCAGCTGGGACGCACTTTTTACTCAAAGCTTTGTGACGTTTAAAGCATTGAACAACAAATGTGTCCCACCTGGGTTCATCACTTCTTTGTGTCCCCTGGATTTACTTGTGTTGTATGTGCAGCGTGTTTCCGTTGTGTTGTATTTGCATGTGTTTTCTTAGGTTGCAGTGCATTGAGCTATTGCTGCCACTGCATGTATTTAAACTGTTTATTATTGATGCTATGCAGATTTACTGTATTTTTTGTGGTTTAGTTGAATTATATAGATATAATAAAATAGGGAAATAGTTGACTACACATGCAAAAGCAGGCTAAAAATTACTGGTGAGCCAATATCCTGAGAAACTGCTGCACACTCATCATGTCAAGATTCCCTTTACATATTTTCTCTGTTTGGCTGATAGCATTGCTAGTGAGTTAGCAGCCAGATGGCCTGTGCACCACTAGAGCTGACTCACAGTAACTGGTAGCGGAGGCTTTGCTCTCCGCTCCGGGCTGTTAATCGTGCTATTCAGAGCCACGGTCGGGTGTTTCTCCCTCTCCCCTGATATACGGCGTTTAGCAGGACGGCAGCGAGATGATTAAATCTTGTGTTCCAGAAATGTTGCACAGGGTAAGAGATAGGCCGTTTACAGACGAGCTGATTCTGGGTGTGATTGAGTTGTCCTTGTGATTGGAACCCCCCTCCCCCCTGTCTCCTCTGTCTCCCCCCGCCCTCTCCCCCATCTTGAGACTGGTTGTGGCTTGTAACCATGGCGACAGCTGGTCTTGTTACCTGCTTAGAGGGGGTAGAAGGGGAGCTTGTGACTTCGAAGATTGGGTTACCAGCCATGGAGGATGGAGGGTGGTCAAGTTGGGCGTGGGGGGGTTTTCACACAAAGGCCATACTGTTCTCTGCACATCCATTCACTGCCTGAGCAGCTAGTGAAGGAAACACGATCAATAGCATGAAGCAGTTGATTAAAGTAACTCAATATTAAGACTTAAGTTTCCAGAGGTGCTTTTAGAGATGAGAGCAGCCATATCAGCTCTCCGTCTATCCCTCATGTAAGCAGACGGAGTCACTGCTAAGCTCCACACTCCGTGAATAAACTGCTAAATGCAGGATTGACTTCATCGCTCCCAACGGGAAACCTAGTGACACACATTTACGTCTGCCTCAGTCATATAGCTGACATGGAAAGGGAGCGACACAGCAGCAGGTTTTATTAATTGTACACATAAAAATGACTACGTGTCTTTGAATTGCTGTGGTGTTTTCTCTCATCAGACTCACCAATTTTTCACTCATCTGTTTGTAGAGCTGCAGTATGTACCTCGCCCTGACTAGTCTGACTTCAAGGCCCCCTTTGGTCTTTATTTACCCACTGACTTATTATTGAGAGGCTGCTTTACACAGAGAAGTAATTAATTTTTGACTAATGATGTGCCAGTTGCTTGACAACAGCAATTACATCTTAATGAGTGAAAAGCTTAGTGTCAAATGATTGAGATGCAGCTGGATTGGCGCTAAATAGCTTTTAAGCCCTCAGAAAAGCCAATAGTGACAACATGCACAGGCTTAAATACACATTTCATCTTCAAACATTATCTTGTAGGGTGTGATTTATGTGGGGGCCCTAAAGTCTGCGCTCAGTGAGTTACACATTTTATAAATGATTGAAGAGCACCATTTAAGAGCTGCAGACTGAAGGACAGCAGACATGGTAAACTCTTTAAAGACACAGCTAGGTCTCTGAGCTTTTTCAGATGCGCCACTGGGACTGTCGGAGGCTCACCTTTTGTATTTTTTCTGTGCGGTTTACTTTCAGCAGGGTGAGTCGAAGTCAACACTGAGACTGTACATTCACTCAGCGCCGAGCAGCTGCGCAAATGGCCTCAGGTTTCCCCTAGAAACAGGCCAACGCATTCCAGAGACGCATCAATGGGATTTGTTGTTATGATGGAGCGAGGCTGGCAGTGGCCAGATTTGGAAGGACTGTTGCCATGGAGACCACTCGAAGGGCCAAAAGCAGCTGTAGATAGTCAGCTGATGCCCTTTGGGTAAATCCTTTCAAACATGATTTGCTTACTTCTTTCTTTCTTTATTTATTTCCCTTTCAGCTAAGAGAAAGCCCCTTCACGATGCACAAATTGCCTCCGCCATTTTGTATCCAGTGAGAGGATGTAGGTAGAGACAGAGCTGCAATGTGACACTCTATCTAAATTTGAGATAACAAGCACTACGTCGAAATGTATAATACTGATGCAAATAAGCATGATACGTCATTACAGAGCTGCAACAATCAGCTGATTAATCAATAAGTCATTAATCAGAGCGTTAATCAGCAATTATTTTAATAAATTCATTGTTTGAGCCACGTGTCAAGCAGAAATGCCAAATACTTGCTGCTTCCAGCTTGGTAAATGTGAACATTTAGTGCTTTTGTCTGTTTTATATCATTGTAAATTGAATATACGAACTGTTGGTCAGTCAAAACAACAAATCTGAAGTTGTCACTTTAGGCTCTTTATAGACAAAACAATGACTCAATACTGAAAATAATTAGTTGCAGCCCCACATCACTTCTCCCCAAGCCTCTGGAAAAAGAGGCCTTCTGTTTCCAAGCCCACTTCCTTGCGTTACACTCCATGTTAATGTATTCAGCATGTCACCATGTGAGTCACATGTTGCATGTGTTGTACGTGCTGTCCCTGTCAAACAGGCCAATCTGTGTGTGTGTGTGTGTGTGTGTGTGTGTGTGTGTGTGTGTGTGTGTGTGTGTGTGTGTGTGTGTGTGTGTATGTGTGTGTGTGTGTCTGAGCGCTGATGAATTGGACCCCCGTTTGAAAAGATAATGTGGCCCAGCACGTCAAAGAGGACAACGTGATCTTTTCTGGTCCGGAAGAGAGTGTGTAACACTATCTGCAGCTTAAATGGAGCGAGACAAAGAGTCAGGGGATTGTCATGTATCAACACTGCCTCCCTATACTGCAGGAGACAACAGTGGGTGTGTGTCATGGCTCGGTTTCCATTTGCTTTTTTATTTTTTTATTTTTTTTTTTGTGCAAGTCATGAATGATATTCTTACACCATGTCATCTGACCTAGCCTTATTATCAGTGAAGATCATGCTACAACCAAAATAGGAGTGATGTTATGTAGCCTTACAACTCACCAGCGTGTTATTTCAGGAGTCGGCCTCAGCCAGAATATATCCCAGCATTCACGTCATGGCTGCAGGTTATTATTCTAAACAAAGTAGGAAAACCTTGCTGAGCATGTTTGAATGTTGGGAGTTTACACAGGTAATCCTCATTTGTTTATAGCCGGTGAAGCTCAGGTCATCACAGGTGAGACATGCATTGTCTGCCAGCAATACTGTTTACTCTTGAAACACTGTGGCAGGTGTGTCTGTGTGTACTTCACCTTTGGGTTATATAGTTTGAAATGGAAGTTGATGTGGTTTGGATGCAACTTGGATTCCTAACAAATGACTTCACATCGTCAAACAATCCCGTACGTCCCCTCATCACATGGTCGAGGAAAGACGTGACATTCAACCTGGCCAGCAGTGAAAGGTTGAGGCGGGGCGTGGGTTTGCGTGTACACGATTGCGTTCGCACTGCTACTAATCCAGCTCGCCTTACCTCGCTCCACCAGTAATCGTGGGAAAGAATGCAGCTCCTCTACTGTACTTGTTTTCCTTTGTGTCGGAGGTGTGGCCGGGTCATTATGTGGAGCGCTGCCACTGCCTCGTCTTGACAGTCATGCCTCCCAGGTGTCACCTCTCCAGATCATCGTGTTGATACTGTAATGGGAGAAAAGATGCCATAACAACTTGCTGGAGCTGGAGTGACCTCATTTGCCTCGGGAGGTTCACAGCATACAGCTGTGGTTTCACTTTACGTTCATCATTGTGCTCTGAAACGATAATTAACATGAAAGATGATTCAGATGGAGCTGGTCCAGTTTCACTGTCAGCAACAGATATTAGTAGCATCTTTTTGCTAAAAACCTTATTGCAAGAAATTACTTTAATGATGTAGATCATTACACTGTATCCAACACGAAACAGAATAAGTGCATGAAATTGGTGATATTGATCCTGTTTGTCAACAGCACTTTTACACAGACTTCCAGCTGTTTTTATAAACACACGACACACACAATAAAAAAGACCCAGTTTGAGGATCTGGACCCTAAAATTCAAACACATTACCAGTTTGCACAAGTGCTTTCACAACTTACTCTTCAGCTCTGTTCTGTACACATCAGCAAAAGGCCCCAGAAGGAAAGATGCTGACCACTTGGCTGAGGCTTGGTAGGGCTCTGCCACATTTGGGCCCATTTAAAGCAATGTTTCCCAGCCCTTAGCAGCTGCTTTCCATCTCGTGGCATTTTCCTTGTCTACCCCCCCACCCCTCAACGCCATCAACCCAACCACCACCACTATCCCCCCTCTTTCTTCACGTCAAACTTGGCAGGCAAGTTTACACTCTGATTTTCAAAGCCGCCCTGTTCTCTGTCAAATGTTGCGTGGCAACATCAAACGCTCTGCCGGACAGAGCCTTCCTGGGATTCCAGCATGGTGGGCGGATAATTGGAGGCAGGCCTCAGCGGATCTGGCAGATGTGTGATGAGTTTTTACTGGAGCGTTGTTTTTTTTTTTTTTTTTTGGTGTGTGTGTGTGTGCGGGGGGGTTGAGAGACGGGTTTTAGAGGGAAAACATAAGGGCTTTCTTTGTTGTTGTTCCCTGCTCCCCCCGTAATGTTGGCCACAGGGCCGTCTTATTGGCCCAGTGGCCAAGTGAAGGCTGAGTGTGGCAGTAAACATTGCATACAGACACGATATCTGAACCCAGCATGTGGAATTTGATGTCTTAGGTCTGACTCACAAAGCCTTTAAGCCTCCAAACATTTCCACATGTCCTGTCCTTTTTCTCTGTTTCACTTTTTTTTCTGGAAGCTGCCTTTTTTCTGTTAGTTTTGCAAGAAACACCCAGATAATTACTGGGCACTCTTGTCTGCGGGGTTGACCGCAAGTTTGGATGAAGGTCACTGCAGTTGCTGTCAAACATATAGTGATTACAAAGACGCTCAGGAATTCACCCCCGCCTTTTCCCTCCGCCCGCTCTCCCCACTGTAAAAGCAGGAATGCTGGACTTGGATTCTTAGCTTTCCCGTCCATCCATCATTGAGCAAGCATAACAGGGACCCAGACCAGCTCCTCCCAAGCCAAGGGTGGGCTTCCACTGAAAGTGCAAGAGGCCAGGGCTCAGTGGCGGGCTGTGGAGAGGGAAGAGAAGATGAGGTGAGGTGTGTGTGTGTGTGTGTGGGGGGTGTTGGGCTCGGGAAATTGTTAGACAGAGAGGGAAATGGACAAAGGGGGAAAAAAAGACATGCAGACAGAGTTCCAAGAAAAAAAAGAATGAATCGCAGCCCTCCCATGTTTTTGTTAAGTCCCGTGGGCTCATGCAGACAGTATTAAGTTAAATTTTTTTTTTCTTTTAACACAGGAAGGCGGTGCAGATGTTCCTGAGAGCAGGCCTGCGGTTTCCTTGTTTTCCTTTTGCTAGTCTGTTCCTGGCTCTCCAGTGTTGCCAAGGCGCTCCCTTACTCTGTGCTGGCGTTTTTGTTTTTCCTAAGAGTGGGGCTCCAACAGGAGGGTCATCTCCAGGCCAGCTCCAAATGAGAAATAGTTGGCCAGCTGCCCTGGCGGCCGCTCAAATCCGCCCTTTTGAAAAGATTACTGTGCTGCTGCTGCCGCCGCCTCCTGTGGGGCATGCCAGATCTGCTGAGGGGAGAGGAATGTGCAGGATGGCTGGAGGAGGGAGGGAGCGGAGAGGAGAGGAGGGTACCGGGGGGCCACATTTCATTCGACCTCTTTCAGAAAGTTTTTCTCATTACTTTTCTTCTCTCTCTCCTCCTCAAATGTTTCAATTTCTGCTGTGCAGAACAGGCCGTGGACTGTTCCCAAATAAAACCTGACAGGGTTTTTCCACCCAGCCAAGAGCTGTGTGACAGAGTCCAGTTCTGCTGCCTCCCTCCCCTGGTTGTCTTTTGGCTGCTTGTTTTTGTTTCTTTGGGACTAGTGATGAATGATCGATTGATAGCGTTAAGGCCCACTGTGGGACTGCCGCAGGCTATCTCTGCTAAGCTGCTTTGCCTGATAGGCTGCTGACTGTGGAGACTCCAAAGCCAGAGCAATAAAAGTTGATTTGTGGGGGCATTGTGAGAAGCCCCAGACACTTAAGAGAGGTGTGCATGTCTCCTCTGGCCTGTCACAATCAATACTACCCCACCACCATTGGGCCTCTCTGTCTCCACCGTGTTTACTCTTAAATAATGCATCACACTCTCGCACAAATACCTTCCATTCACACTAGGGATGGAGACCATTAGCCGTGGCCATGTGGAACAATGAAATACAGCCTCTGCATCCTCTTTCTCTTTATACCACCGGCAAATAGAGCGTTGAGTGCTTCTGCGAGGCATCATTTCAGTGCTGCCTGACCTAATTGAACAACCTCAACATCCAATCTTTTCAGGCTCAGATTACACACCCGCCTAGTTTCAGCTCGGATTAACCTCTGAAAAGAACTCTATAACAATTAGCGGAACAATGAAGATAAAAGGTCTTGACTGAGCTAGGTTTGTCTGAACCTGACATATTTTGCCCCTCTTAACAGCATGCCCTGAGGGGACACATGCTTCCATGTTGTATTTATGAAAATAGTTGGTATGTTAACAAGCTGTCGAGCATAAGGAAACACTTCTCTCCCATTATATATTACTGTTTATGATTTTCGTAGCGATCATGTTCCTGCAGTCTTTGATAAATGCTGAGTAATTACATCAGTGCTGCGCTATAAGAATGCTGGAGCCTCCCCAGGGATCATTAACTGCTGACGGATTTGGAGTGATGAGGCCTTGGTGGGTGGTCCTTATCTGAGAGTCAGGAAACAGGACCAGACCCATAAACACCTCACTCACCACAGAGGAAGCACCCGTGTATGGAGACCACACCCTAAGTTGCTGTAAACCTCGGCTGTGCCCAAAATGTAAGAAAAAAGGGTCTCAAAGCTTCGCCCAAATCTCCGACCCTCATGGCGCTCGTGGGAGCAGCCGAGGCAGAGAAAACAACAACCCAGCTTGGTTTAATTTGCGAGGCAGGTCTGTTCCAGTAAACATCAGCTCGCATGCAGGCGGAGTTAGAGCACTGCTATCAGTGCTTCTGCTCCACACTGACACTATAAGAAGAAAAGCAGTGTGTGTTCCTGAGTCACATCATCTGCTTAGCAACACGCACGCTGGGGAGAGCAGGACAGAGCGATGTGATTGGGGGAGACCAGGACCCTCAGGACACCGAGCACTAATTGCAAAGCTGTTTTTCTCCTCCATTTTTAACAGATGCAATACGCCAGCCACAGAAAAGGGGTTGCATAACAGGATTTTACAGTAGATACCCCTCCTCCTCCTCCTCCTCCTCTATGGCTCTCCCTCCATTTCCATCCTTTTTTCCTCCCCACACCCACCCACTTCCTAGCAACTCCATCTCTTCCTCTCTATCCTCTCATAACAGCTAGAGCTGAGCCAGATGGTTCTGATGCCATTTTAAATATTACAGACAAAAGAGGGAAATGTTCTGGTATTTTGTTTGTACTGCAGCTGCTGTAGGAAGTGCATTCTTTTTTTGTGTGTGTATTTGGGACACAAATGAAGAAAACCCTTTGTTAATTGGTTTGGAGGCAGTGTTGTTGACCCGACTGGGCTCTTTGGCAGCCGTGACAAAGAGCTCAGTGTGTCCAGCCTTTGTGCTGCAGAGCTGGAAGAGCCGTTTCCATATTGGGACAATATGTGCTGTGACCTCTGACCCTGCTCAGGGACGGCGGCTAGAGAGCACTCAGAGAGTCGCTATCCAGAAACACAAAGCATACCAGACTCACACAACATCCACAAATAAGAGAAACAGAAAACATGTTGGCACAAGCAGACAAACGCACACATGCACACCAACTGTTACTTTTCGTTCGTCAACCCTCCGGGCCAAAAATGACACATGCAAGCGTTTTGCTGTCTGACGGGGGCAGGGCAGACTTGGCTGGGGGAACTGAGAATATTTGCAACACATACACACACAGACTGGTGATCTCACTCTGTAAGGGAAGGAGAACATGAAATATTTGTTGCCACAGGGCCAAGAGAGAGAGAGAGAGAGAGAAAAAGAGGGGATGCGGAGGGTTGAGGGGCCTTCGTGGGAGATGGGAGTGGAACTGGGACATAGCTGTTGTGTGACTTTTTGTTCAGTACAGTTTCCACATCAGTTCCAGAGAAAACAAAGAAGAATTACGCAATGCTATTACTCAACCCTAATTTCATGTGAGCACCAGGAAAAGGACTTTACTGTGTTCCAGGGCGTGTGCACATGTACAATGATTACACGAAATATCAAGGATGTCGGCTTTAGCACAAAGCATTTCCTTTGCTCGATCTGATTCATGTAGAGTGTGCCTCTACTGTGCTGTACTTTCACTTTGTGCATGCATGCATGTTCATGTGTGAGAGTGAGTGCATGTTCCCTTATCAGAGGAACAATCTCTTATGCATGTTCGAATGACTACATCTGCCACCCACAATAACCCATGGAGTGATGTCCAGTGTGCTGAGTATGTTCTGATGTGTGTGTGGTTGCTGAGCGAGAGTGAGGATAGTCCAGAAATAGAAATGTTTCATGAAAACATCAGAATGGAGAATCACTTCACTGTAAAGGCCAATTTCATGAAGGCCCTGGAGGAACCCAGGCTTGTCTGTTCCATTTGTGCTCCCTTTTTGCCCTAATTCATTTCTGCAACTCAAATGTATTTAACCCAATGTCAGTTTTGACTACCCTCGCTCTCTTATCCCAGCCTTTTCTCCTGTCGGGTCATGTTTGTTACGAAAGAGTTGAGTGCTTTTTTTTTTTTTTGGCCAGGGAAGTGCTGTTACCATCAGAGCTGTGATGATGACTGAGTTACAGTAAGTGAGGCAGTAATCTTCTTGCCACTGAGTGCCATTCAGGAAGGGGGAGCACGGCTGTGAGTAAACAAGGTGTGGCTCTATTGAGATGATTTTCAGTGGAAATTTATTTCCTTGTCCAATCAGTCAGTGACTCACTCTGTTTTTGAGGACTCGGGTGCAGCACTGACAGCAGCCCAGTCTCAGAGCCTTTTCTGGCAGGATGCTTTGAAATGGACTTGTCAGGGCTCAAGGCACAACAACCAATGTTTATGTAAGTGGTGAAAAATAGGCAGCACATTTTGTCGTGTTTAACGTTAGTCATGAGTTCACCAATTCTCTCAGCGCAGCAGCGAGGGACTTTTCAATGTGGTCTTTTTTGTTTTCTGAATGACAAAGACTGAGAGTTCACAGACGTGTTAGCAGCAGTTATGAGGCTACTCTCAGGCCTTCTAAGGCTATGAGCTAAATGCTAACGTCAGCTGGCTATCTTGTTTAGCATGTTGATGACATGCTAACACTTGATAATTTGCACTACGCACAATGTAAAGCTGAGCTGAAGCTGATGTAAATGCCATTGGCTTTGCAGGGATTTGTGAATTAACCAAAATGTAGAACACATCAGGATCCATCCTCTGGGGACCACAAATATCTGTACTATTTGCATGTGTATGCAGAACTTTATAGCAAATTCATCTAAACGTTGCAGAGATATTTCACACAAAACTATAAATGCCAACCTCATGGTGGGGCTGGATGAAAACTCAATAAAGTCAGCAAGCTGTGTTCTTCTGGGAAACATGAATATTTATGTTATATTTAACAGCAATTCAGATATTTTAAAGTGGTACTACATACTAAGATGGCCACCACAGGAGCTTCATGTAGCCACTCTAGCATAGCAGGTAAATCAGGGCACAGCTTCCACCATATCACTAGTAGCTTCTGACCAACGCAGCATTTTACACGCCTCTGTATTATTGTAGAGCCCACTGGTAAATTCCACTGGGTGGGGTCTCTGCTGACCTAACACAATGCCCTTTTCATCATATACATATATTAAATATGTAAACTGTCCTACACCTACAATGCTCAGCATCCTCAATAATGGGAAAGCCATAAACTTCGAGCAGTTATTCACAGGGATGCCCTCAGACAGACAGACAGGTACAATGACTGTATGAACATATAAAGGCAGTGTCTGTGAGGTTAGGCATTTACTGTATACCTCATTCGGCCCGTGTTTTTTGTCCCAAAGTAGCTAAAATTTAAGCTAAACTAATTCACATAGGGAATACTGTGCTGGTAAATCCAAAACTGCCTGCCCTCACAATTTACCCACACAACCTGCTAACCCAGCTCGGCTGCAGCCTGAACACTGGATCAATGTATATACAGATCAATAGGCTTATTAGAGCTGCAGTTGAGTGGTGAACAAAGCCGATTAGCTGAGTCTCCACAGCAAGTCCCCTCAGGTTGGAAACACTGAAAAGGTCACCAGTCACAAGGTCATCACGCCCTGTGGCTGCTGGTTGTACATACTGAGGAGTCCCTCCCTCTCTCAGGACATATGATTAATAGAATTAGACTCTGGGAAATATTGATCAGTTCTCTCTGTACTCGCTCTGAACCATCCAAAACTCTCAATGATTTTTAATCACATCTAGCTGCCTTTTGGAACAATGCTTGTTCTGCTGCTCATGTTTGAAGGAACTACTTGAACCCAGAGATTTGCAGTTATATAAAAAGTAGTTACAAAATAAGTCTATCATTTAGCTTTGTTTCTAAAGCCTCCTCTCAGTGTTTTAAAGGTCAATGAGTGCAATCAGCCTTCATTTGTGGCTATTTCTGGTGATGCCTGAGGCAGAGCAGTGAGGTGCGAGTGGATGGTGCATCTACGAAGAAAGTAATGTTCCTCAGTAAAAGGAGACAACATGAATGGAGTCACAGCTCGGCTCATTTTTGTTACCTTTTTTTTTTTTTTTTTTACCAAAGAACATGTCTGAAAATGTGACTACCAAAAAGACACCCGGGACCTTGTGCGTTCTGCCTGTATAGGTGGTATAAGACTGCATACATGGAATGAATGAAAGAGTTGTATTCATGCCTTCAGGGTAATTTCATGATGATGGGAACCAGGGGCCTTATAAATCTTTTCAATCAGCAAATGGGCTTTCACTGACTAACGTAATCGCTTACTGGTGTGTACATTGGATTACTTAACAGGTCATTTGTTTATATTTGAGTGTACTTATTGATAAGATTGCATTAGATATAAAAATAAATGCTAAATAATTAGTTTTTGAGGTGGTTAAGGTTTGGAAAAAGACAAGATAAACAATGTGGGTTTCGTGTGAAAACAGAGATGACTGTGTTTAATTGGAAAAGTAACACAGACCACAGACCTTTGCCTGTGGTATTACTGCACTAAGACTGAAAATGAATAAGCTGCTTTTTCCTCTTTTCCACAGAGATATAGGACTTGTGTTTTGATCCGTCTGCCTTGTGAATGGAGGGTTCTCTGCACTACAGTCCGTATCCTGAAACCCAGTACTAATGGGGGGAGTAGAACTGTCTTGCTCGGCTCTGACCCCACGCACAAAGGCCAGCTTTGACTGGGAGGCTTGTAATGAGTTGGAGGTGGGAGTGGAGCAGAGGCCAGGGGAATATCTGATGACTAAGAGGCTGTGAACGCCACTGTACATGACTGTGTGATTAATGAATGCAGCATCATCACAGATTGGCCTTCACCCAACGCTCTGAGATCATCACCTCCACTCCCTCCTCTGTGTAACAGCATGGAGCAGACCAGATTAATCTAAATAAGGAAATGTATACTTTAACATGTGGAATATTTCCTTCCCGTGAAGCAAACTTGCACGTTATCTGGGTAGTTTTTAAATCAGCGAGGGGTGCTGTAGTCGGATATTGATCTGGAGCCTTATGTCTTGTGTGCTGGCTCAGGGTTTATTTGCAGCTGCTGTTACTGGAAATGGATCCCTGGAGCGATCTGGATTCAGCTGATCCAATTAAACACTGTGAATAATTGATCTGACAGTGAAACTGAGCCTTGTCACATGGGAGCTGTGACATCATCATTTAAGGGTTGAGGCCCTTACTCCTGTGCAGCTGGAGGGCCCCGGGTCGTTTGCTCCACAATCAGTCCACTGTATCTGATTACTGCCTGTGAAGGACACAAAGCAGACCATGAGGACAGAAGGGGAGGTTACACTGGCATTATCACGCTCAGCAAGACTGTACAAAGACAACAGACTCACTGATAGCCAGGGCCCGGAAACTCACAAGACTGTCACATGTTGTCGTCTGCAAATCTGAACCCACTAAGCTAAGAGAAATTAAGTTTTGAGCTGAAGTTACTTTGTTTTTTTGTTTTTTTTTTTAAATCTTTCCTTGTTTCTTTTTAAACAAGCCTTATTTATCTCCTATTTAGGGTTGGTCCAAGCTGGGCTGCATTGCGTGCTACAAAAGCCATTCCCAAACAAGACCTCCATGTGAACCAGATGGACTCTGCGTGGGTCGATTATCTTCCTGGCCATGAAATAAGGTGCAAATAGGAGCCATCTTTGACCCTGGCCTTGGAGGAAGCTTAGATTGTAATATCTAATGAAACCCCTCCAGAGAGGTCTGCTCCTGCCTCTCGCCACCTTTTCATCTAGATCTCCACCACAAATGAGAAAAGGAGGCTGTTGAACATCCAACATCTTGTCTGAATTAGACTCGAACCCTTGGGCAGGAACGGGGGGAGGCCCACTCTCCAGGTCCAACCTCAGTTTCTCACGGAGGGAAGAAACTGTGTTTATAGCGGACTCTCATTCTGCAAACATGTTGCTTGGTTGGCACTTCTGATTTGGTCATAATGAACTCATGAGCCTGATGAAATCACCCTGAGTGTTTCTCTGAATGTGGCCAAACAGTCATTGTGCATCACTGTGTAATGTCCAGGTTTCCTAAGCTTTATTGTTGTTGTGGGAAGTCTGGAGACTCATGAGCTGAGCCTGAGTAAGACAAAGACATGACTAGTTTGTCCACAGCAGGTGTTTTATTGATGTTTCCAGCATTAATGTTCAACTTATTCCTCTGACCAAAAAAAAGAACATACATACATTATACAATACATTTTCAAAATATGCTTGCATAGAAAATGTTGCTATCTCTCTCTGTATTTGGCTAAAACATGGCTAAAATTTGTTTCATCTCTCTCATTCATCCTGATCTTGCGTTTTCTTTTTACACTAACCATCCAATAGCCACCCCGCAGGCCTCAGTTTCAGTTAGTATAGAAACCGCTGTAGCTTTTGCTACCAGCAATTAAAATTTAGGAGTTTACAAGCTTTTATATGTTTGTCCACTTAAAACAGAGCTATGTCAATCTAACTCACTCTTCTCCCCTTTTCTGTGACTATTTTCCTTTGCTAATTTGGATGTAACTTGGATGTAGCATGGGCGTAGCTAGGTAGCTCGCAAGCTATGCAGGAAGCGCCTACATAGCTCTGATGGGTCTAGACTTTCTCCAGATAAGGGACACAGTTTTACCTAGGTTAGCATAAAGACAGGAGGCAGTGGGAGGGGCTAGCCTGGATCGCCAAAAGCTGATTTGCGCTCGAACGATTTCTTCGCAAACAACATTTACTCTTCGAAGTCCCTTTGTTGTATGTTCTAGCTCATAACTGGCCCTTAAATCACAGACTTTATAACATTTTTGTTTGTTTACACATCAAACAAATGA
Organism: Rachycentron canadum; assembly: GCA_038496675.1. NCBI lineage: Eukaryota > Metazoa > Chordata > Actinopteri > Carangiformes > Rachycentridae > Rachycentron > Rachycentron canadum. The sequence continues at coordinate 5,439,481 of CM076659.1, read as the reverse complement.
AACACAATGTGTTAGCAAGCGCCAGGTTGACTCCTTCCCTCTTATTTTCAATCTTTATGATAAGCTAAACTGAAAAGTCTGAGGGGCCCAACCTTGCTTTCACACTTACCCCGACCTGTCGTCTTGTGTGTTGGCCTGCCTGTATGAAATTGAGCCTTATTGCGAACCAGTTATCCTCTTGATAACATATCACCACATAAACATTTCAGGATGAAGTTGACTGTCTAACGCTGATTATATGCAAATTCACAGCGATATCCACAGAAAACGCGACTGAATAGAAGCCAGCCGACAGCAGTGGTTTGCTGTCAAAATCTGCCTGGGTTGTCAGTTCTCCAGTTTAGCTAATTTACCTCAAGAGCAGATAAACTTGATTCAAGTATCCTTCATTTTTCCTCTGTGGAGACGATTGGCAGAAGCAAATATGGACATGCCCACACATTTCTCCATGAATTAAGTCATTGGAACTTCACGCGGGCAATGAGGGGACCCTGTCAGTTAATTAGACGAGGGTTTTGACGGCTCCATCCATCACCTTACGTTTTCTTTCACCCTGAGACCAAGTCCAGTTGGAACATTTCCCTCATCCGTCAAACCAGAGAACATTTCCAACTGCAAAGACCACCGTTGAGTGGAGACCTGGAATGAAATCTTTTGAGCAATACACTGACATGAGCTCGACCTCCCAGAAAAGGTCATTCGGAGTTTCCATGGCAACAGGGAACACCACCAGTATGTTAAAAAGCTAGTCAGGAGGGGTGTAAGAGGGTGGGCGAGTGGGGGGCGTCTAAGCCGAATCCATGGCTGCGGAATTTCAGTGGGTGGGTGCGGATGCGTGTTGAATATTAAAATATTCTCTCTAAATGAAGTCGGAGTAGCTGTGCCTCTATTCATTACAGCACTCTGATGTTCCATAACCATTAACATCTGTTAAAGCTCAATACGCACCACGACACATCCAGCTCTCTGGACAAGGAGGGTATTTTTAGACATGTACTCATTAGTGCTGAGAGATCATTTGTAATGAAGGACGGGGGGGAAGAAGGAGGCCAATAACGCAGTGAAAGATGGTATCCATATTCAAATACCTGAGGAGCGAGTGGGTTTAACTGGTGGTAAAAAGAGAGGAGGTGAGATGTGAGGGGCAGGCCAATCAAAGATTTTGAGGAGAGCGATGCAATAAAATAGTCAGGGCAAGGTCAAGAAAATTATACAGCACATTAAGTATTATCTTAATGCTTCTCACTCTGCTTTTAGAACATAGACAACATATGTAACCTCTAACTAATTACACATGCTAATAAAACTGCTATGTACCCTGGACCGGGATCAGAGCTATTGTTCTCCCAGGGATCAACATTCCCCCAGTAATTCAGCCATAATTCAAACGAGCTTGTCAGCTCTATTACTAAGAGCGGCTATCATTCAGAATCACGCATTGTATCGATTAATGGACTCTGCTCACTGAATACCATTCAGTTATTCCTGTTTGAAATGATATCCTGCAGTCAACATGTACCATATTTCCTGTTTTGGTCATACAATGGAGGTATTGAATTGTGCAAATGTTATCTGTTTTTCTATAATGGGATTCTGATTTAATTCACTGCAGCAGGGACAGTGCCATGCAACCCGTCTCCTTCTCCAGGTAGAGGTTAGATTGGATAAGAATATGGTGCCATTGTCTTACAAAGTGAGGACATAAACAAAGATAGGGGTTGTAGACAGCCGTGCCACTTCTCTCCACCTTCAGCCATTACAGTGGGAAGTAGCCTGATACCACAGTGCCCCCTAGAGGACAGCTTCTTGACAGTCATCATGTCTATACTTGAAACAAGCATGGGCAAATCCAGGTGTTTTTACAAACTGAAAATTATTTAGTATACAATGTTTATGTAATGTAATTAACATGGTGCACTTAATTGAACATTTGTTTAATTACCAGATGCTGTACTGAATGCTAAAAGTGAAATATATCTGAGCCAATAAAAAAAAAAAAAAGCACAAAACTGCAGAAAAAGCCATGCAGTCCAAATATGCTTCTGTGTGCCCTGGTCTTGTCCCACCAGGCTGGAGCTGTCACTGGCAAAACAGAAAAGCACAATGGAGTGATGGAGGGACTCATTTGCCAGAGCGGCCTTTGCTGCCACACAATTAGCAGCAGAACAGTGGGCACACCAAATATCCAAGTGCCACTCCACAGGGACGCCAACTTGGTCTGTGGCTCCAAATGGGGGTGGCCAATTTGGCCGGTGACTTCACTGGAGTGTGAGCCCAGTCATTGTCCTCACAGGCAGCCAGCAGATGGGAGAGGAACGTGGCCAGATGCTATGAAGGACAGTCGCTGATGGAGTAATAACAACATAATATCAGTATTAATATTCATTCATGATTGGAAATGATAACTGATGAAATCTAGCTCCATTACTAGTAACATGCAGTACACTCTGCCAGCTCATATTTTGTCTCTGACTGTGATTTGCCTTTGAAACATACTTATATACAATTAACGTGTCTATGTATATGTACAATTTATATTGTTTATCATCATTAGTATTTCACTACAAAAGTAAATGGTACAAAAAAGCTCCTCTACCGCTGAAATGTGTTTTTTTTTTTTTTCTCAATACCAAAACAGAATCTAGTTAATCTGTTAACCATAATTTGTTGTTTTGTGCGTTTTTGCATTTGAGCCTGGCCAGTCAAAGATATGTTTAAACAAAGATATGTTTGCCAAATATATTTAAATATGGGAACAAAGTGATGGGGAATGACATGTAGCAAAGATCCCCAACCAGAAGCCAACCTGGGGCATTATGTTTATTGTAGTATGCACCTATGACTGTGTGAATTTCCCCAATCAATGCATATTGCGTCTAACTCACAATATCTTAATACAATATTTAAAGGATTAGCCTTAACAGTCTAAAGTCTTATTAAACATGAGGTATCATTATCTGACTTTATCTGATTTCACATATACTTTATATTGGCTTTAAATGAATAGTTAGTCATTTCGGGAAGAACACTTTTTGGTCTGAATGCTGAAATAAGTAAGGGAGGTTGATTTCATTCCCTTTGTACAGAGCCAAGCAAGTTTTTTCCCTGTCTTGATGCTAAACCAAGCTAACTGGCTTCTAGCTCTAGCTACATATTTGCTGTACATTTGTGAGAGCGGTATCCATATTATATACTTCTCAACAATAAAGCAAATAAGTGTGCTTTGCAAAACATCAAACTGTACCTTTAAATAGTGGGATTGGTTTGGCCTCTAATTCTTATGTGTATTTGTTGCATCAGTACAAAAGATGCATTTGATGAAATAAAACAATTAGAGATTGTATCATGCAGAATGATGTCATAATCAGTTAATGTACTGGTCCTAGAAACACTATAAATAAATGGATGCGATGTCAGTAATCAATACTCCTGCATCTCCTAGCCTTGAGATAATGTACAGCTCACTAAAGGCTCTTAGGGATGACATTATCTGTAATGTTCTCCGTTGAGTGACATGTCTGTAATGACAAAGCAGAGCATGTGCTCACTGGGGAAAAGATTTGATAGTGCTTACAGTAAAAAAAAAAGCAAAACAAAAATTCACATAAAAGTGTGAATCAGACCTCAGGGTGTTGATTTCTGGGAAAGCGGCTCAGGAGGCTGGAAGTATGAAGACAGATGGCCACATGATGCACCAATTCCCCTATGAAGCTTCACACACAACATGAAATCCATTTATGAGATGGCTCTGTGAGCGTAATGTCGCTAATTTGGGTCTGATGAAGAACACAGGAGCCGAGTGTCAGCGACTGGGACTTTAAACCATCCCTAAAAGGATTTTTGAGAGCCCAGATGTGCTGTGCACTGAATTTGATTCAACTGTGTTTATCCCTGCAGGGCCTTTTAAAAGGACATCTCATCAGGTTATAAATAGTATATACAAACAGAAATTTGTGCACAAGTATGCATGAAGCTTTGAAATAGAAACATTCATTACATCAACCAAAAACTTGCAACAATACTACTTAGGTAGCAGGACTGAGGTACTTTTACTTCACTTGAGCATTTCTATATATTTTATACTTATCCAATTTATTTTAATTATTTGAGAACTGTAGTTAATAGTTACTTTTCAGATTTGACAACAATTTAACAAAATATACTAAATAAATACATTTATTTACTTTATTAATCTCTCCACATTAAAGTGATGTACCCAGTAATGTATCAAAAGTTTTATAATATAACCCACTGTGCTTAACAGGGTGAAAAAACTTGAATCATGCACAACTGGCCCGTCTGCTAACTGCTGACACACTGAACTCTGCCTTACAAAGGATTCACTGACTTTGACTGGTATTGATTTTGTAGCAGTACCAGACAGAATAGGCTTCTTTCCAATAAGAATCAATACTGGTGTCTAGGGGAAGCATTTTCTATTAATGGAGCTGTGACCAACCCCAACTCTCCAACCTCTCTCTAGTGAATTCATTATATTGTGTTTTTACTCATCAATATGATTAAAACTAAGATGATTTCCATTTACATTGTAAACGTTATAGCTATTTTGTGCAATCATATTAGCATTGTCACATGCTAGCATTTAGCTTAAGTTCCGCCAAACAGAGCTGCTATCTTCCTATTAAAGAAACTACTAAAGTTAGCATGCTAACATGCTAAATTAAGATGGTTTACGTTGTAAACATTATAGCTGCGAAGTGTAAACATGTTAGCATTGTCACTATGAACATGTTAACATACTGATTCTAGCATTTAGGATAAGTGCAGTCACACATGGTAGCTTGCGTGGCTGTAGGCTTTTAGTTTTCTTTCACCTGCTAAAGACAAGTATCTTGAATTTCTGAGAAACATCCACAAGGTTAGTAGGACAAACTTTATGTCTAAAGGATATTTTTACTCATTCCAGCACCAACTATTAAAGAAATTGCTAAAGTTAGCATGCTAACACGCTAAATTAAGATGGTTTACATTGTAAATATTATAGCTGCATAGTGTAAACATGTTAGCATTGTCACTATGGGCATGTTAGCATACTGATGCTAGCATTGAGATTACTTGCAGTCAGACAGAGTAGATAGCATGGCTCTAGGCTTTTAGTTTTCTTTCACCTGCCAAAAACTAATTTCTGAGAAACAGCCACAAGCTAGAAGGATCAACTTTATGTGTAAAGGGCAAAAAATATTTTCATTTTCATTGGCAAAAAGAGGAAGAAATAGTTAACGTTTGACAGATGGGAATTTTAATTGAAATGCTTATCACGTCTTTTTAGCAAGATGCTATTAGCTGCTTTTAGCAGCTGCGTGTTTTCATGAGACCTCCCTCCAAGAAAAGGAACATCAAGATTTTTAAATTTAAAAAAAAAAAAGTAATTTTAAATTCATCTTTTAAACACACAGCCTGAAGTGACCTTTCACTTAGATGCGACCGAACTCGCTCAGGCAGAAAAGAGGTTTAACAGCTCTCAAACACAAGACAGGCGGGCTGATTGCAGAGAAGGAGGCAGAGTGTGTCTGCTTTTAGAGGCTGTGTTGGCTCGAGTGAAGCCAAACTGGACACAAATCATCTGGAGCACCATCCAGAGGGGTGGGCGTGAGGGTGGGTGGGAAGGCAGAACAGATAAAACGAATCCTAAAAAGCTCCTGGCAGCTGAATAAAACAGACCCAAAGGCTGTCTGTCATGGCATGGTGTTCAAGCATTGGCCTCCTCTCTCTGTTTCTGGCTTTGTTCATGTCCTGGTTTCACAGCACTTTCATCTCCCACCCTATCATCTCCCATAGGTGCCTGTGTAATTACTACTGACACAAAGAGGAAGAGGCAAACATGAATCCGCAAACATTACAAAAGTAATTAATTCCTGTCGATTCACTCTATCTTTCATTCTGGTTTGATGTGCTTCCCTTATTCTGTCTCATTTCTCTGCAGCCATGCTGGAAAAAAAAAATCTGACTGCTTTGGGCTCAGTTAATCAGCACTGCCATCGTACTGCATGAATTTACTGTCGCTTATCATTTAAATTATGCAATGAAGTCACCTTGCTTGATCCTGTTGAATATTCTAATTTCAAGATTATAAACTCTTCACATGAATCCTCTCTCCTGGCCTCTGCAGGAACAGGTGTAGAGGTAGATGCCTCCTTCTGAACCTGAAATATGAAGAGAAATGAGAAACTGTCTTTGAGAGAAGCACCTGTTGTTTAGTATTTTCTGTAATTATGATGTATTTATGACAGCAATTAGGAGGGTGGCCTTGATTTGATGATTTGGTGGTTGCAGTGAATACATAATAATGTAACCCTCAGCTCTAACACCTGTCACGGAGAAAGACAAACTCTGACAAGTGTGCAGGTTATATTTCTTCACAAAGCACCCTGGGACCAGTTTAAGGGAATCCTTTTTTCTGTCTCTATTCTTTGTGTTGCCTCCTGAGAGATCCACACTAACATCATGATTGCATCACATCATGTCTTTCCTGTGGGCATGAAATCAGCACAACAGCTGGGCTGTCAGAAGGTGTCATTCTTGCAGAGGAAAATAGGGGAATTACTGACTGCAGAAGCTTTCAGAGGATCCTCCTGAAACACTGCTGGCTCCCCTGCTGCTCCGCGATGAACTGCTGAACTCCAGATGGGGGCTGGCTCTTTGACTTATTAAAGATTTAGCAGGTGGGTCTGCCGCTGTGCCCTTGACCTTCAAAGCTGCGACCATACGAAGTCGGTGAGCGTTTGGGGATTTGAAGGGACAGGAAGCTGACAAACAACTTTGCGGGCCTTGCCACTCGACAGCGTTGGCAGGCTGTCAACAGAGAGAGAATGCAATATCATTTGTAGTAAATTACCAGCCCACACAAAGTGACACAAGGCAGCGTAAGTCAAGTTGTTCTGACAGCTCCTTCAGCTACCACACAGAGCACACATCTGCCAAGAACAGTGTGCACACACCCTCACACACACCTCTCTGTCACCTGCTGGTGCCAGTAAATAAGACAAAACACACACCAGCACAGAACATCAATTTTACACAAACACCACCAGAACTCTTGATGTAAGAAAATAACAAGGTTGCATTGGAGAAAATAAAAAAAATCCTGAAACACTATGGATTTCTTTATGCAATAAACCTTAATTTAAATGAAAGATGTGGCGTTATCATATTTTAGCATGAGCATGATGAACATTTCTCCTGAATGAAGTGGAATAAAAACTGTACTTTTGTGGTGCAAAGGTTTCATTTTATTTCTTTGATCAAATTATGTTTTCTTGCAACAAATGGAGCATCCTCCCCTCTTTAATGAAAAATACAATACTAGATAAATTGAAGACGTATTAGAGCAAACATGGGGCCCTATCATAGAGGGAAATTTGTTTACATCAACTACATCAGTTAGACTTGATGAGACAAACCAGGAGTGTCGGGAGAAAAGTCTACACAGCAGTGATAAACAACGGCAGCTTAATAGAAGATCTTGTGATGTGAGTATACGATCTCCTCAGTCTGACGAGTCTACTCTCAGGAGGCAGAGTAAATGTAAGTAAGAAACAATAAACAAATATTTGGCTGATGTGGAGCAAAGTTTGGCGTGTCTGCTGTCTCTGATGTGCAGTGCATTCAATGTAAAGCAGTTTGAGGTGAAATGATCTTTATGTAACAAGGGAACAAGAGCCTGGGGGAGGATGTAGAGTAGGTGTTGTGGAGAGGGCCTGATCTCCTCTGCAGACGGCTGCAGAATCAGGTGGATCTCAGTGGACACATCTCAGATCCACACATTTAATTCACTTAAATCAGCTTGAAAGTAAAAAGTGACAACAGATGTTTCTCTTTCATAACAAATTTGGTGCTACTCATGTGCACCATGTTTGTCACCACTAGCATGTTGCTTCTTGACTTTTAATTGTGAGGGCTAGTTATCAGAATACCTGTAAATATCAGACCACAGACTCTTTTTAAAAATGAACGTGAATGCCGGATCTGAAAAGTGGAACCAATGCTTTAGTGCCTTAAACCTGGATTTTATCTAATGACCTTTGGGGCCGACTCAAAAAGCCACATTGTATTGAAGTCTATGGGAAAATGTACTTACTTCTCATTTGAATTATTACCTCATAAACGTTTTCTAATAAGTTCATGGTCTCAGGCTCTAGTTTCAAATCTTCTTCAATACAACATAATGCTCATTTTTTAAATTATGGTCCCATTTAGAGGAAAATAGACAATAAATCAGGGTATGTATTAGGGTGTGACAGACTGTACCACACACAGCGACGATAGAGTACAATTCTAGGTAAAGTGTTTAAAATATTTTACGTATTCTATACGTCTATACGAGGCTGCTGGAAATATAGAAAAATCTTTTCATGTGAAGTTTGTGTGAGTTGCACTAAACAGGTTAAAAACGAGTGTCCCTTTAAACAGGACTGTCAGTGCTCCTCAGGCGGAGAGGACAGTGGCAGGATGTGGTTCTGGAGAAAGTGGAAAGTCCAGACTAAAAGCCAAGCGGGGCCTGCAGCGAGGTGCAGCATGTGGTCATGCTCCAGTTAGCTGGAGTTCACTGGAGGTTAAGTGGGCCATAGCTTAACAACAGAAACTTCTGAGATCTATGCACAGCCAGGGAAAATGCTCTCTGACAACTCACGTGTATCGCTGTCATAGTGATTTTGCCTGCTGGTGGGAGATGGAGTCAAGACCTTTATTTGTTACATGCAATATGTACAGATACAGTTGCATGTTTTTCCCCTGCTAGACCATGCTAACTTTATGGGAAAATCAAAATTAAATAGAAATATGTGATAGGGAAAAAGCAATAAGCGATAACAAACTTGACAAACAAAACTATGCGAACAAATGAACTGAAATATTGAAACATGTCTCTAATTGTTTGCAAGCAATGAATTAAATCAAAATAAATAAATAACCAAGACTCTCAGACAGATTGGTTTAGATAGAAAAAGGAGCCTGTACCCTGCTTGTGCCTGACTTCAGCAGCTTGAACAGTTTATTACTGGGGTGACTGGAGTCCCTGGGACCCTGAGAGCCCTGCCCAGACACCGCCTGGTGTAGATGTCCTGAAGGCCAGGGAGTGTAGTTTTGTCTCTGCAGTAAGACTGATTCCTAAAAACACACGGAGCAGAACAAACTCACCGCTTCTGCAACGAGGCTACACACACACACACACACATACACATACACACACACACAGTAATCGTTTGCTCCCACCCCAGGGACACTGGGGAGACACTCCACCGCTGTGCCCCTGACTAGCGAGTCCATTTTACCCTCGGCTACATTGTGCAGGCCACCGACTAAAGCACTGCTTCAGTGCCCACACTGCTCTCAGAGGAAGTGACCTCAATACATCCAATAACCCTGCTCACACAAGCACGACAGCTGTAGAAGATTGGAAACATTCCCAGGTTTCTTATCTTAGATGCTGCTAAAATGAGAGAGTACATTGTTTTGGTGGTGTAAATGTCAAGGGAAGTACGTTTCCTCGTGCAGTTTATATCTAGATGACATCTGCACATGAGAAAAAGGAAAAAAAAAATGAGCTGACAACTGTCAGTAATTAGTGAGGAAGTGAAAAATATTTCATCACAATGAACTGAATGACACAAATATAACGAAACTTGGCACACGTTGTCTGAAGAACTCTGAAGAACTGAAATAGCAGCAGGAGGAATCCCATGAATGTGATCAAGGGTAAGTCCAGCTAAAGCCTGTGTTCATATAAAGGAAGCAGCATGTTAGGGCTCTTTGCAGTTATAGTTGAGTTACCATACTGAGCCACAGGAGCTGATTTGTGCTGATTATCGGGGTCTGTGTGTGACTGTGTGCGCGCTGCTGCCAGGTGATTGTGTGGGATCCTGCACTTGGCACTTGTTACTGCTGTTTTCCACAGAGATGCTAATCATTCAGCATGCGCCCGAGGCATGATTAAATGTCACACGGCTCCCTCAGTTTTGGCCCTCTCACTGTGAATAAACCTTCCTCACCCACAGGCTGAGGAGGCCCGGAGTCTGCTGCCACACTCCGAGCAGAGGTGAGCCACAGCAGAGCCACAGCTCCCCCTACAGGTCACTCAAGGAAAGACAACAACAGTCAGGTCAGTGTCGTGCAGTGTTTAGCTTTTTTAAACACTGGCAGATTAATAGTTGTTTCACTTGCCCTTTGGTTTTGCTCCTGATTGTATTAGTAGTTTTCTCTTCACTTTGAAAAGTACGGATTTCTGTCTGTTTTATTTCTGCCTTTTTTCAAGCACTTTGTGGGATAGACTTTGAAAAGTTCTCTATAAATAAAGAGAATTAATATTATAAAACATATAACATCACCGTTATCAAAACACAACATCTTGGGAAACAGGGAGTTGTGTACTGTCTATAATGACATAAAGGAATAATAATAATAAAAAAAAACAGGAAGGCTAGACTGCCCTCATGTGGTGAATCTAACTGCAAAATATGAGGACATCAGTTCAATTTCATTTTTATTGCTCCAAATCATAACATACATCATTATCTCCAGGCACTTTACAGGGTCAGGTCAAGACCTGAGATTGTTACAGAGAGAAACCAAGCGAGAGACCTGGAACAGTTGATTGGTGATTGTAACAGTGAGAATAATAGTCGTACCCACAGGTAATAGTGTTATCATATATACTGATGATGATAATTATAATAATAGACAAGTGCAGAATGAGGCTGGAGAGATAGATCATGGGAAACCTGCCAGTAATGTAGCATCAAAAGAGCAAAATTCAGCTTTTCTTTGTAATTTAAGTTGTAATATGATCTATACAGCACTTGGTGAATAGGTTGGTAGTTTCCCAGTTTTAAGCCACGGATCTGTACGGCATACTCATGTATTCTGGGATTTACAGAAGAGAATGGGACAGATTTTGGGAGCAAGGCTGAAAGTGATATTAGTTTATAAACAGACCATGAAAAGACCTGAAGCATGTCTTATACTTTACTTAAGTAATATGACAGAAGAAGGTATAAGTTCAAGCTACAAAGACTCCAGATTCCAGACAGTTATAAAAGACTCAAACATGTTCTGAATTCATAAAAAATTCACAAACGAACAACAAAGAACAAAGAATTACAGGATATATGACATAATACATAGAAACAAGACAAAATAAATGCACAGACATTGCACTTTTAATTACCCAATACACAGAAAATAAGAGCCAAGCAATTTATATAAAAACAGACAGACATTCATTTTTTCCCCTTATCTCATTGGCAGGGATGATAAACAACACGTTAGCACATAGCTCTTCATTCAACTTAGCATGGCTTCTAGACCCATGATCAGTTGCTCTGTTTTTTTGGACTATCTACAATACCCGCAGATCCTTTTAGTGCAATTTAAAAATCGTTATACTCATCATCATAATGCAATACACAGAGACTAAACCACCATGAAACTCTTGGACATTATTGCACAGTATTTACTGCAGAGATATTAAAACATACCATTCTCCAAGTGCATGCAAATGCATATAATAATAATAATGTATTTATAATAATGATTGCAATCTTTTGTTTTGCTGTTAATCACACTGTCCTGCTGCCACGGCGGAATATGGCTTGAGTGTTGAGTCTCTGAGTGCACTGCTCCAGGTCTGACTTGAGCTGACTTGCTTCGGGTCGGTCGTCTGGCTTCTCTCTCAGCATCAACCTTATGATGTTGTACTGCAACGTAATGAAGAACAGCCACTGAGAAATCCATAAAAACTGCAGCTTTAACAACACATGTGGAATAACCAAAAGTTAAATATTTTAAAGGCTGATTCCTGTATTTCTCCTATAACATCATCTAATACAGATATTTTTCCTTACATGTGATGTAAAAGAGAAACTTGGTTTCTCTAAGTGGTGTAGAGAAAGTTTCCCTAGGTAGATTTCTCCTGAAGGAAGCTGATTTCCTGTATGTGTAATCGACTTTTACAGACAGGAACGGTATAACTAGAATGGCTGGATGAAAGATTAAATGTAGCTGTTCTTCTTGTACTCAATAGATCCAAAAACCTAATGTCCAACGAAACTATAACAAAGTAGGCTCTATATGTCTAAATTGTTTCTTTACCACCGTTGAATGTTGTTAAATTCAGGAAGATTTGAGCTGTGAGGAACAGCTGTCTGTTCTTATCAGCCCTCCTGTCTGGAACAAATATGCCTTCATTTCCTGAGTGCTATGGTTCATACAATTCATTTTCTAAACAAGGGATGTTGAATCTGAAGTCCTGCAAATTAAAAAGTTATAGGCACTCTGTTTCTATTGTTCATCAAATTGCTTCTGAGGGTAATCCCAGAAGCATCATCAGCCACTGTTGTTACAGTTGTGGTGCAGACTTTCTCCTGAGTTTCCTTCCTGAGTCAGAAAGAATTACAACAATGTGTAGTTATTGTTCTTAGGACGGCCCTTTATTCTAATCTTAACCATAACCACTATTTTCTTAATTCAACTTTTAACCTTAACCATGTAATCACAAAACACATCTTCACATATAAAATTAAATTATCTATATTATGTAAAGCAGCTATTTCTCCCAATAAGGAGAAGAAATGCATCTATTCAGATTTGGTTCCCAGAAAATGAATAATACCTGGACCACACATCTGTTTTACCACATAGGTGGACCCTCATTAATATAATGCGTTCCCTAGCCCCTAAGCATCATAAATTAATACTTAACCCCTAATCCCATTAATTGTTTAACTGACTGACTGAAATTTATGTAATAAAAATGTGTTGCTCTACCTCTTCTGGAAAGCTGTTTGCAAACCCTCGGGGAAGTTTCCGTCCTCTGACGTCCTCCCAGATCTGGAAGTCGCACATGATGAAAATGCCTTATGCATGAACTTGTACTAATGAACAATTAACAACATTGCCAGGGATTAATGACACACTAAGCTCAATTACACATTGCAACAACTCACCTGCACTCGTTCATGAGCAGTTTTGAGTTTCCAAAGAAGTTCAAAGTATACCAGCCCCAAAGCAAAGATATCAACCTTCCGGCCATAGGTCGTCTCACTTTTCTGTCATAAAATAGGAAAACAACACGTTGACATGAGGCAGAGAAATGTTTCTTCTTATTCACCATATTTACAAAAGATCCATAACTTCATGAATCAATTTATTCATGTATTTGTTGAAACAAAAAGATGCATTGTATTATATTAAGAATTTTCTTCTAAGTTTGTATGAACATTATAATAAAGATGTGTTTAATACTGCACCAGAAATTAAATTTTACTATGGTGAAAATCTTCAGTTTACCTTTATTATCCCTTTGTATTTTATAACACTGCAGAATCTAAAGTTAGTGGCTGTACAGACCAGCTCACCTGCTCAGGAGCCATGTAAGATGGAGTTCCTTTGTTCACGGTTCTCTCAATCAGGTTCTCAGCATTGTCGTCATTCTCTGTAGTCACCAGACCAAAGTCTCCAATCTTCACTCCTCCATCTTGTCCAAACATGATGTTGGCAGGCTGAACAGAGGAAAGACATAAAACAAACCTCAATTCTGCATAATTACTGATGTGATGCAATACATTATGGTTTTATCCACGTTCTCCCACCTTCAGGTCTCTGTGGATTAACTTCTTGGAGTGAATGTGCTCGACTCCACTGACTATTTGCCGAGCAATGGTCAGGCTGTCTTCTCTTCGCTTGGATTTTTTCACATACTGAGTGTTTTTCTCATCTATCCACACTCGAAGTGTTTTGGTGTCACACAACTCCATCTGAATATAGAGGAACCCTGTAGATGGATTACTGGAAGACCTAGAGTGGTGTGAAAAGACAAACAGAGAATCTATTAAGTAAGACAGCAACTTAAACCTGCTGTAATGGGGTGTCTGGATTTTTTCCCCCTTTTCTCGATTTCTGCCTACCCCGGCTTTAAGTTACTCTTAAATAAGTGGAGACTTACTGTGATGTGCTGTAACTGTCATCTGAATTGTCCGGTTCGAACCCTGAAACCTCCACCCAACAGTTGTAGTATCGAACAATGTTGGTGTGACTGAGGTCAGATAGAACCTTTGCCTCGATTAGAGCTCTGTTGTCCCTAAGTAAAGTAAAACAGAAGTTGAAACTTGTCATATGGTGAGTATGAAATACTTTACACAATATTGTAATAATATTTATATAATAATTTATATAATAATTTAACAGTATTGTATACTTTAACTTACTTTTCACGGGGGACAATCTTTACAGCATAATACATTTCCAAAAGTTTTAGTTTAGCCTTGAACACACAACCGTAGCTTCCTCTGCTGAGGAACTGGATGGAGTCAAATGCTGATGTAAACTTTTCACTGGTGACGCTAAAAAAAAAAAACAAAACAAAACATAAAAATATGTCTTCCTGATTGTTCACGAATTTTTGAACCAGACAACAACCAAACTAAACACCATAGTTGATATAGTAACAAAATTAAAAATGTATCTTTTAACTTTCTGTACCCAGGGATGTCTGATGGGGCCGACGTCTCCACACTCAGACCACTTCCTGAGTTTCTTTCTTCAGAAATCAACACATCCTTAATCACCAAAACAGATCAAGATTTAGGTTAGCTTTAATTTATACTGTAGAAATAACTACTATATTAATGCAATAATTCAAAACCCCAGTCTTTACAATACCTTTTTGCTGTTTACACTGGTGTTTTGAACATTTGCTGCAGTTCTACGATGACATGAAAAATAATTAGCAGCAGTAATATCATTCGGCGACCTTTGTGCCATAATATTGTGTACTGTAACCTAAGAGTGGGTGTGATGATGACCTACCCTCTTCTGGGCTTCACGTGAGGATTTTGTTCCTTTGTAATTACAAGAAAAAAATGGTTCCAGTAAAATTTTAACATTTTTATAACTATATCAAACTAAAATAAATCAAAATCTTATATATTAATAATAATGATGAGTTTATTTTTTGTTTGTTGTAAATCATCACTCCCATAGTAATCCACTTATAAAGAGGTGAATAGTTTATAACGTCAAATCATCACAGTTACAGATAAAGGAGTTTCTCTCCGGTTCCCAGTTCTCCCTCTGGACCCATGAGACCGACACAGTTAACCAACATTTTCATATTTTATGTAGTGTTTTGCCCTTTTAGTGTTTTTCTTTCCAGCTTCATGGACACTGATGATTAAAAATGGACAAACAGACCTGAACCTTGAGATGATTTAATGAATCGCTTGTTATTGCCTCACTTTTTGATTTTGCATCACAGGACTCCCTTTGACAAAAACAAAGAGAGACATTAGTGAAACATACAAGATATGTTTGTTAAACATATGTTTGACATATCAAATTCTCTTACAGTTTAGATTGTAGTGTGGACTGTTTGGCTGGCACACCATCATCACACACAGCTGGACAGAGAGAAACCTACATGACATAGAAATTATCCTTTAAGCCACTTTTCAGAATAAAACCTTGGCCAGCATGTTTTACAAAAGGTAGATCTGATATGCAAGGATAGACTGGTGTGTATTATAACTCACCTCTGTGCCCTTCTTTGTTTTCCCAGAGGCAGCGGGGGTGTCCTTGTCACTAACCACAGAGTTACAGCATCTACAATTTAACAAACCCTCCTCAATACATTTTTAAAAGCAGACTAAACAAAAGGAATTGGGATGCAGAGAGGAGACTTACTTAGTGGCATTATTTGGCTCCAGTGTCAACTTCCTCTGACTACATGGCTTTTTTGCACACTTTTGTTTAGTGATACTTGGCTGATTAACTGGTGCAGAAGGATTTCTTGCCACATTTTCTACCTGAGAGTAGAAATAAAATACACTCACCAATCAATCAAACATAATTCTTCAATATATGGTTTTTCAGAAGTGAACACACAATCCAACAAGCGCGATTAATAATCATACCATCTGTATCTGATTTTCTTTCTCACACAATTCGCACAGGGCACTTTCAGCTGCACTCTGCTTGGCTTTCTTTTTAGTCTCCCCCACACCAACAGGAAAGTCTTCGCCATTGACCACTACCCTTGGGACAAACCTGGTAAAGAATTGTAGGGAGAATAGTTATTATATCCAAAATAACATAATATCCAAATCCAGTTTTATTGGTTTTAAAGAAATGTTCTTGTTATAGATTGTGCTCTATTTTCCTCATATTTACTTACTTAACTGTCCCTTTTATTGTTTTGTGTAACATTTAGTGTAACTAGCATTATACAAAACACTGGTATTTTGCCCAAGAAAAACTAGATGAAATTAAAAAAAAAGGCTTATACTTTAATATGAAGATAATTGTATTGAGTAAACTAGATGTCAGGTACACTAATGCTGTAGTCGAAAAGTGTTTTTTGTAACCTTTGGGTATCTAAACAGCAGCCATGGTATGAGCTGGTCAAACTCTCTAAGAAATAAGGAAAGTAGATTCAGTGCTCCCTATCTTATCTCCTATGTAAAAAATTTATTTATTATTTTTTATGTTTATTTAAATTTATTTTGTATTTGTATTAACTGTAGTTTTTCCCCAAGACACCCACATAAATGTAGAAACAACGTTGTTTGTTATAATCTAAAAGATATGCAAATCCATGCAAAACATATGGAAATCCATGCAAAATTGGCTGCGCTCCAAATACAAAATAATTTTTTCCCTTTCAAATATGTCCAGATTTCAAAATAAAATATAAAATACTTAAAATGTAATTTCACTATGTAAAGAACTAAATGTTCTCCATTTACCAAAATAATAATAATTATTATTATTATTAGTGTTAGTATTGTTAACAATATTTTTTGTGCTATTGTAATAATAATATTATAAATGCTAGAAAGCACTATATATTTATGTGTCAATATAATTGTACCATTGTAGTTTTTCCCCAAGACACCTACATAAATGTAGTAACAATGTTATGTTATGTTTGTGACAAGATCTAAAACTTATGGAAGTTTTTATCCCTTTCAATTATGTCCAGAGTTCTAGTTAATACCATCTAAACAAAACACTTGTTTTGTTTAGTTGGTATATTACTATGTAAAGACCTAAAGGTTTACCTATATATATATATATATATATATATATATATA
>CM076659.1:5160204-5406570 GCA_038496675.1 Rachycentron canadum | reverse complement strand
TATATATATATATATATATGTACATATATGATTTTACAGAACACAGTAATGAGCAATAAAAGGACAATTTAATAAATAGAGAAATATCTCTTATTTGTGATAAGTTGTAACAATCCTACATTGTTTATTTGTTGTATATTTAGTTTCATGAGTTTCATTGTGTTTTCTGATGTACTAGTTCTTATAATATATATTGAGGATTAGATGCACTAGTTCTCTCTGATACTCACCCATTTAATGATTTGACCTTCTGTTTGGAGATTAAAGTTATTTTCTTAAAAAAACACTAGATGCCAGGCTCCCATCCATAGCCACAAGTCAGGTTAAAGCATTATGTTGTAAGTGCAGTACATTAAAAAATAAAAAAACAAATAAAAAAATCGGTGATAATCAACACTTGACAATTACTTTTTCCTGACTCATATTCAGTGCATTGAGTGTCATTAAGCCCATTTCTCCAGCTTGGCCTTTAGTGTACTTGCTTCAGGTCGGTCTTCTGGCTTCACAGACAACATTGAGATAATGATTTCATTCTGCAAAAAACATAAAAAGAACATCTACTGAGAGATCTTTACTACTGACAATAAATGCAACACCCTGCAATTTTCTGAAGCTGGCACTCATATGGCAAATACATCACTCATTATAATAAGAATATCAGAAAATGTGGCACCTCTCTGGGAAAGTTTGATGGAAATTCTTCAGGAAGCGTCTGATTTCTGGCATCAGCCAAAAGCTAGTATTTATGTAGTGATAAAAGAAAGAGATAAAGTGTGAGTAATATAACATTGTAAAGACAAGTTACGAGCATACCTGCAACATACATTTGACATCATATTGTAATATTCTGTATATGAACCACTCACCTTTCCCCTTTCATGGCCAGTAGATAATTTCCAAAGTAGCTCAAAGTATATCAATCCCAAAGCAAATATGTCCACTTTCCGGTCATACACTTTCATGCTCCTCTGTCATAAAACAAGAACACAGTATTAAAATAGGCACTTAAGAAATATTACAAATGCCCTAAATCAGCATGGTACTTTAAATGATATAGTCATGCCTATAGGCTTAGAGAAGCTGAACAGTATTCACTGCTTTTTTGCAGTTAAATTCAATTTAAAATTATGATTGTATTGTATGATTGTAATTATGATTCTATTGGCCAAAAAGTTGTTCTTTCCAAGACTGTAGTATTATCATACACCAACAGATTTTTCACAGTGTATGGAAGGTCTTTTTATGGAAGGCGTCAGGGGCTAACATCCCAAGGCTAAAAGTAATTCCTATCTGGCTGAGATAGAAGAAACTCCCAGGGATATAATAGCTCCTAGGTCTGAGAGATGTTAGAGGCAAAAGGACTCAGTCAAACAGGACTTGTAAATCTCTTGTTTGCAGTCAGTCAGCTGATTCAGGAGTGCCTTATCACACTTGCCTTTTTAAGCATATTTTGATGATCAAGGTCATTAAATCAAAAAACAATACCACCTGGGATGATGTTTGCTTAAATTTATACTACTGTAATACCTGCTTGTAGCACTGTGTATAAATGAATGGTAACTAGACCAGTCACTTCTCAACCAATCACTGCAGACATACCGATTAAGTTCATTCATTTTGCATGATGTCATTTATAGCATCAAGGGCAGCCTCAGATTTTCTCTTAGTTCTGTTAGTCCTTTAGTAAAAGTAAGTCATTAATTTGCTGGTTTAAGTGGAAACTCTTATGAACTTCCACCACCATTCAGGTGGTGCAGATGAGACAGAGAAGAGTAGCTATGTGATAAGATGGATGAAAGAGTGGAACCACTACAATTGGGCACACAATGAAATCGTAGTGATGGAAAAAACACATTTAAAAAGTAGAGAAATACGTTTTTAACAGAAGATTTTGTGACTTGAAAGGATATTGGGTGAGGGTAGTGAACATTGGTAAGATTAAGGAACACCAGGACCACTGTTAAGTACAGTGGGTGTACAGGTTGCATTAAATCTATTAAAAAAATACTTAAGATTCAAAAGTGAATGTCAAAATGGACCAGCTCACCTGTTCAGGAGCCATGTAAGACCTGGTTCCTGTTTTGCCAGTTCTCTCAGCCTTGTTTTCATCGTTCTCATCAGCTTCTACTGTCACTAGACCAAAATCCCCAATCTTCACTTTCCGATCCTGTCCAAACATGATGTTGGCAGGCTAACCATTGGAAAGCAAACAAAGCAATTTGAACACGAGCATCTAGATCAACAAGTAACACTTGTATGGTGAAAAAATTATCTCAGGACCTGAATTAGTTACTGATTAATTACCTACTAGAGGTATGAGGGAGAAAACAGGGGGAAATTCAGATAACCAGATTACATGATCAGTATCTGTATGAACAGGGAGCAGGTTAAAAAAAAAAAAAAAAAACTGCACCTAATCCTCAACTCTGAGTGAGCTAAAACTGAGACAGGAAACTGAGTCTTCGATTAGAGTGGCTCACCTACTTCAACTGAGCATGTTTACTCTGAGTTAAGGGTGTGCATGGTGAGTGAAAAGAGGCCAATACTATGACTCATAATGGCAACAGGCAAATGAAGCATGGAGCTGTTTATATCCGCAGAGAAGATAGAAACATTAATGTGGCAGTGAAAGCGCCTGACAAAGCAGTCTTACTGTTAATTATATCATACATTTTTTAAAGTTTATTTAATTTATTCAGTAAACCTGCAACCAGAAACCTGGTGGTACCATTTGAGGGATGAAATGCAAAAATACTTTTAAATTAAATTTAGTCCAATTTCAAAACAGCAGTCATCTCCACTTTGCTATGGTTATATTCATTAAGGAATATTCACACATTCTTCAATATGATGAATGAAGTACTATATTATTAGTGTGACCAATCACACAATGAGGACTACCATGACAGTAATATGCAATAAATGTTTAGTTGTAGGGTTAAAGATTGGGAGTTAATCTCAGTTTTAAGAACTGAGTTTCCCTCAACTCAATATTAAGAAAAGGATTTTTCGCTCAACCTGCTCTCTGATAGGCATGAAGGAATATCTGAGCAGAAGTTACTCACTTACTGCACCACAAGCCTCACCTTAAGGTCTCTGTGGATGAGCTTCTTGGAGTGAATGCATTCGACTCCGCTGACTATTTGCTGGAAAATGGGTAGACTTTCTTCTCTTCTCTTTGACTCTTGCAGAGTTTCTTTATTCTTTTCACTTATCCAGTCTTTGAGCGTTTTGGTGTTACACAACTCCATCTTAATATAGAGGAACTTGTGCGATGAATTACTGTTAGACCTAGAAAAGTAAGACTAAAATCTGGTGATATCCAATAAATTTAAACAATATTGAGCAAATAAATGCAGTATAGCAAAGATTTAAATAACCAGATGAGACTTACTGGGAAGTGCTCGAACTGTCAGCTGTACTGTATCCTTGATATTCTGTTTCCTCCACCCAACAATTGTAGTATCTTACAATATTATCATGGAGGATTTCTTCTAATGCACCCACCTCTCGTAGAGCTTTTCTGATCAAACGAAGAACAAAAAATGCTTATATATAGTTATTGATGCACTACCTACTGGAGTGTGGATTGAAATCTTACTAAACATACAGGACTTACCCTCTACTGCGGACAACTTTTACAGCATAGCACTTGTTCAGCACTTTTTCTTTTGCTTTGTATACACAGCCAAAGCCTCCTTTAGCAAGACACTCTATGGAATCAAAGTCTGATAAAAACCTGTTAAAATTAAAACAGCCATTTACATAAAAGTTTTTAAAAACAAAAAACACAGAAATGTGCTCCTGGTTAAACATCAGTCATTTAGAGAAACAGCATGCAAAATGTTTGCCATACAAGTATAAAATATATAAGTATAAAAACACAGATAATATATATGTAACATACATATGAGTATAAAAACATGTTAACATTGAAACTGAATCTTTTTTCATACCGTGACTGAGTTGACATCTCACGCTCCATATTTTTGTTTTTGCCAGAATCCTGAGAAAATGACATGCATTTAAAAGGCTGAATATTCCAAGTTTATTAATACAAAATATTATTATTTTGTATTAATATATTGAATCGCTAATTTGCCATTAGTTAACCATACAGCTATAAAGTAGAGGTGAATGTATGTTCCTTCAGAAGTAGGATGTTCAATGTGTTGCCCATCTAATTGTAATTGTAAGTCTAAGTTGTATATAGATATTTAAGGGTGGTTGTTTACGGATGTTGACTGAGGTAATGCATTTACAGCAATTTGCAACTTTTTTTGGCCACATGACTTAAATATCTTGCTCCGATTATTCCACTTCATTCTATGGCTCTCTCTATACACGTAGTAAGTAGAATATAGTGAAGAAAATGGGATTTTGAATTTTGAATTGCTAGGATAATAAGCAAAATAACAGACCTGTTCCTTGGAGGCATTTGATGAATCTGTAAAGATTACTGAGTCACTTGTACCCGTTGGCATGCTTTGTGATGATACTCCAAAAGACTCCCTTGCAAAATAAAATGAGGGACATGAGTATAGCATTTTGTCATGTCCTCAGCCACCTGATTTAATACTTGTATCAATAAGTGACTTACAGTGACGATGGTGCTGACAAACTGGTTGGTGGACTGTCTACAGACACAGCTGATGTGAGGGACACCTAAAACAATAAAATTCAACTATTATGTTGTAGTAGGTTTAAAATAAAAATAAAAAAATCCTGCTGCTGCATGTTAACTTCGCTTCAGGGGAACAGCTTTTCATGTCAAACGACAGATGTGCAAAAGTAGCTGGTTTTAGGATCTGCTTTCACCATTAATATAGGCTACTATTCAACTCTATCCATACTCACTATGGATATTTTTTCTATTAATATGGTCAGGAACATAAAATATAAAAATTTAAAAGACAAAACAAAACAGGTTGTCTGTCTTAATTTTTTTACTGTCAAAATAACAGCCAGCATGGCTGTCAGATTGTGGGTCGAGAAACCGGGCAAGTTTGACATAGACATTTATTCTGAATGTAAGAGACATAGAAAATAACAGACCTGAGCCTCAGGGGGGTTTGATGAATTGGTGACTATTACTGATTCACTTGTAGTGCTTGCTGTAATTTGGGATGATGCACTAATGGACTCCCTTGGAATTACAAAGAAAGACATTAGTTCATTTTATTAGCATCAAACTCTATCATCTGCTGTATTGTTAATGTCATTGCGAGCTTACAGCGTCATTGTTGGTGATGGCAACATTGAAGATGCACTATCTTCAGAAACTGTTGACCTGAAGGACACCTAAAATGAACAAAAAAGTACTAATCAGTTGATGAGATAATCTCCCACGTTTGTGACACTATTTAATTCTTTCTTCATGCTTAACACGGAGAAAATAGAAAAAAACAAAACAGCAAACATCAGGAAAATATATTAATAAAACAGTCAACATTCTCCTTCAGTGACATATAAAAACTATCTATAATATAGAATATAACATATGAACATTATAAATTTGATAATAGTGATGTATTAAAACCACATTTTTACATTTCAAAAGAGCAAAAATATCAAGTACCTTGCTGTCCCAGTCTGACTGTTCCTGAAGAGCAGACCAGGCTAGCCGAGCTGCATTTTGTCTGGCTTCCATGATAGTCTTTCCTTCACCCACGGGGTAATCCTTGGCATTGATCACTAATTTGTAAAAAAATCTTTACAGGTAGGAAGGAAAGTTTAGGATCTGAATAATTTACACACTCATAATATCAATCAAAAGTCAGTCAAATGTGCCTGCTGCTTAGAAGTTGTAGAAGTTCAGTCATACTTACATAGGGCTATGTCGTGGACCGGATCTTTTCTCTTCAATAAAATTGTAGATTCGACCTGTTTTCTCACAGTATTTGATGACAAATGAAACAAAGTTTGTCCCTTTGTTTTTAGGCTTCAAGCCTAAGATCACACACACAAGCCTGGCTGCTTCCTTCCTAGCCTCCTTCTTGGTTTTTGCAGAGGCTGCTGGGTACTCCTTCTCACCAACATTGAACCTACATCTAATATAATGAGAAAACTTAATTAATTTTAACATAGTGGCAAAATAGATGCAATAAATCATTCTCAATGTAATGTAAAGGCTTACAGAAACATATTTATTCCCACTCCTATTGACTCCTTTGGCTTTATAACAAGCTTGTTCTTAACCCCATACTCGTTGAGCAGGCTTATGTAGTCAATATCAGAGATACTTGTCTGATAAAGTGGTGTAGTGGGGTTTTCCGTAGCATTGTCTGTCTGTCAATGAAACAACAAAAACATCAATGAGATGCTGTAACTCTTAATGTTTTAGTTCAACAAAGAGAAATAATAATCTTACAGATTCAGCTGGGTCCTGTTTTTGTGGCTCCAAATATCTCAGGGTAATTTCAGCTGCATTCTGTTTGGCTTCCTTCTTACTCTTCCCCTCGCCGGTCCCATGGACTTTACCGTTCAGGACTGCTGTTATGGTAAATCTGATGAGGAATTGTCAAAACTTTGATTGGAAATGGAAATTGACTTGCGGTGATGTTGGTGGTGTTACGGTACAGGAAAACAAAATGTCAGCTTCATCACTGAGCATTCAAAGTATCAATTTATCGTCACTACTGTTGAGAAATAAATGCTTTTATTTGGGGGGGGGGCTTTATTTAAACGTATGGATCCCTGGTAAGATACTGTAAACGTTCTTGGTGTGCATACTACACTGTTTATGGTCTTTACGTATCTGTACTTGCACTTGCAGGTTGCTTTGCTTTCACCTCCTGTCTAATTCATCAATTCTTCAAACCAGCTTCATGGGGTTTAAGTCTGAAGACCATGCTGATCTTCCATCATGTGAAGCTACTGCCTGGTCCTGTTCTAATGTTTTGGGTCATCTGTAGGATGGACCAGTGAACCAGTTACTGAAATCTGAAAACTATGTAACAACATGAGGAAGCTTTCAACGAACATGGCCAATGTTCTGTGTTTTTTTTCCATGTCGCTGCTGCAGCTTTACTTTATGAGCACACTTCAGGGTCATGAATGTCACCTGTGCATGCTCAGAGTAGTCTCCTGGCTGAAAGGGGCCACATTGCACTGACCTGAATAGTATTAATATGTGCAATTGTGAAAAACCGTGAAATTCTTGTGGATTGGTATGTATGTTATTTGGTAGTTTTTTTGTTTTTTGTTTTTTTGGTCAAGGTCTCCTCATTTGTTACTGCAGCTTTTTTCCCCCCCTGTGGTTATTGTTTTTATTCGACCACCAACCTTTGGCAGGAACCCCCGACCCTCTCATTTCCTATCAGGTGTAGCAATAAGTCTATAAGAAAAGGTGGAAATCTCGTTCAACTTACGTTTTATCATGGTCGGGTCCGTAAGAGCCAAATCCTTCAAATCTCACTTCCGAGCTCGTTTCACGCGCATACTCGAGTAATTTAGAAACGTGATTTCCCGTTTCCATCATCAATCAATGACGTTTAAGCTCAAAAATCACATTACAAATCACATAGCTGCGAGAAAGTAGTAATATCCCGCTGCCTTCCTGGTTTCCATCCAAACTTTGCTTCAGTGGCCGGGAGGGTGTGCAGTTGTTTTATGCAGCGTCATCGACCGGGGGCCACTTTCGATTTCTTAGAATTAAGGTTGTGGCCACGCCCCTAAAATCATAAACCGTGCACGCGGAAACGACAATTGGATAAATTTGGGTTTCAGCGTTTGCGCAGCAAACTACATGCCCCTAAAAACTGAAGTCTTAAGTCGTACATTTTTTGGTATTGGCCAGATCAGGCAAAACGATACATCACGTAGCTGTTCCAGCCTTTTTTTTTTTTCTTTTTTTTTAAATTCTCCTACATTGTCTTGTACATTAATTTTCTTTAGTGCGAAGCAACTGCAGTGGCAACGGGCCAGACGGGCACTGGCATTTGACTTCAGGCAGAAAAACCTAACTCATTCATGCTTTTATTGAGAGAATTTGGATAATATGAAAACACCAGGCTTCCATATTTTGGGCCCCACAGATTATTGTTAGTCCTTGTTTGGTTGAGTTATAATAACAGGGGAATAAAGTATATTCAAACCTAACCACCATTAGTTGTCAGTTGCTGAATGCTGATCCTTTTCATCTCAGTGCATTTACAGTTTCAATCATAACAACTGGAGAAGACAAAGGGAAAACTTCACATCACTGTACCGTTTAACATTTAGTGAAGAGAAAACGGCCCAATCAAATAAAAAGCAGCCCAACTGGGTGGAAACCCATCACTTACTCGTGTGGATGTTCAAGAGCATTTATTGGACCCAGTGGCTCACATTGTGATATAATAAGAAAAGAAAAAAAAAAAAAAAAGCACTGTTAACATATTACATTAACGTGCGTCTTGGGTGAACTGAACACAAGAGGCCATCTTAAGTGCAGGTGCGAATGAACACAAGACGCAATGAAAACTGGTTGCATATGGCCACAGTCTGTGCTCAAATGCGTCCCGGGCTACACTGAAGGACCACCTACTCAAATGATGTCTTCTGCAACAGTCTCAATTGTCTTGCTAGAGTGATTCATGATGGAACAAAGTTACTTTGCACTTCTTATACATACATTGCCCATCCCATACATTGATATTTATATGGTGGCCTGCTGCAATATCATTGCATTGTCATCAGATTGTTTTGTTTTTTTTTTTATTTCAAAGGGATAAAACTTTATTTCATTGTAAAGCGGTGCACAGCACATTAACACATTGACAACTGCCCCATCTGGAATAGTCCCAACCTACTACCAGCCTTACCTTACGTTCCTTTTCCCACCAAGTACTTCATCATGATTAATAATATCCCATAATACAAAAACATAATTTATAAAAGCTAAAATGGAATTAAAATGTATAAATGTGTGAATTATTAGGTATTATGAGATACAAAATAAAAACATCATGTCATGCATCTGATGAGCAATGTGTTTGATTTTCTTTTGTTTGATTGAGTCACTGATAATCAGACAGTCTTACTGTCCCACTGCATGTTTTTTAACTTGCTAAGTGCACAAGTCCACTCTTCCAGCTCTGTCTTTAGTAAACTTGCTTCAGGTCGTTCTTCTGGCTTTGTATGCAGCATTGACATTATAATTTGGTTCTGCAATGAAACAACAATAAACAAAATCTCTTCAAAATAGAGCTCTTCAAAATATGAATACATGTTTTCACTGTAAAGATCCCATCTATATTTTTTCCTGCATCTGAACAAATGAGAAATTGTGATCGCCCACGAAACTATCATCAGTCCTGCTTGCTATTTAACATGATTGATATACAACATTAAACATCCTTTTTTCCTGTTTCATCCTGTTTTACAGCTGGGTGAATAGTGCACATCCCTGAACCTTAACCTCGGTTTTCTGTTTGGTACTATTACAAGTGACCACAATCCTGTGGGAAATACTGTTTTATGTTTCAAGTAAAATACAAAAATATTGATGTACCTCTTTGGGAAAATTGTGTGAAAACCCTTGAGGAAGTTTCTGGCTTCTGGCATCATCCCAAATCTGGTATTTTTGCAAGGGTAAAAGGGAGAAAGAACAAGTAAAAGGCCTCACAAAAACTGACAAGATGTCCAATAGTTCTCATTTGAAATTTAATAAATAATATTGACCATCAATGTTAACACTCCTCTGGTAGCTGATTGATGATTGGTTTTTGTACAAATGTTTGACACGACAACAATTATTAACACAAACAACTCACCACTTTCCTTTCATGACCAGTAGAGAGGTGCCAGAGAAGTTCAAAATATATCAACCCCAAAGCAAATATGTCCACTTTTCGGTCATAAATTCGCTTGCTCTTCTGTCATAAAACAAGAACAAGAGAACAGTGCATTGTTTACATTCCCTTCTTTCCTTATCTATGATGATCACTAATAACATACCGATCATTGTATTGTTGTTGTCGAACATACTTGTAATGTACATGTAATGGCATTAACAAAAGCTAATTGGAGTCAGGAGTTATCGAACTTGGAGTCCAACCAAGGAAACCAGATTGGAGCTGTGGGTTAGAGCTACTTTGACGTATGCAGTGCATAAACTTGAAAGGACTTCAAAGTCACTGTTAAAAGAGATTTGATATTCATCAATCCACAGTAAGACACAAACTGTCTTACACTTACTCATGTTGCTGTTATAGGGACGTGTACGGACGAACAACCATTCAAGTCCATTTCAACTTTTCTGTCAGAAAAGTTCTCTTAACTGATACAAAACAAAGCAGTACTGTACAAAACCATGAGTGCTCAATATGGGGTACCCTTCACCCCTTCTGAACCAATATTTGATAATACAGAGGAAACTGAAATTAACAGAGGTTTAAACTCTCACCTGCTCAGGAGCCATGTAAGATGGAGTTCCTTTGTACACGGATCTCTCGATCACATTCTCAGCATCGTCATTATTCTCTGCAGTGACCAGACCAAAGTCTCCAATCTTCACCTGTCCATATTGCCCAAACATGATGTTGGCAGGCTGAACAGAGAAAGGAAAATAAATATTTATTTGGATCCCCATTAGCCGCTACCAAGGTAGCAACAACTCTTACTCTTCCTGGGGTCCACTTAAGTAAACATTACACCATAATGCTGAGCAATAATAGAACTGATGTCCGAGACAAAGGGGAGCAAGAAAATAAAACAAACCATGATGTCCCTTCATGACTGATGTGATGTAATAAATTATTATTTAATACACGTTCTCTCACCTTCAGGTCTCTGTGGATGAGCATCTTAGAGTGAATGTACTCAACTCCACTGACTATTTGCAGAGAAATGGCCAGGCTGTCTTCTCTTCTCTTGGAGTCTCTCCGAGATTTTTTCACATTCTGAGTGTTTCTCTCATCTATCCACACTCTTAGTGTTTTGGTGTCACACAACTCCATCTGAATATAGAGGAACTTTACAGAAGAATTACTGGTTGACCTGGAAAAATAAGAAAAGAGGAAATTATGTACCTCTAGAATAGTTAGAAGAACAAAAGAACACAGCAGAAAAAAATAGACTTACTGTGAGGAACTGCTACCGTCACCTGTACCGTCCCATTGGTACTCTGAGTCTTCCACCCAACACGTGTAGTATCGGACAATATTGCAGTGATGGAGGTCAGATAACGCTCCCACCTCTCGTAGAGCTTTTCTGATCCAATGCAGAACATGAAAATGGCTCACTTAATTCATTTTAAGATTATTTTTCACTGAATCTGTAACTTTTTTATCACAAAAACACAAAGTAAAAATAAAAAAAATAAATCCCCCACGTACTCTTTGCAGCGGACAATCTTTACAGCGTAGTACTTATGCAGCAGTTTTCGGTTTGCCTTGAAGACGCGACCAAAGGCTCCTTGGCCGAGACGCTCTATGGAGTCGAATTCTGATGTAAACCTGAGATTAACAGAAGTATTTTTGAGGCAAGAGGTTGAAAATATCAAAATACCTTCCTTCTCTATTTATATAGACAACACATAAACGAACAGCTACAAAAGCATCAAAAACACGCTAATATTTCAATGTAAGGTTTTATATTTTCCATACCTCGAGACTACTGACTGCGTTTGTAATTTCTCACTCAGATGATCTTTTGTATTCTTGCAATTGAAATTGATCACATCCTAATTGAATAACACAAAGTCAGGATATAGAGATTAAAATGGCAAACAAAATTAACATTTATTAATTCGCATTTATACATTTAGTATGTTATTACTTTACCTCTTTGCTTTGTTTGCAGGCATTTCCGAAATTTGCAGCAAGTCTAAGAAGACAAAAAAATATATAATGAGCAAAAACGTCAAGTAAAATGTGTACTGCAGTTTTACAGTGGAAGGGTTACCTTATTTTGGGCTTTACATCTGGACTCTGAGCCTGATGAGCCTGGGAAATAAGAAAATACAGTTCGTTATGCAGCCTTTAAACTGTAACCCTCAGGGATCTGGTAATCTATGAATCAATTAATGGCATTAGAATAATCAAGGCCAGATAACTGATTTGACTAGAAGAGTTAATTAAGCAACTTCTGCAATAACCTGATCATTAAAAAAAACAAAACAAAACATTGAACCATCAGAAAATTACACAGGAAATAACAGACCTGATCCTTGAGAAGATGTGATGAGCTGGTGAAAATAGCTGAGTCACTTATAATTGGCGACATGCTTTTTGATTGTGCAGCTCGACACTCCCTTGGAGAACACAGTGAGGCACATTAGTGGAATAATATATTAACATTAAACAATTTGTTGATCTGTTTGTCTGTGCCTTACGGTGTGCTTGGTTGTGTGGGCGGCCTCGTTGGACCACCATCATCAGACACAACTGACTGGAAAGTTACCTGAAAGCGCAAAGGAAGTGTTCATGGGATGCAACCTTACTGTGATATTCTACTTAAGGGAAATATTCCCATTTTTGTGATGTTAAATCACAGACATTTTAAAAGAACCTTGCCTGGTGATGTGCAACTGCAACTGAAGTGATGGCCATGATTTCTTTGACGATGTGTTAATATTAAATTCTTTCAAACAAAGCAGTAGAAACTTTTATAAAAACCCCAGCGCCCATTCATAATGATAGCCGAGTAGTTGGGGCGCATACTATGTGGGTGCAAATGCTCTGAGCAGGCGAGTCGCCGGTTCGATTTTCAGCCAGCCAGACTCTTTCCTGCTTGTCATTTATCTTCTCTCTGTCCACTTTCTTGTCTCTCTAAACTGCCTTATCAAATAATAAAGGCACAATACAAGAGTGAAAATCTTACTGCACCCATGGTTCATCCTTACATCAACTCAGGGAGATTATGATCAACACCTGCACTGTGAAACAGTTTTCTAAATGACAGTATAGGCAGGTGGTTTAAATGGTCAAAAAGAGTGAAGCCTGGGAACCTTGAAATGTTTCATCAGACCATCACAATTTATGCCAATGTATGTGACACGTATTGTAAAAATGTTTGGATTTGACAATGTGGTTCCATCAAGAAAAAAAAAACAAAAAAAAACATTGGACCTGCATGTTTTATATTATAAGGATTAAATGGTATGGTGGCTGTGGAGCACAAAACTGAGAAACATGACATGAGCATGTGAACAATCTACTAACCATTTGATATCATATCAAATCAACAAAAGAAAAATGAAATACCTTACTGTCGAAGTCGGACTGTTCCTGAAGAGCAGACCAGGCCAGCTGAGCTGCAGTTTGTTTGGCTTCCTTGACACTCTTACCTTCACCCACAGGGTATTCCTTGCCATTGATCACTAATTTGTAGAAAAATCTGAGGAAGTATTCAGATCATTTTGTCAAGATTTTTCTCTCAGTTTTCATCAAGTGTCCATAGTGTCTATTCAGGTGACAGAGGTCTAGTCGTACTCACTGGGGGCTATGTGGCGGACCACATCTTCTCTCTAAGATGTAATCATGGGAGCGCTTTGTCTTCTGACAGTAGTGGTTGACTATGCTAATGGAATTTATCTCTGAGAAGTTTCCCAATTGAGTCTTTACACTCAAGCCTTTTGTCCTATCGCTGCAATGCCACGAGAAAAAAAACTAGTTAAAAACTTGATGAAGCAAAACAAAGACTACACAATATGTTGCCACTGTTTGTTCTCACCAGATTTCTGACAGATTTTGTTTTAATTCCTCCTTCTGATGATTTGATGTGTCATCTCCACTCTTCAAAACAAAACAATTCTATTATGATATTTACAGCGATCAGGGCCAAGACTTGAAAATTCAACTTTACCATCCATAGCAGGATTACAATTATTGACAGGAATTTCATTTTTTTTAATGATACGAGGAGAAACTAGTGTGTATTTCAACTCACCTCTGTGATTTTATTGCCACATATTTCATGATATGCAAGCTTTGCTGCCTCCTCTTTGGCTTCCCTCTTTGTGTTCCCATAGGCAGCTGGGTACTCCTTATCACCAACCACAAAGCTGCAACAGCTATTACACATACAACATTTTATTTGATGTATTTTTTGTAATGCATTAACAACTAAGAATGAATTAGGATGCATTGTGGAGACTTACTAAGAAGCATTATTTGGTCCTAGTCTGGATGACTCAACTGTCCTTATGTTCAGCCTGTTCTTTTGACCATATTCATTGAGCCAGCATATATAGTTGATCTTCGTCTGATGAACCGCTGCAGTGGAAACTTCTGCTGCATTTTCTGTCTGTCAAGAAAACAACAAATTACGTGAAGTAGACATGGCGACCCGAGTTCGTCTTACAGAAACTGACGCATGCAGCAGGTGAATAAAACAGTACATTATTCTTACACAGTCGGCTTCTCCCTCCAACAGGCTCAGGGCATTTTTTGCTGCTTGCTGTTTGGCTTCCTTCTTGTTCTTCCCCACGCCATCAGGATACACCTTGTCATTAAAGACCACTCTCACAGTGAATCTGAGGGGAAGTTATAAGATCTGAAATGATGCTAGAATATGGGATATAATGGAAGCTGCATTACAAAGACATGAAGCCCAAAGGAGAAGTTATAGACTTGACATGGCTGCTGGACGTGCTTAGGCCCTCATTGGAAAACTGGAGACCCTGGAGCTACAGTCAGACCCCCCCCCCCCCCAAGGAATCAGTTTCAAATCAGCTCTTTTTCAATACAGTCAATACTCAGATAGTGTTACATCAGTTACATGGGTGGTTTGAATGTGTTAATAGATATCTTCCACTGTGAAGATATTACCCATAATATAATATAATCATACCTGGTGCACATATAGTATACATCTATTCCTTATTACTTATAAACGCCATTTGGTCGATAACTGCACCCGCAGACAACTATGACAATGGGCATCGAGATAAAAATGCGCTTTCCTTTGGCTTAACACGGCTCCTATTCATACGCTTATGGATGAATGTGCAGGCTGTAAATCCCCAGCAGACAATTTATGAAACTCACGTTTTAATGTGATCGGGGCCAACAGATCCAGCGTCCTCATATCTCAGCTGTGAGCGCGTCCTCTGTGCGTACTCGTTTAGTTTAACCACGCAATTTTCCGCCGCCATTATCAACTAACTGACGAACAACGATGAACTCGGATGATACGAAAAAGCAAAAACGTCTGAATAATACATCTTTTACCGTTTTCGTCTCACTCTACCTCCATGTCTTCGTGAGGGCCGGGCCCACTGGGGATGAAATTACTGACAGCCGCAAAGTTTCGTTTTCTCGGCCAACGTCACACAACACGGTGCCTTCAAATGGTGTCGGAAATATGAAAACTGGCTCGGCAAAACGCGGATAAACTGTGACACTGACATATGTGTCGTGAAGTAACGGAGAGGTTTCGGAGTGTTAGTATAAGACTGAGTGTGGATATTATATAGGCTACTCGTTCTGTCAATAACTATTTTTGATTAATAGTTATAGTTTAATCAACATTTAATTCATGTCTGTTTGCTTTCCTGACTTCTTGAAATGCTTGTAGGCATTCTACAACTACAGATCCCGCAAACCTTAACTGGCAGTCTTTCCAGCAAGACTCTTGGGAGATGTAGTTAAAATACGACTCTGTCAAACTAACAAAAATGCAGCTGTTAACTGGTACAGTGCTTTATCAGATACAGAGAGTTCTCAATTCTTAATTTCTGCTGAAAAGATGAAGAAAACGTTACTGAAATTAAACGATGGCTGTAATAATTATAGGATATAAATGCACAGCTACATTCAAGTTAAAAGGTATAATGGCAACTTGTATTTGGTAAGAAATTCAACTGATTTACTCTAGTACAAGGTGCTAAAATAAAACATTACAGAAGATATCAAGATAGAAGTCTGAAAAAGATTTAATAAACACAAACTTTTCCAACATATAAATACTTAAAAGGTATAATGAATTTCCTACAAGACTTCTTAATGTAAAATAAAAAAAATAAACATAGACACCCACCAAATAGAGCTGATTCAAATATAATGATGAATAAATCTTCTTCTTGATAAGTTTTTGCCTCTGCTGCTTATTATAGTTTAATGAGCCTGTTTCATGGTGTAAAATGCTGTCTGTATATTTGTAACTGTGTTTTCACTAATAACTACTGTAGATGGTTTTATCATGTTCAGTCATGGTCTGCTGCTGTATCCCCAGGACAGTTAGAGCATAAGTCCTCTTCATCTGTAAAAACAAAAAAAAAACAAATATCAGTAAAGACAATACAATAACAACAAAACAACAGCTACGATGTCATCCTTCTTACCATTATAGGTGGTTCCACACCATATGCAGTAAAAATGGATTCCTCTCAAATAGGATGTCAAAATTTGCAGTTTGTCAAAGGACTGTAACAGAGAGACAGATATCAAAAATATTTTAATGTTATATTGAATTTATCATCAATGACATCTACTAGATACATTTAATTCATCATTCTATACTGGCAAAATCTGTTATTATGCACAGTGATACAAAGGTTGACAACAAGTCTCTTCCCCCCAAAATAATTACAAATTCCTATTTAACAAAATGTAAATAAAATGAGATGTTTAAGATATAGACTTATTACTATACTCTCCAACACATTTGTCATTGGTTCTATGATAATATGGCAAATAAAATATATTAGATAATTAAAAACAAGCTAAACTTAATACTTACAGTTAATTCCACAATCTCCTCTTCCTCCTCCTTCTCCTCCTCCTCCTCCTCGTGACCAGCTTCCTCGTCATCAGCATCAGCTTTTGGCCAGTACCATTCTTCTCTGGGGACAGTGATGCCCTGAAATAAAAAAGGGAATTTGCAGAAAAACCAAGATCTTGATTTCTCCTTTGTGATGATTTTTCTGTATCGGTCCATGCCAGTTTTACAGCCATGGATTGATAGAGAACACTGTAATGTCCTGATAAGTCTGTGCCATTTTTTAAATTCTTCCAACCTTCTGACTGTCGAGCTGCTCACAGGCTCGCTGACTCCTTCTGAGATCTCCTTCAATCTTTCGCTCCTCTCTCTCTGTCCTTACTCTTGACCTGGAATGAAAAGGGTCCAAGATTACACACACAGAGACTATGAAACATTTGGTACGGTGCATCTCTCATATGGCTGCAGTCTTCACCTAAAATCTTCCAGAGATTTGGTCTCATTCTGTTGTTTGGCTCGTACTTTCTGTCGATAATGTTCAAGTTCCTCCTCAGCTTTTCTTTTCTTCATCTCTTCCATTCCAATGCCACCTCTGTCTGATTAAGCATACACAGAAAAGTCCATAGTAAGGCATCAGTTGGATTGCATGTTGTTACCAAGCACACTTTAAACTTAAAAAATGTATTGCCCACCAGTTTTGATGTTTAGGGGAATTGGATCGACCCTCCCTGCTCCTGAAGCAGTAACACAGACTCGTATTAATACATGTGCCAATGCAAAACATGAAGAATAAATCGAATCACTAAAGCAAAGACTTGCCCTGCTTTCCGAGGCCTTGGCCAGCTTTGTAACCCATCTTCTGCAGAAGTGCAAATCCCTTGTTCTCATTGCTGATGGAGCTCTGCAAAGCTGCCTCTCGACTCTCCTTCTCCTGCTCCTTGTAGGTCTTTTGACGGTTCTTAATGTTCTTCTCCTTCTGCTGCGTCTCCTTCTTTATTGCTTCTTTAACCCGCCTCACCATGTTGACTCCTGGTTTCACATCTTGTCTGACAAACAGGTGAACATTGGGACAGTTACTGGGATAAGAAAACATAACTTTTTTTCTCTACTGCTTTTCCAGCTGACGCCGCGGGACAACAACCCTACACCACAATATCAACACCCACGCGTTTTATTTCAGAAGAGCAGACACACAAAACTTACATTTTACTGAGAAAAGCATCAGACATGTAGTCTTCTTCCTCGTCGGACATTATGGCCACGTAAAAAGAGATAATAACAGCTTCACCTAACACCTAGCTATCGAGTTGGCCGCTCGTATTCGCTCCTCTGGTGTTTGGTTCGTTCACGTATACAGTCCGTGTAGCTACAACGTCCGCAACTATCCTGAAGTTCCGGGAAACAATTCATAAGAAAGTATAAAATTTAATTGAACAAAGACCAGTGTAAAATAGGTCACAGATAATGCGTCACTGCTTTTGTTTGCTATATCAAAGCTGCGTATTCTACATATTATTTCATTGGTTTCAGACCGGAACGACTTTCATGCGACGCCGCCTATACTCGTCGTCATTCATCCTGGGTTATCGAGGCACAGGTAGGATGAACAGTTTGGCTACGAATATCCCACAACTCGGGGAAAATGTTGTTAGAGGGGTGTTTTTGAGCATTTAGGTGTTTTAAAATGTGACGATAAATGGCTGACGCTCAGTTCGGGTGTGAGTGTGTAGCCGGAGTTTAGCCTGTTCTTCGTAGGAACTAGCTAGCTCGCGTTGCTAACTGCTAGCTCGCCTATCAACAGCTGGAAGGAGGCAGCTGTCAGCACAGAGCAGCAAAGTGTTAACGCTACTGAGCTTTGACGCTGTAGTTTGTTACATTACAAATGACAAATAAATTCAAGGTTAATAACATGTAAAGCAGTGACAGGCGCTGTAGCTTTGTAATTACTCACGTCTTTGTGCAAAACTACAAAAAAAGCCATTGCAAGGGCGTCTAGTGTTTATGGAGCTTTAGTGACTCAGGTGTTGTTATGATGCTTTTGAGGTGATAGTTAATCTGATTGAATATTACAGACATGTATTGACTGTGAACATCCTCAAATTGCAGAGGTGAGGGTGTAGAGCACTTTATCTAAAGGTCCTCGCCATGGAGCTGGCTCACAGTCTGCTGCTCAACGAAGATGCCTTGGCCCAGATCACTGAAGCAAAGCGGCCTGTCTTCATCTTTGAGTGGCTCCGCTTCCTGGATAAAGTGCTTGTGGCTGCAAATAAGGTGATTGTACTAATTTTTACCTTCGTTTGAGTTTGAGTGATTTTCACAGGAAGCAGTTTGTGACCATATTTTGTGTTTGGCTGGCAGGTGGATGTGAAAGAGAAGCAGAAGAAGCTGGTGGAGCAGCTGACAGGGCTGATCAGCAGTGCTCCTGGACCACCCACAAGAAAACTGCTGGCCAAAAACCTTGCCACCCTCTACAGCATCGGTGATACCTTCACAGTTTTCCAGACTCTGGATAAATGCAATGACATCATCAAAAGCAAAGATGACACACCTGCATACTTGCCAACAAAACTGTAAGATCCCACACTCAGTGTGTAAATTTGAGATTGTATACATTTGTGTTTAGATATAAGCTGGTAATGCTTTGAGAGTTCCAGCCAGACACTTTATGCAAGGTATCAGGGTTAAACCAAATGTTAATCTGCAGAATAATATTTTATGGCTAAAAGGGGGGATTAAGTGTACATGAGCATATAATATGGTGTTTTTCAGTGGCTGAAGCAGCATGAGTGTTAACATGCAGGGTTTTATGCATCATTAATTTATACTTGCTTGTTTCTACATGGATGGATGTAGACTCTTAGGTGATATGGGGTGCGCACAGGGGTCAGGAGCTCCTTGCCAACCCCTAAATCCCAATGATAGCCCTGCAGTGTTGAAGTATAGATGATAATGTGTTTGAAGCTTTGAGGCTAAATCTATCCCATGATACAGATGATTGGTTCTGGGTCCGCCTGTAATTATTCCATTGTGTTGTTTATAAAATATTTTGAAATGATATGCAATTGTTTTAACACATGCATTAACCTTTCTTCCAGTGCTGCAGTGGCGTGTGTTGGAGCTTTTTATGAGAAGATGGGCAGGATGCTGGGGAGCTCCTTTCCAGACACAATTAATAACCTTCTGAAGGCCTTAAAGAGTGCAGAGGTAATAATTGTGTACAATTCAGAGGTTTTTCACTGTCTTGTCTAGAATATATTAGGTCAAGACAAGGATAACAGGAGATTAATATTCAGAAATTTATTTGATACTTATTTTAATCTTCTTATTTTCACTTTTACTTTGTTGAACTAGTCCCAAGGGAGAGGAGAGATTCTTCTCAGCCTGCAGAAGGTGCTTAGTGGACTGGGTGGGGCTGCAGCTTCATGTCACAGAGATATCTACAAGAATGCCCGCTCTCTTCTCACAGACAGGTCCATGGCTGTGCGCTGTATGGTAGCAAAGGTTGGTCTCAGAAAAACATCTGAATGAAGATTTAAAGGATTTAACTAATTAGAATGAGTAGAAATTAAGTTTTGTTAAGGTTCTTTCGCTGTTGGGGGATTCTTACAAATGCTAGAACCAACACCATACAGTGAGATGCTCAGACCTTTTCTCTTAAAAGCAGCTCAGCTGCTCAGAAGATTTGTAGGTTTTATTTTCTTAATTTGTAATTAATTTGTTGAGGTGTTCCTTGGGAGTTCTCCAGCAATATCTATGACTGCACTTCATGCTCTTGTCTTGACTTGAAACTTATGCGTGTGCTATTTTGACCAAACCCAGATGTGTTGCATAAAGACAATTTCCTGTTGATAACAACATGACACCAATTGTACCATATATGGAATAAGTTGTGTGCATTGCATTTCATAATGATATCTAGTGTGTGAACTCATTAATATATTTTGTGTGCATCATTGGTATGTGTATATTATGTATCAAAGGGCAGGTGGTTGTGAAGCATTTAAACACAAAACGCAAGAGATGTTTCCTGTATATACATAACATATTTGTACTAAAAGGACTCCATCTTTATTCTCCTCGCCTGGTCAGTGCCTGTTGGAACTGCAGAATGAGGCAGTATTCATGTGGACCACAGAACTGGAGAACATGGCCACATTGTGTTTTAAAGCCCTGGAAGGATCCAACTATGGCGTTCGAGTAGCAGTGGCCAAACTGCTGGGAACAGTCATGGCTACTGCTTTGATGCCCAAACAAGCAGCTGGTAGGTTAAAGTGCTGATTTGTGTCTTTCCTGTTATATTGACTAGCTCACTGGCACTCTTCATGATCTTAATTTCTTTTTTCCTCAGTGATGCGACAGAATGTGAAGCGGGCTACTCTGGAGGAGGTGCTGGAGCTAATGGCCACTGGATTTCTGCGTGGTGGATCTGGCTTCCTGAAGAGCGGAGGGGAGATGTTGAAGGGGGGAGGCTCTGTCAGCAGGGAGGTGCGGGTGGGCGTCACACAGGTGAGCTGACTTCTCAAGAATGAAGAAAAATCAGTCTGCATCGTCCGATTCAACTTCTTCAAATTGAATCTTTCTTCATCCTCCTCAGGCCTACGTTGTGTTTGTGACTACACTTGGAGGTCAGTGGCTGGAGCGCAACTTTGCCACATTCCTGTCCCACGTTTTGGACCTGGTGTCTCACCCGCGGGCCACACAGACACACGTTGAGGCTGTGTACTCACGGCGTTGTGTCTCTTTCATGCTTCGTGCCACCCTGGGGGGCTTACTTGGAGAGAAAGCACAAATTGCAGCCGGCAAAGAAATCTGCCAAGCCATCAGCAAACAAATGAGGGCTGTGGGTAAGGAGGATGGGGGGGAAATATCACGGTTCAGAGCATTGCAGAGTAAGTACTCATCCATTATTATCACTTTAATTCACCCTTCATTCAGTCTCTACAATTCTTGCATGGTTTGCGCTTGTGCTATATTTGGAGATGGGTTTTCTTTTTTGTCTTGTGTGCGGCAAGGGCTTCCCCTGTTTCTGCTTTCTTCCTTGCTTCCTGCTCTTGCTTGTTTTGGATCAATCTTTTCTTTCATCTGATCTCTTTTTAACCACGGACAGCATCATAATGTTAGTAACATTACCCATTGCCAGCTCAGCATTTGAGTTACTCATGCTTGCATTATTGCATAGCCTTCATGGCTGTTCGCCTGTGAATTCACATTTTGTTATTGCATTACAATCCCTAAGGAGCCTGATAACATAACTCTTTCTGACTGTTGACATGTGGCTGACACCAGCAGAAAAACTGCATGTGCCTCTATTTTCTTAAACACATAATAGGAAGAAGCCACCACTCCTCTCCACCACCCACAGCAACTAGAAATAATATTTACTCCTTATGTTTGCCCATTGTTTATTTTGAAGTTTTTCTGCTGCACAACAACACATCAATCATTTTCACCTTTATCTCATTCAGGGATGATTCTTACTCTGATTTGCTTTGAAACCTTTAAACTATCGTAAATCATGTTAAGCCTCCAGTTTTGTTCTCATTGATGTTAAGACAGACTTTGAAATAGATGTTGAATGTTGGTGTCTCTCAAGATGTGGTCCTGGGTACTTCATTGTTCACGCTGCACGCGCTGCACCTCGTAGCTTTTCCGACCAGCTGGATCTGTGAGACTTCTTGAAATGAGAAATGTCTGTGCTAAAAGTGACAGAAAATGTTTTTTTTTTTGGAGCCATGGTTGAAGAGGGATGCTGTAGTGCATGTTCTCGTCTGTATTCCACAGTCGGTTCCCTTTATGCCAAAAAACATGACTTCCACAGTTCAAGAAGCATCTTTAAATCTCTTCCTAAAGTCGTTTTAATCCACTTTTTCCTCACAAGTGATCTGTCTTGACTGTGTAGAGCTCTGGGGATTGCAGCCCATGCTGAACAGCCATCATACAGGCTTATCAGCAATTTTATCAACCTTTGTGCATTTTCTGTATTGAAAGATCCTCAGAGCTCTTAGTTTTTGGTGCATACACTACCAGTCAAGAGTTTTTACACCTCCATTTTTAAAACTGAAAAATCATGTAAATATCATTGAAACGGGCCTTTTTCAGGGATTAAGAAATTGGTTCACTTAAAGCAGACAATTCCTGTAGGTGAGAAAAAGGCAAGTAACAAAGGAAGACAGAGTCTGGTTTGTCAGGGGTTCATCCTACAGCAAGATAGCGAAGAAAGATAATGGAAAAGCAAAGCAACCTGCAAATACAACACACGTGTAGGAATTTCTGTGTATTCGGCTGAAAATGAGTGAAAAAATTTTAAATTTCTTTATTTATTCGTTCTACACTTTGATTTTGGAAACAATGAGCTATTGAATTCTGTAAATGTAAAGTACAGCTGAAAAAATGAAGGTGTGAAAACTTTTGGCTGGGAGTGTATAGCTATGTCCTCGAATGTATTTTGAAGTCATAGATCTGTAGTTGCAGATGTTTGCAAATTGATTATGTGTGACAGCAGTGCATGGCCTAATGTGACCAGTCAGTTGTGTAATTACAAACAACAGTTAAATTATTTAATCGTGACAGATTATATAATAAGATTGTAATTACCTTCCCATGTTTTTGTAGATATATTAGTCTTTATATATTAGTTACTATTGATTGCTGGCCACCTTATCCATGAGTGCTGCACACATTCAGAATAATTAATGAAGTAACACATTATTATATTTAAAATGTTTGAAACTTTTGAATCTCACTAATAACTTATCAGTAAATATTTGCCTGGGTTTTGATCTTGTTCAGATGCATTTTATTCTGACATTTTACTCTTGTTTGTTTCGTTTCTCCCTTTCTGCCACGTTCTTCCAGAGGCGGTTGTGAACGACATCAGTGGAGAGAACAAGTCAGGGGCAGCTGACGTCTCTGCCAGTCAGCATGTTATGGTGTGTGCATTGAAAGAACTGGGCAGTTTAGTTCAGAGCCTGAGTGCCACAGCTTCACCGCTCATCCAGGAGCCTTCTATAGGTGAGACACATGAAATTTTAAACAGGACATGCCTTTCAGTGCTCTTAAGTTTCTATAAGCACAAGCTGGGGTTATTGCATAGACTGCATATAAACGCTGGGTCTGAAGAGTGAAGCCAATGCAGAAGTGACTTAAACCTGCTTTCTGTCTAATGACCATCAGGGAGAAACTTCACTGGTTGATGCATTGAAGTCTATGGAAAAATTTCCCTACTTCTCACTTGATTTATTAGCTCAGTGTGTGTTTTCTTAAATGTGTTTATGGTCTCAGTCTCTAGTTTCAAATTGTCTTCAATACAACATGATGTTCATTCTTTAGATTATGGTCCCATTTAGAGGAAAATGTCCATAAAGCAGGGTATGCATTAGGGTGTGGCTACCATGTGATTGACTTACCATACACGGCGACCTGCATGACAATCAGGATAGAGCACAGAGCAGGTCAGATCCAGCCCTCACTCCTCCTCAGCTCCACCTTCTCCTCCACATATGGCTTCTTCTGGTTTCAAAAAGTCATCACTCTGGCCAAATTACAAGCTGGAGGCTTCAAATCATCAGTTCAGAAATGGGTGATGTCACAGTGGGTTGCCATAGATGATAATGATTCTGACTTGTGTGAAAACTTGTTCACTTAGCCAACTTGAATGACATTACCCAACATCTTCTGTAACATGTAATATGTAAATCAAACATCCACCATCCACTGAATTCATTCATAACATATTTCTTGTGCTTTTCCCCAGGTCTTCTCGAGACAGTGACTTCAGTGCTGCTGCACCCAAGCATGGCTGCTCGTTTGGCGGCTGCGTGGTGCCTGCGCTGTGTTGCCGTGGCTCTGCCGTATCAGCTGACCCCTCTCCTGGACCGCTGTGCTGAGAGAATCAACAACCTGAAGAGTTCACCTGAAGCTGTGAGCGGCTATAGCTTTGCGATGGCTGCTCTGCTGGGAGGTGTACACCAGTGCCCGCTGGGTATCCCCCACTCCAAGGGCAAGGTGCGTAGCCTCTAATGACACACAGACCAATCCCTGATTCACTCTCATAGGTTGGGGTGTGTTTCTCTCAATTATACCTTTGTGCACCCTGGCTGACCTCTTATACCAACCCCAATGATTGCCTTGTGTTGTTTTCTTGTAGTTGGTGGTGAGTATAGCTGAAGATCTTCTACGGACAGCAGCTCAGAACAGTCGACTGTCTCTACAGCGCACACAGGCTGGATGGCTTCTGTTAGGGGCCCTCATGACTCTGGGTGAGTCTCCATAAATATTGCTTATCTCTGAGTTTGATCAGAAGTACTGTCTCCCTCTCACCACAGACATGGTCGCTACATTGTGTTTGTGCCCAGGTCCCTCCCTCGTGCGCTATCACCTCCCCAAGATGCTGCTGCTGTGGAGGAATGTGTTTCCACGCTCACAGAAGGAGCTGGAGGCCGAAAAGGCCAGAGGAGACTCCTTCACCTGGCAGGTCACCCTGGAGGGCCGAGCTGGAGCACTGTGCGGTAAAGAAACGCCTCCTTGTTTACCTTCACACGCTCTGTAATGTCAGCAGACACAATTGAGACCAACTCTCCTTTATGTCTTGTCTGTAGCCATGCGTAGCTTTGTGGCCCACTGCCCCGAGCTGCTCACAGAAGATGTGATCCGTAGACTGATGACTCCCATTGAATGTGCCATGACTATGATGTCTCAGTGAGTGATGCTTTTAATCATGATTAAATCATCTGTTGAAGATATAAAAAGATAGGCATTTATTTTGTGGGATTTTAGGATTTTCAGTTTTGTCATGTGAAAAGTATTCTCTGCTTTTCTGCTTTTCTAATGGTTGTCATGTTTTCTGTCAGTGTCCCTGCCATCATTAAGGTCCATGGTGCTCACCTGAAAGCTAGTGCAGCGATGGTGAGGCTGAGGTTGTACGACATATTGGCTCTATTGCCTCCTAAAACCTATGAAGGTAACAGAATTAACCTCAGCATTTTCTTCATAGAGTGTAAGAACATATCTTGAAGGTGTTAGGTGTTTGAAACCCTGTAATCTTCTTGTGTAGGCAGTTTCAATGCCCTCCTGAGGGAGCTGGTGGCTGAGTTCACTTTGACTGACAACTCGGCGAACACCACCACCTCTTTGCTGCGCTCTCTCTGTCACTATGACGACAGTGTGCTCATGGGCTCCTGGCTTCAAGAGACTGACCACAAGTCCATAGAGGATCAGGTGAGTAAAGCCTCTAAATGAATGTAGATTCTTTTTGTGTGTGGTTGTTTGTTGTGATATTGGTGTTGATATTGCTGCATTGCTGTTCCCATATAGCTGCAGCCCAACAGTGCGTCTGGCAGTGGGGCTCTGGAGCACGATCCCTCCTCCATCTACCTGCGTGTCCCCGTAGGCGAGGCCATCCCAGGGCCTCTCCCTTTGGGCGTGTCTGTCATCGATGCTTCTGTGGCTCTGTTTGGTGTGGTTTTCCCCCATGTCTCCTTCAAACACAGGTGAGAAGTTTTATATTTATATTAGCAACATTACAACATTTTGTATAATTTTTCGTAATGTTTGCTCTTGTGTTGGTTTATTGTCTATTAACATTCCCTGCTGCTCTATGAATCTCTGTGGCATGCTTGTTTGTAATAAATTCTTATTCTCACTTACTTCGTATATGGTTCAGGCTGCAGATGCTCGACCACTTTGCAGAGTGTATAAAGCAGGCTAAAGGTGTTCGACAGCAGGCAGTCCAACTGAACATCTTTACTGCGGTGCTTAGTGCCCTTAAGGTGAGAAAACTCATTTCATACCCTCTCATGACAGGAGTAAGTTAATATATACCATGAGAAATAATTTCTCTCTGTCTTACTGAAGGGTTTGGCCGAGAACAAGAGCTCTCTGGGTCCAGAGGAGGTGCGTAAGTCGGCCTTGGCCCTGGTGATGGGAGCTTTGGACAATCCCAACCCCATCCTGCGTTGTGCTGCTGGGGAGGCCCTGGGCAGGATGGCTCAGGTGGTGGGAGAGGCTACCTTCATTGCTAGAATGGCACAGACCAGCTTTGACAAGTAGGCATTTCATATTTTTATTATCTGTACTTATTTTCTTTACGCTCTGTCTTTTCTGTTTTCTGTAAAGATCAAGAAAGAATCGGCCCAATCTACCTCATGATCCTATACTGACAAAAAAAGCAGTTTTTGAAATACTTTAATGGAGGTCAATTATGTTTTCACAAAGATAATAGATTCGGTCATCAATTTTGCTCTATCTTGAACTACCTCTCTGTCCTTGGCTATAACCACATGATCCATATCTCTCCTCCTACTTTATTTCCAGACTGAAGTCCGCCCGTGATGTTGTTTCAAGGACAGGACATTCATTGGCTCTTGGCTGTCTGCATCGATATGTTGGAGGAATTGGCTCAGGCCAGCACTTAAAGACCAGTGTCAGCATCCTGTTGGCTCTGGCCCAGGATGGGTCCTCTCATGAGGTTCAGGTACAGTGAATTACTCAGGGGAAATATACTGTATATTAGAATTCATTCCCATTCAGTTATTAGTTAGTTAGTTAGTTATTAGAATATTCAGTTCAACTGAATATTAGTTTGATTTATGAATGTTGTATTTCATTTCTTAGCATCATGAAAAATAAAAAACGCCATGTTTTGTTTTATCTCTCATGCTTTACTAATTCAAATATTTTGGCTTTTTTTTTGTTAGACATGGGCTCTGCACTCTCTGGCTCTAATCGTGGACTCTAGTGGTCCCATGTACAGAGGCTATGTGGAGCCCACCCTGTCCCTGGTGCTCACTCTCCTCCTCACTGTGCCGCCATCTCACACAGAGGTGCACCAGTGTTTGGGCCGCTGCCTGGGAGCTCTTATCACGACTGTGGGACCAGAATTACAGGGTAACTGTGGCAGAAACAACATTGCAAACCTTCTTTGTATCACCGACTTTCTCATTTGACAACTGTTTATTTTGAAGCCATGTAAACGTCATGTACCTTTTCTTGGCCAGCAGATGGCAATGTAACCCACTACAGGCAACTGAAGCAGACATGGAGACACATTGTTTCTCCTCTTATTGCTGAAAATGCTATTTCTTTTTAGTCTCGCTTCCTAATCTGTGTTGTTGGTGTTAATAGGAAATGGAGCCACTATCTCCACGATCCGCTCGTCCTGCTTGGTTGGTTGCGCCATAATGCAGGACCACTCTGACTCCCTTGTGCAGGCA
Source organism: Rachycentron canadum (assembly GCA_038496675.1). Taxonomy (NCBI): domain Eukaryota; kingdom Metazoa; phylum Chordata; class Actinopteri; order Carangiformes; family Rachycentridae; genus Rachycentron; species Rachycentron canadum. The sequence goes on along the minus strand of CM076659.1, from coordinate 5,378,716 downwards.
GCCGCCATCTCATGCCTTCAGCAGCTGCACATGTTTGCTCCACGCCATGTCAACCTGTCCAGCCTGGTGCCTTGTCTCTGTGTAAGATGACTTTTAGACACACAAGTTTTCTACTAATTTGTCTTAAACCTCATCATAATTTCCTGACGTGCTGTGTGGGATCCCTGCAGGTGCACCTGTGCAGCTCTCACCTGTTACTGCGTCGTGCTGCCGTGGCCTGTCTGAGACAGCTCGCCCAGAGAGAGGCTGCAGAGGTCTGTGAGTATGCCATGAGTCTGGCAAAGAGAGCAGGAGACAGCAAAGACAACACTACAATCAGTGAGTACCAATCATGGCATAGACAAAACTATTCTGTTCAGTTCTTATACCTCAGTGAGACAGTGTGGTTTTTTTCTGTTGTTTTCTTTGACCCTGGCAGATCTGAACATCACAGAGACCGGTCTAGAGGGCGTTCTGTTTGGTATGCTGGATCGGGAGACAGACAGGAAGCTGTGCTCTGATATCCATGACACTCTGGGCCACATGCTGTCGTCTCTAGCTGTGGAAAAGCTTTCTCATTGGCTGAAACTATGCAAGGATGTGCTGGCAGCAACTACAGGTTAATCTACAAAACAACAAAACATGGCACATGAGGAAATTAAGTGGACTGGAACAGAAAACAAAGTAGGCAGCCCATCCAACTGTAGTCCATCTTCTCTTACAGATGTGGGAGGAGCTGTTACATTTGAGGTAGAAAAGGAGGAAGACTCTGAGAAAAAAGATGAGATGGACGATGACACCATGTTTACGGGCCTGGGTGAGGACGACAAGTCCAAGCCTTCTGTGGCTCCTCGCTGGGTGACGCGGGTGTTTGCCGCCGACTGCTTGTGCCGCATCATCCTGCTGTGTGAGAATGCAGACAAAACGCACTTCAACCTGGCAGCTGCCCGCTTGGCACAAGCCAAGAACCCCAAAGGTACCATTCACCATGCTGCCAGAACAGAGTTGTTGACAGCTCACTTAAGGATTTGTGATTGATTAATGCCAACTATGATCTTTTCACCCCAATTAATGTACATTTATTTGAGTTGAGTTTATACAGTATATTTTTGTATAACAGGCAGTTCTACTATCAGACACTGAAGAAACTCCTTCATATGCTTTTATGTAAAGTTACACCCAAGCTAGAGATGAATCAGCAATAGAGGGAGGGATTTTTTTTTTTTCAGTGACAGATAAAGGAGCCAGTATTTATATAAGCTCCTTGGAAATAAGGAAGCATTTTACTGGCTAGACAGTAAGAGCACAGCGTAGTGATTTTGCAGCTCTGGAAGCAGCTCAGCCAAATTTAGTGACTGGGATTGAGTGGATGGTTGGTCTGCTGGTTGGTGTGTCCAACTAATCCCCTGAAAGGTGCACTTCAGCTAAAACTCAATTAAATTTCAGCCTCAAGGTCGATATCCAGTTTCTTTTGAATCACTCCAAGCACACTCTGTTGATGTGCCCATCTGTATTTAATCTTCAATTCATCATTCTCACAAAGAGGAAGCAAACACGGAGACCTTGGAGGAGGCAATAGTTATACCTTCTTCTAAGGATTACTAAAGTAAATGTTGAATCTGCCATGAATTCTGTTTTTTTTTTTTTTTTTTTTTTCTTTCTCTTGCCCATCCAGGGGACCTGTTGGTGCTCCATTTGTCTGACCTCATCCGCATGGCCTTCATGGCAGCAACAGACCATAGTAACCAGCTAAGGATGGCTGGCCTGCAGGCCCTGGAGGACATCATTAAAAAGTTTGCGTCCGTACCGGAGCCGGAGTTCCCGGGGCACGTTATCCTAGAACAATACCAGGCCAATGTGAGTCAAGAGCACATCAAATTAGATTATGGAACAAAACTGATAATGACACAGCAACTGTGAGACGAACTATGTTTCATATGTCTGCGTTTAGGTTGGAGCTGCCCTCAGACCTGCATTTTCACCTGATACACCATCCGACATAACAGCTAAGGCGTGCCAGGTAAGACAAAAAAACATATAGAAGAAAATTTTACAACTAAACTCATCCCCCTCTCCTTTCCTGTTCAATGAAAAAAAATAGCTCTGTTTGTGCTCTAACATTCATGCATTAGAAAAGCTGCCTTTACATATATCCATATATCTAGATGATGTTAGATGCCTTTGTGGCAATGTGTCTGCAATAGCAGTTAATTAGCACTGTACAGTGAGTCATTGCCCCCTTAGGACCCATCTGTGTCAAAACTTCTGCCTTATTTGACTGATGTAAAGAATGAGTGACCGGGGAAAATAACAAACATGCCTGTCAGCGGTATTATTAAAAACCTTTCTCTCTTTGACATTCCCCTTTGTGTTCCCATTTGTGCCCACTGATACTATCTCTGGTCTTTCTGTAGGCCAGAAGTGTGATCACAGGGTTTCTCTTTTCTCAATAGAACGATTAACTCAGAGCAACTTAATAAACAACATAGATATCAAGAACACTTTTTATCCTCAAGGTGTTAAAAGCAAATACACGCAATTAAAAGAATATTTTTATGTGCATCTGTGGGAGTGTCACATGACATGAGCTACAGAGAAATGTGACTTTAATTTGAATAGGCAAATTAAAACAAGCATGGAGAGCAAGGTGTATCAGCGGATTTGTGTCAAAACACATTTCTAACTTTCACCAAAAGACTCATAGTCCTGCCCTTGGCCGTCTGACACTTAAGTAGCAGTTCTCAAAAGCATGTAATCTAATAAATGTGTGCTCGACTTGTACAGCCCGAACATGTCAGTCCTCTTTTATTAATAACTGTTCCTTGACACTGCCACCTCTTTAACGGCATCTATGATGGCTAATCAACCTTGAGTGCTCTGTTATGTAATGTAGATTTTTCATTTTTCTCAGTTGGAGTTGAAGGAGAGGTAATCACCACAAGGTCTACAAGTAAATTAGTCATGTAATTATGTATTACCTTGACCCTTTTATGTGACTACAGGTGTGTAGTACGTGGATTGGCAGTGGGGTAGTGAGTGACCTCAATGACCTGCGGCGAGTCCACAACCTGCTTGTGTCATCGCTGGACAAGGTGCAGGCTGGGAAGGGTTCATCCAGTCAGCTGTACAGTGAGAGTGCCACCACGATGGAGAAACTGGCTGTGCTGAAGGCGTGGGCTGAGGTGAGACTGAAGACCACAATCAGAGCACTGTCAATAGCTGTTACACTGCAAAGAACCAGACTACACACGCCGGCTTTCTTTCTCAGGTGTACGTAGTGGCGATGAAGATCAAGAAAGAGGCAGAGTCTAAGCCTGCCAAGCCACTCCGAAGCGGAGACGAGGATGAGGATGACGAGGATCTGGGCACTGATGTGCTTCCACCTGACAGTCTCATTACATTGGTTCAGCCAGAGCTGCCCTCGCTGAGCCGCCTATGGCTGGCCATGCTGCGAGACTACGCTCTGCTCACTCTGCCTGCAGAATTCTCCAGCCAGCTGCCCCCCGACGGTACAGGACAGACTTTCGCCTACTGAATACTTTGAAATGTTTAATTTAAAATAACTTTTTTTATTTGATGTCTGGGTCAAATCTTGTCATGTGAAAGGACGTGGACATGTAGCACTAGTTTTTGAGTTCTTTCTTCTATTTTTGGTCCTATTAAAATCTAGATTATATTCTCCAGAGTGCTACTTTAAAAATGTCAATAAATCTGGATTATTGTCAAGTAAATATTTAAATTAGATTTGTAGGAGATTCAAATTGATAATATTTTAATGTAAAAGCATTTCCTTACTATTATGTGTCTGTGTTCAGGTGGAGCTTTTTATACTCCTGAGACTATAGACACAGCAAGGCTCCACTACCGCAGCTCTTGGGCCCCTGTCCTGCATGCCGTGGCCCTTTGGCTGAGCAGCACTGGGTTTGGTGAAGAAAAGGAAGAGGCCCCAGCAGCTCCCTCAAAAGCCCCAGCCCTCCCTCAAGGAGCCCCCTCCGCCATGAAGCCCTTTGAGGAATCAGTGAAAGACAGGATGCATCTAATGCTGGGTAAAGAGACACATGGCCATCATCTGTGGTGTAGAGCACTAACAGTATTTTGCTATGCTAAGGAAAGCACCTAATATACTCAGACTTAGAGTAACTGAGGGTGTTAGCATACGTGGGCAATAAAGAAAATAGCATGAACAAACCCTAAGTGCTTTTTTTGTCTTCTGTCTCTCAGGTGTCAGTATAGAGTTTCTTTGCTTCCCCCGGCCAGAGGAGCCCATTGAACACGTGATGTCCTGCCTGCAGGCGCTCTGCACTTTGCTGGAATCTCCTAGTGCTAAGACCCATATTGCAGAGGACCAGGTACACAAGATTTTATGCATGGCTTCTTATTTACACTTTGGAGTAGTTATATCATCGGTCTAATTCAAGTGAATGGGAAGGCCGTCCCTTATTTTTGGACCCCACTGTATGGGTGACTGATCACCACCCCAGTGCAAATGTCTTGTAAATACCACATGGTCATGTGATATTTACTGAGATAATGGGATACTGAAAATGCAAGTTGTTGTTTCCGACAAACTATTAAAAAAAAGGTTGTATTTCTTGGCTACATTTAAATATGAGTGTTCACATTCTCACAGTGTCATTGGTCTAATTGTTATTTCCTTTATAGCTGTTGGCAGTGGAGCTCCTTAACGTACTCCACAGGCTGCTGTTGACCCGGGACCCTCCTGCTGTCCAGCTCCAGGTCACTGCTGTCGTGCAGGAGACCATCAGGGCTGCACAGGACCATCTGCACCGACAGAGGACAAACAAGGGTCAGCAGCTTACACATCCTAGATGAAATACTGTTAAATTCTGAAATTAAACTCACAGTGTTGTTTTGCTTCATCCAAAAGACTTGATGGCATGACTTGACTTAATGACTTGAGTCTTAATAGCAATATAAAGGGAGGTATCAGTTATCTGGCTGTTTGAGTGAGCTACAGCACTGTGTTTTTTTTGCTCAGGCAAAGAGGAAGAAGGCGAAAAAGACTCTCAGTCCAGCCAAGGGGAAGGAGGAGACACAGGGGAGCTCATCCCCGGCAAGTCTCTAGTGTTTGCAGCAATGGAGCTGCTCGTGTTCATCCTGGTCCGCCACTTACCACAGCTTAATACACGTGTGAAGGAGTCACCCAGCCATGTGCTGCTCAGGCCTCAGCGACTGCCCGAAGAAAGCGCTCGCCTGGTGGCAAACACAGTTTCCATCTTGGCAGACCTGCCCGCCCTCTGCTCTCCTGCTGGTGAGGCCCGAGGCAAACTGCAACAACACGCTCACACCATGCAAAATATGCAACAAAGACACATAGAAGAGATTATCCCCTTTTCATCTTTTCTGCACAATCACAGTAGCCTAAATATTTGCACCAGGTCTGCCCCAGCTTTGATAATTTTTTAGAGAAATTTGCCTTCCTGCTCTGCACTGTTCAGATTTGTGGGTGTCACTAAAAAGCCTGGTTCTACTGTGGTATCTCTGTGCCTTTCAATTCTCTGATGGTATTATGAACTGCTATATGCATTTGTATGAGATTAAGAGTAAGTATGAATATCATTAGCATAGCAATGTGGTGTTCACTGTGAAATGATAGCCTAAGTCACAGTTTTGTTTTTTTTTTTCTTTTTATCCCGCCTTTACAGGAAGCATGACTATCCTACCTACGGTGCTCTTTCTAATCACCGGGGTCCTGAGGGAAACTGCAGTGAAGACTTCTGACAACTTGGTGCCTGTGCCGGTGTCAGCTGCCTTGCAGGGTATCAAGACCATCATCACCTCCCCTCTGGCGCGGGAGGAGAGCATTCGGACACAGTGGACTGGCCTTGTGAGAAGCAGCCTGGCATCTGTGCTTGAGTATTCACAGCCAGGTAAGGAAATAGACGCGGATATTTCACTGTGGTGCAGACAAGAAGGAGAAAAGTTTTGTGTCTTTACTCTGACTGACACTATGCTTGTGTGTTTGTGTATTTGTGTAGACGAGTCCAGGCCTGACATGGATGAGGTCAGTATGTTGACAGCGATTACGCTCTTCCTGCTGTCGGCCAGCAGTGAACTTGTAGGCGTAACAGTCCTGCAGAAGGGATGTATGGACCGCTTCCGAAACGGCCTGAACTCCAGTGATCCAGGGGTAAGCACCATGTACACAAATGAGAGTCAGAGAGACTGAGACTTCTGAGACTGTGACTGTGTAGAAGGCTTCTCCGATGTATGAATTTACGTGAGTGATTTCATTCTTTTTGCCACAGGTTCAGGCCCGGTGTTACCAGCTGTTGTTGTCAGTGTTTCAGCACTCCAGCCGTGCCCTGTCTACCCCGTACATCCACACTCTGGCTCCTCTCATGGTGGAGAAGCTGAAGGCAGTGGAGCGCAGTCGGCCAGGGACTGCTGCTGAGCTGCAGGCTGTGCAGGAGGGCATCAGGGTCCTGGAGATTCTGGTCGGCATGGGTGAAGAGCAGAACCGTAAGTATACCTCTGCCTAATGGACCACTAAAGCACTGTATGTGTTTAGCTACATTAAAGTATTAAAGTCTTAAAGTAGCTCAGTGCCTTTGATTGTGTGCTGTCAAAGATCAGAACAATGGTGCATTAAATGCTAAGTTTAGATTCGCTGCACTGGTTTACTGTCAATATTGATCACATTATGCTGTTTTAGAGCTAAGATATTATTTATTAACATTTCCAAAATTTTTATTTTGTTATCCTGTTTCTGCTTTTTCATGTTAACTCCTAATTTTTTATTTCCCTCATAAAGCAAGTAGCACTGAATACACAAATTGCTGTTTAAAAAGTTGATTGATACTTGATTCATATTTGTGTTACATTAAGCTGCTGTGGATTGCAGTTTAACAGTTCAAGGTTATTTTAGGTGCAGATGGTCCTTTGCATTACATGTTAACAGTATTCATGTATTTTTAGAACTAAAACTACCAATTATTTTAATTATAAGTTCATCTGCTGAATGTTTTCTTGGTTCACTGATTCATTGTTTGCAATAAGATGCAAGTAAACAGTAAAACATATCCATCTAATCCTCTCAAACTGCATATTTATCAAATCATCAATTGATGAATATAGATCTAATTTTATTTATTGTTTTATTATGTCACTTCTGATCATTGATTGAGTTCTGTTGTGCTGAGGGATCAGATAAGTTTCAGAGAATGTCTGTTTTGCTGTTATTTTGGCTAATTTAGACAAAAATATTGAGATGAAATTTGATAATGTGGTAAACTGATCCATATGGTTCACTTCACTCTTTTTTTTTATGTGTTGAACAGGGGTGCAGTTGCTTGCTCTTCTTGTACCAACTCTCATCTCCTACCTTTTGGATGAGAATGCCATCTCTTCTGCGCCTCAAGTCTCCAAAGGCCTGCATGATTTTGCCCTGCAGAACTTAATGCGGATTGGCCCCCTCTATCCAGCTGCCTTCAAGGTAGTAATTGGTGCAGCACCTGAGCTTAAAACCCGACTGGAATCTGCTATACGGGCTAACCAGGCCAGCAGCAAAGCCAAAGCTGCAGCCAGGCAAGCTCAGCCAACTGTGCAAGCCGCACCAACCATCAAACTCAAGACGAGCTTCTTCTGAACACTCCAAAAAAAAAAAAAAAAAAGAAAAACACTCTCAGCCTAATTTAAAGTTGTCTCTTTTTTTGGTTTGTTGTGTTTTCTGTCAACAGAATATCACATGCCATGTCTGTAACAATGTATTTATTAATTCTACATCTCATCTTTGTTTTTGATGAATGGGAACTCTTTTTGAAGTCATGAAGGCAATCGTGTAAATATCATGGAAAAGCCTTTGAATGTTCGCTATTAAAACAAAAAAAACTCACTTTAAAATCTGTAGGAAATTTTGATTGTGTGAATGTATCGTTTTAAGACTTGATGCACATTTATAAAGGGACACAATTCACATTTTTAGTTTTCCCGTAGGCTCTTTTTCTTTCCTGATCTTAATATTTTTGTCTGTTTTTGTCCAGTCATCATCCCCCACTAACCAAAATCTGATGTTTACTGTGCCATTTTTCCTCTTGTGATTTTGCATCACCATGAGCGTGGCATTTATTTTATTCCAATCATGTGCATCTGTTTAATGGAGCTGGTTTAGTACATGGCCTTAGGGTCTGCTAAGTGTTACTGCTGGCTGTTTCTTTCTTTCTTCCTGTTTGTTTGTTTTGAAAGTGTATTTTGACCTTAAATTATGTCGTAAACATTCCTACCACGTGTTTTAAAATGAACCCATTGAATTAGTCTTGGTCATTATTTTGAGCCCAAAATGAGATTTCATGAAATGCTAAAATCATTAGAAAATTACATTCCCCCAGAGACTAGTAGTTTATCTGCTGATAAATGGAGGAAAAAAAACATCATTTAATGTATGTGCTGCATATCATACAGTTAGTTATTTTGCTTATAAGTGATTATGATCCATAAATATGCGTTTATTAGCCTGAGAATCAAATTTTGCAGACTTGTTGAAACGGCCCAATGTCATGTTTCACTCTCATTTGTTTGAATTGTGAATAAAGTCACTTTGACCGCGCTCTGTTGTTGCTTGTAAATTAGTTGCGCATTTTTATCCGGTGGTTGAACCCAGTTCGGTGAATATATACCGATGCAGCATCTGTAATAAAAAAAAAAAAAAAAAAAAATGCTCAGCTGATGTTTCCTGTCTGGGTAAAATAAACAAGGAGAGTCTGTTCCTCCGGGGAGTCTGGGTGAGCGAATCGAGCGCCTCCATTCAACATGCTGTGGGCGTGGCCAGAGCTGCTGACGTCATCCAATGACAGCTAGCTGTCAGAAAGTGAGTTCATTCCCCCGAGCCGAGCAGACGGAGCGCCGTCGATAGGTTTTGCCCTTCCGTTGGTATCTAGCGCCCCGACTCAGCGAGACAACGGACAGACCTTTCCACCGAGCCCGGCCATGGACGAACAGGCGGGGCCCGGCGTGTTCTTCAACAACAATAACAACTCCGTTTTACCCGGCGGTGGGAAAGGACCGCTGCCCGATGGCGACGCTGGAGAGGCGGCTAGGGCGCAGTACAGTATCCCGGGGATCTTGCACTTCCTGCAGCACGAATGGGCCCGTTTCGAAGTAGAGAGAGCACAATGGGAGGTGGAGCGGGCCGAATTACAGGTAAAAAACCCCCCACCACATTCAGTGTTTACAGGGCCACAGATTAGTGGCACCACCGGGGCCTTTCTAGTAACTCGCGGTGAGTTTCTGTTTTTGATTGTTCTGGTTATGAAGCTAGCTCGTTAGCCTTTAGCTCAGGAGCTAAAGGAGCTGCAGCGCCCCCCTGACCCGAGTGCACGACGACTCCTTGGGACCTCCTTACTATGACTGAGACCACCAAACTTGCCTGCCGCCTTGAGGAGTTGGAAGAAAGACAACCTGAGCATTTTTATACAACAACAGGTGTAATTAAACGACCAACCGATAGCTACAATTGCTAACAGGGTAGTTTGAGTGCAGTGCAAAAGCCTTGTGTAGAAACACGAAACGGCTAACGTTACCTGCAACTACCTACTTACAGCTAAATGTATTGCACCCCGCCTCGATTTTTTTTTTAAGTGCACTTTATGTATAAACCTGGAATAAAATATATGGAGGAAAAGTAGTAGTTTTTGTTTTTTTTTAAATGCTTTGACAACTTAAGAGCTGTTAGGTCTGACACACACAGATACACTCACAATGTCTTGTTTATGAATCTTATCATAAGCTAGCTGCCATGTCACTGCCACTACTGGAGAGAAAATAAAAAAATCTGTCTTTTTCTGTCTTTGGCAAACGTTACCGAGACTTTAATTTGTCTTATTAATTGCTCCACTATTTTTATAGTATATCTGACCCTTTACCCGAATGCCTAACAACTCCTATATTTAGCTATTTACATGGTTTATAAGGGCAGTAGGTTTAACTGCTACCAACTGCAGGTTTCCAAATGGAAATCTATCAAAAACTGGAGCCAAACACACTGAAGTTTGCTTAAACTAGAAGTTCATGTCTATTCACTTTGTAGTCCTTGTTTTTGTTGTGGTTACCAGTCCTACTAGAACTGCAACTTTCTCTCTATCAACCTTTATTTTGTTTCACCCTTTATTCTTTTTCCCATGTTTGGTTGTAATGTTGTAGTGATCTTTTTAGCTGTATTTGTAGAGGAATATGTTTACCCATGTTGGCTTTTTTTTTTGGATTACTGGAGCAATGTTTACAATATTTGAAGCTCTTAATCCTACACTGAGAAAGAAACTGTCACCACCAGCCCGCATAACTGACTCTTTGTACTATAAGCATCTATAGTAGGGGAAAATTACTTTGAACACCACAAGCCCAGCTGGTCTTTTATCCAGAATTTGAGTAGTTTTGTATATCTTGTGTCTCCATGCCCAGCCTTTGAAAGAAAAAAAAAAAAAAAAATTGTTTTCCTTGTTTCCATCATTTTGACCCAGTTGTGTGGCCACTGTTGTCGGATCACAGACAAGAGCCAACACAGACTTTTGGGGTTTGACAGCAGCCAGCTCCATTGACAGACTGACCTCAGCTAACAAAGAGACGAGAGGGAGACAAGCATTGTTTTCGGATTGTTCGTGTATATCCTGATCAGTGTAGTAGGGTTTTGACTCATCACCCTCATGCGGCACTTTCAGTCAGGCCTGTGAATTAAGCTTCCTGTCTGCTGTCATGAAGCAAGCTTATCAGTGAAGCAGCAGCAACTGCGGCAAAGCACGGTGAGGTTGCCAAATGTCTTATTGGGTGGTTTGTTTGTGGCGGCAAAATGGTGCGCGCTCAATTTTGGTTCTTGTTTTCATTGCATCTAATCCTAAACGTGAGACTGATTGATGATATAACCATCCTTTTACCTCCAGTAAACCCCATACTCATAACCATAGTCTCATCACTGTAGCACAGGACCTCTTATGAGTAGATTATCTTTCTGTGCTGCACTGTACCAGCATAATAATGATGAATCACGTAATGAAAAGCTTTGAAAACCCACACAGGATTTAACCTTGTTGTGTCCTTGTGGGTCGTGTATATAATGCACATTGCAAACATATACAGTGCTTTTACCAGTAAAGGGTATTGGTGGATTAATGTTCAGTGAAGAGACCACTGGGGGAAAGAGAGTCACGGAAATGAACATAGATAAACATGTACGATTAATGAAAAGCTGTAGTCGGTATAGAGATAAGTCCACACCCATGTTTTAATCATAGAATAAAAATATTAATATTGCATATTTGTAAAGGTGAAATATGGTTTCAGATAAAAAGCTTTTAGGAATGTACACAAAGCGATTTCACAACCTAGTAAATACTCAGTCTCCTCCCAGAATTTTTTCTCTTGTTGGTTGTACAGACTTTGAATGGAAAACAGTTGAGGCTGTGTTTTATGTCGCTGTTTGGGAGGAAGACAAACTCCAGGGCTTGCAGGAATGCCGTCCAGCCAGCCTGTTAGGTCATGCTCAGAGCCACTCCTCTCTACTGGAGCAGTACAGGAACTGTACTGTACATTCCTGACTTGTCCTGCTGATGTGCCCTGTCTGTGTAATGCATAGGCTGCTGTCATTCATGATTAGACTCCAGTTGACTGGTCATTGACAGTCAATTGATTGACTTCATCAAGTTGATTTGCTTAGCGAGTGATAGGTTCAGTCTGTCGCATGTTTGCTCGGTGATGAAAATAACGAGGGCTCCAACTAACTATTATTTTATCAGCAGTTCATTCTTAATTCTTGAATTCGACCACACAAAATAGTTGAAATGGCCTTTACCTTTAGTTTTGTCTAACAGTCCAAAAGATATTGAGTTTACAATTTAAAAAAAAAAAAAAAAAAAAAAAAAAAACATTTCTGGCTCTTTGGCTTGATAAATGACTTCAACGAGCAATCGCAGGCTGCAACTGATTATTTTCATTATTGTTTAATTGAGTTATAATTTATTCTATAAAAAGTCACAGTGAAAAATGTCCATTAGGATTTTAGAGAAAAGCAGCAAATATTCACATAACAGAAGAAATTAAAAGCAGAAAGTCATTTTTCCATAAAGAAAGACTTGTGTGATGATTGATCATCAAAATAGTTGTTGATTAGTTTTCTGTCAATCTATTTTTTGCATAATTGACTAATCATTTCAGCTTTAGTGAACTAATTATCCATGTGGTTGTTGATTAATTTCCCAATTAATTATTTGACTAATGAGAAGCTTTATTTTGGCACAATTTTGAGCTTTCAAGTGTTGATTGACAGCTCACGCCAGGCCAAGTGTATTTAACTGATTAGCAGTATATGTACAGCATGCCCCTATTGACTTTAAAGCACAGTGTAATCACATAGCAGTTATTTTTGTCCATGCATTGTGTCTGTGTTGTTGTTTTACAGTGTTGTGTTGTCCAAATGATTTCAAGTTAAGTGCAATCAAAGAGCAATTTGTGTTTTTTGCTTTACACACCTGCAGAGATTTATGACTCAAACAGTGGAGGTCACTTAACTTTATTGAATGAATTGCAAAGTGTGTCAGATACACCCATATTAATATTGTGATATTGATCTATTGATGTCACCGTGCTATACTGATTAACACAGATCTTTTCTGGGCTTGGTGAAAGAGGTTGAGTTAAGTTACACCCTGTGAAGGCTCCAGGGAGCTTCATCAGTCCACCAGTTATGGGGAAATCCCTGCACCATAGGGTATCTCCTTGCCAGAAGTATCTGTCAGCAGTCATAATTTGACACCAGGAGAAGGTTGAAGGTGACTCAGGGTGTAAGGTGGCTCCAAGTGGGTGCAGACTGAAACGTGGACCCAGTTATCTTCATGGGCTGGAAATGTCCGTTGTATTTCTAAAGGAAAAGCTTTTAACAGGAACAAGATTATGCGGCTCGTGTTATTCGATTATTCCTCTCCATGTCCAACTGTGGAGCAGCCTGGAATTATTCTGCCTCAGTTAGATGACTTATTACTGTGAGCTCATGTTTACTTTCACAAATGGCGAAGCCCAAGGCATATTTAGCTCAATGGTGCAACAAAAAAGAACCACGCACAAAACATACACATAACCGTGGCATTCAGCATTTCAGAAGTGGGAGTCACTGCAATTCCTCAGTCGATACTACATCAACCCCCAAGCTGCAGTTATTTTTGCCCTCTCAGAGTTGGGAAGTACAAAAAAAGCAGAGCATACACTTCCTCACCAAAAATATAAGTGATGGTTATTCACTCGGTATCGTTGCTCTTGGATATTGACAAAGACATTAAGGCTCTACAAATGTTAAGAAAATACCAGTTCCTATAGAAACTAATTGTAGACAACGGCTCACATCCTATCTCATGTAACCAGGGTGTACAAAAAAAAAAACCACAGAAGTATTAGGCCTGTCTTCAGTCTTCAGTTTAAAACTGACTGTGGTAATGTTCAACAAAAGAACCACAGAAAATTACTGCAGCTCATACCAAATATTGACTGCGTACAACAGATGATAGTAAGGAGTTGAATTGGGTTTGTATTTTTCCCGTTAGAGAGCCTGGAGGGAGCCATGTTTATTAACTAAAGCCTGGTCCTCTGAGCTTTGCTCCACTGTCCCCGTTGGACTTACACCAGAGCCTCTCTCTCTGTCCTCTCGAGCTGCCTTGTCAGCCTGTTAATTCCCTTCTCCTTCTTCCATTCACACTTACAGCCTTCGTCTGTCTACGTGGGTGGACAGCTGCCTGGTCGTGACACAAAGTTGCCTCCCTTCCTCCCCCAGTTTTACAGTAAATCTGAGGTCGCCAGTCTGTCAGAGTTGTAAATTGGAGTACTCACCAGATCAAACTGTTGTTGCCACAGTGTGATGTAATCTGGTTTGTGTTGGTGTTCACACTTAGATGGTTTTCACAGTAGATGGTTGGAGAGCAGTGGTTTTACTTCCACATGTACATTTATGTCTACATATTTTTATTTAATTACACTGTGCAACTTTTTGGATATGACCTTTTATCTGGGGACCATAATATGGGATCATAATAATTTAGTTTATTTATAATGGGCACAAGTTATATATTTTTATTCTGCACTACTATTCACATCTATAAAAATTGAGAAAAATTATATTTCCTGGCCATCTCTTCACTAATATTATCCAATAAAGGCAAAAAACACAAATAAATAAATATATAAGAATGAATGCACTTGTAGAGAGTCATCAGAATCAAAATGATCTTTCATAATGCTGAAGATTTGTTGATTAGTTCTTCTCCTCTGTGGACGTGTTTTATAAAGTGAACATATCCTCTTCGACAGCCTGCCACAGACAGGCCAAAGGGCACCAGCTGCCTCTCTCCAATTCATATTCTGACACGGAGCATTTAACTAGCTCTGTCTGAGATGTTTGCCCACATCAATATAAATTCAGTCTCTTTATAAGCTACACAAATGCGCATTGTTGTGGATGCTGGTTAGTTACAAGGAGGACGATCACATTTTCGCAACAATTTTGCACCTCACTCTCCAGATTAGTTAAACTGTCGTTTCATCGTGGTTCTGCCAGGACCACACCTTCCAGTCACACCACCCATTTGTCAGAGAAAATGCTGATGTTGAAGAATGTAGCTCTTTGCCTGCATGTGTGAGTGTGGGCATGTGCGCCACGAACCTTATGTAATATTAATGCAGTAACATGGGATGCAGCACCCGTGTCCTCAAGAAGCCCAACATAGCGCCTTCTTGTTTGCACCCCCTGTAAGGTAGCACTGCGGTGTCAACTTGATGTGAGCTGTGTGACGGAAGAGTGTAAAATGTAGCTTTAGTGGAAACTTGTGATGAGATGAAAACAACAAATCTGTGTCTGTTTGAAATTCAGGAAAAGAGAGAAGATGTGTACTTTGACTGGGAGGAATTTCTTGTAGTATAAGGGGTTTCTTTTGTTTTCTGGGTACTGTACAAAGGGTGAAAAGGGCAGCTTGGCTCATTCCAGATAAATGAGCGAAAATCTAGATTACAGTTTGAGCAGCTCACCGTTTCACTCTGACCCTCAGTCAATCCTGAATCTGTGCCCATGCACACGAACCTGTGGTATTTGAAAGAGCGAGCTCCAGCAATAACCGCAGGTCCTCAGTATCTCACAGTGCAGCTCACTGCCTTTGTGGCACCGCAGCAGGAAAAAGGAACAATGGACTAATCTCAGCAGTGTGTTTTGATTCCTGCACCTGACAGTCAGTCAGATAATTGTGTGATATGTGAACAGGAGTGGAGACTTTTTACAGATGCTCTCCAGGACTAGAATGTGGTTGTGGAAAGACGACCAGTTTTAGTGCAAACACTTAAATTAGCCTCACCATCTTGAGGAGAGAGGGAGGTGACGAGACAGCTGGGTGTGAAACTGGAGCAGCTACTGAAGTTCCTCGAGGAGGGGAAAAGGTTAATGCACCTGAGCTCAACCTTCATTTTATAAATTAGTCATCATAGTCACAATCGGCTCAGTTCAAATGAGGGTGGTCAGAACTATGTTGCATGTCACTGTGACCCAGAACTACTTCTACTATTGTTACTGTGGCTGCTAATTCCTTTAACATCTGTGGATGTATTTGACCATTGCTGGCAAATCAATGAGCAGGTTTGCTTAATGGCAGTATTGGAGGGTCTTTATATAAAATGTCAATGTAAATTGAAAGTGGGACTGTTGTGACAGTGGATGTTCTGTTGTGCTTCAGTCATAATCATCAGACCTACAAGTGCTGACACTACTGATACTTAGATAATGGGTCATTTTCAGTTTTAACAGACTTCAATGAATGCTGCTGTTGTACTGATTTTATTCTTCATATATATCAGAAATGATCTTATAGTCTCTGTTGTTCTTCCTTCATACTTTTAGACCTTGTTTGTGTAAAGTATTGAATTTCTTTCTACGTGATATTAAGAGGTCTTAAGTTTGGAGCAACAGTTTGTGATTTTAGTTTCACACTATATACAGCGATGACCGTGATATAAAAATTACTCTAACTGTGATTGGGAGTTTTATCTGTACCACCCAGCCCCCACATAGACCCTCCACAAACCTGGCAGGTTAAAGCAGAACAAAAAAAACATAATCTCTCCCTGTTTGTTCAAGTAAATATGAAACTATCATTTAATGCCTTGATTAAATTTATTTCATAGCATTTAAGGTAAGAATTAAAAACAAAAAAAAGGAAATCAGATTGAACCTGGACAGTTTATACTGTGATTTGGCAATTATATTGTTAAGTAGCTACAAATATCCACGTTAACTGTACAGAGGTGACATTGATCTGTGATGATGTTTTCTATCAACAAACAGAAAATCCACTGCTGTGTTGCAGCAGTCCCCACCACCTCAGTCTTCTTTCTGTTGTTTTGCTGCATTTTTTTCTGTTGCTTCTAGTGTAATGGCATGCGTGGAATGTACTTGGCTAGTTATCAGGATGGCCATCGTGGTGCTCATTGGTTTGCGGTAACTGTGAGAGTAAACCCCGGTGTTCGCTGAAAGAAAGGTTGTTTGCATTGTAAATGTGGGAATTACACCAGTTCCTCTCCCGTCTTCGGCTCTGGCCCGCCGGAGGCAGGGACCAGCCTGTGTGACCATTTTGTTTGTGTCATAGGCCCTGAGGTTGTACGAGTGTCTGCCGGATTTCTTTTTGAGATGGAGTGAGCTCAGTCTTGCTGCTGAGACGTATTGGATTTTTCACAGTGTTCACTCTGTCTAGATTAAATGGCCTCATTGTGTTGTAGATGTCTTTGGCGATGATGCAGAACAAGTCTGGAAGAAAACATGTCTAGAATTCACAAATCTCAGACTGAGGTCTTTTCTATGTATGAAAAGCAGGGATATCGTTGATTCGTTGGTGTTACACACCCATTGACTGAAAACTTGAATTGACAATTTCCTGCTCTGTAAACAATGTGTGGTTAAATAGTGACCATTTTTTTCTACTTATATTTAAATTCAACAAACTAAACTGACATCAACCTAAATGGTGCAGAAAAGGGACAGAATAAAATGATCTCTTTTTGAAACTTGTTCACACAGTTTTGTGTGTTTCTATCTTCACGTGTGTTTCAGATTGTGATTTAGCAGCATTGGACGCTGCTGTCAGTCCATTTTTCCTTGTTAAACTAATCCAAATAAGATTAGAAAATCGACCACTAAACTAGGATTGACTATATGCCAAAGCAGGAGGTACTGTGACCAACTTTCTTACCTTATCTTACCAGAATTAGGCCAGTGGCTGGAGTTTGTTTTCCTCCATAGCTTGTCTGTTCTGCATCCTTTTCCTGTCTCTGAAAGGTCCTGCTCTCTCAGATGGATGCCCCATTCTACATGTCTCTTACTCAGGCAAACTAAGGAGCCCTTATCCAGCTGCCCAATAATGCAGTCAGTGTGAGGCCCAGGAATTAAATGCTTCCTGTGTCTCTTTATGGCCCAAGTTGACTCATTGCATTCCTCCCAAGGTTAATGTTTGATGGAGGAGAGATGGTGAGCCAGAGATTCACAGAGCAGCACTCTTCTCTATCTCTGGCACCGCAGGACGCCGGGGGTCCCGGGGCCAGTGCTTCATGTGGATAAGGATGTGAATGGTCGCTCGCTATCTCAATCAACGCAGATGTACAGTTTTCTTTTTACAGTGAAAAATTAGCCAGTGTGTATCCTCGTTTTTTGAAATGTGAGGCGCTGTATTGAATGAGTCCAAAATAACAGCCCATCAAGCTGTTCTTACACTTTGTCATTGCTTTGGATATGACATGCTTGCTTTTTTTTTTTTTAATTAAATTTGTGAGTTATTTTCAGCCCTTTTGCTCAGCAATTCCTTTCCGAAATAGATCGACATGCATTCAGCTGGACATTGATAGACATTTAATGGAAAACAGCTCTACAATTAGCCTAATGAGGTATCTGTATTTTTTGTGGCCCAGTTGCATGTGATACCGCAGCAGTGCAATGAGGCATTGGTCCTCACTGATATTTGGATTGGAGCCACTTTAGCCAGAGTAAGTTATTTTGGGAGTCGCACAGTCTGGACCAAGCCAAATAGCGATAATTTTCCATATGCAACATTTTCCCTAATGCCTTATTTGTGCCCCTCTGTTTGCCTCCTCTCAGATCCACCAAAGACAGCACCAAGTTAGATATTGCTTAGTTGTCATCTACACCACTTTGTCCCTCCAGGACAGCATCATTTTTTAATCCAGCACCCGTCATCATTTTTGTCAGTTTAACAAATGAATGGCTTGCTCACTTATGCAAGACTACTGGGGCGTTGTTGGTATTTTCTTCACTTCTCTTCTTCACTGTTTGTCCTGTTCACTGAACTTGCACCCGAGGCCTTTTCCTGAACCTGTTTTGTCTTTCTGTGCTAACACTCAGTGACACTGGCTTGAGGATGTAGGAAGTTAGATGCATGCTAAACATTGCTCACAATGTTGTCAATGCTGAATGCATTAGTATAGATCCAGCTGAGGGTAGATGCACATTAAGCTGGATGAATAAGTAATAGGAGAATGTGTAGATGTAATAGGTGGAGTGATGTATGTGCTGTGCTGATGCACTGTTCAATTGTTGGCATCTATGCGGACTGGTGCATATGACTGGTACCAGCTGAACTTGGTGGCGAACCAGTGCTCTAAACCCTGGGGGCACTGGGACTAAGGCAGACAGGTTGCAGTTTCTCTGCAGAGAACTGTGTATTGTAAGAAATGCTGTTATTAATACGAGGCAGATTCAAGTACTGTTGTGACTCATAGTTGCAGGCAGCAGCAGCAGCAGCAGCAGCGCTACTTTGCCATCCGTGTGAAACTGTGATCCAGCCCACTCAAACTCACACCATCGTTTGCATGTAGAGTGAAAGGCAGGGAATCAAGTCAATATTAATTCCCTTTTAAGAATTTAACTCATGGTTTTAGACCTTGACTCATTCCCCAGAGAAATTTTTCTTTTTCTTTTTTCTTTTTCTTTTTTCTTTTTAAAGTAAGACAGAAGCAGTTTGGGATGTGGTGTTTTTCTTCACCCTTATTTGAAATGAGTCAAACATCTTCCCACTGCTCTTCTGTGGCTCATTGTGGTTCAGATTTTGTTTGCCAAGATATCCAGTTACTCTGTCATCTTCTGTAAACTAACCAACTACAGAGTGGCACTTGAGTCCACCTCTTAAACTCATTGTCTTTCTGGTAATTTTAAGCGACTGAGAAGGTCTCTTAGGTCTCTTAGAGAGTCTAATTTTGATGAAGGAAACAACAGCGTGCTTATCCTCCTGTAAACAGCACAGCTGTACAGATTTGAGCAGCTTCTGCAGCAGTTTGGCACCTCGCTATAACACAGGATGAATGGTGGACAGATCTTATTTTGTTTGGTTTTAGTTCCCCTCTCTGGCCCCCAGAGTATAACGCGTGCTTATGAAGTTCTCATCCACTACATGTAATCTAAGGAAATCTGTACAGTAAAAACATGACATAAAAACACAGCACTACAAAGCCAAAAGGCATTAAATACATATTTGGTAATAATTGAGGCAATAATTGACCAGAATCTGACCAGTTTTATTATTCAACAATTGTTATGCCATAGAAATGTATACTTTTCAAAAAGGAAAAAAGCAGCATGTAAAATTTGCAGGAACTGCCAGAGGTAACAATCACACCACAGTTATTTCACTAGCTGACGCTAGCTTGAGTGTGGTTAGCGCTAGCCTTACATAAAGCTAATTAATTAATGCTGCAGCATCCTAATAATTAAGTTTGTTATATCGGCACACGTGCAAGGAAACATATTTATTTATATTTTTCTATTTATAAGGAAAAAAACTTTTAATACACAATAGCTCTTTGCTCGATGTATGAGCCTCGCTGCACTGTACGCTACACTGTGAGCTAGCCTCTACTGCTCTCGTTACAAGTGAGCATATGCATGCACGCATGCATGTATATGTGTGTGGTACTCAGCAATGTAATGTAGTGCTGACTCAGACTGAATGCGTCAACAGCTGCTGCCTGTTACTGAGGAGAGACAGTGCTGTGCGGAGGGAAGGGATTTTGTGGGGGGGGGGTTGACGTGTGGGAGAGTGAGTAGGTTAGATTAAAATAGAATAGTACAGATTGGCTTTTTATTTCCCATCATGCCACGCATATTGATTTGACATCATCCTATTTTCAGTCTGAACAGAGGCATTTGTTCTCAGAAGTTGCCTCATTGAGGTTGTCTTTTGAGTCAAGTCTTTGTTGCTAGCTAGTTCAAATCTAAGATGCCAAAACAGCAGAAACGACTCTATTTATAAAAGCAACCACTGTACGTCTCTTGCCACTTAAAAATGTGACCTGTCGATCCTATTTTTGTGTTTTCAGGCCCAAATCGCCTTCCTGCAGGGGGAGAGGAAAGGCCAGGAGAATTTGAAGAAAGACCTTGTGAGGAGGATCAAAATGCTGGAGTATGCGCTGAAGCAAGAGCGGTGAGTGCCATTACCGCCCTCTGCCGCTTCAGCCCACCCACAATGCCCACAAATATCTCCACCACTTAGGCTACAACATCTGTAGTGCTTCTACATGTTCTACATGCTCCTAAAAATAAATTTTTTGAGAGAAAAAGAAAAGGAGAAGGTGGCAGTGTGAGATTCTGACAGTTCAACAAATCATCTGCTGCATGAACATGGAGCCAGCACACTCACTACACATCTCTACTGCTAGATATATTTGATAGTGTAAATGGGTTGCTCATATTTTAAAAAGAATTTCCAGCCTCCTCTTGTTTATGCTCTATGCGTAGCAGTCTCAGCTGGTGTCAGCAGAGACGGTAATGGAGTGAGAGTGCCAGAGAGATTCCCCCGAGTCCAGCTGGTATGATGTCTGCGGACGAGAGCATGTGTTGGCAGGAAGGCTTTGTCTGCTGTGGGATGCCGATGACTCCTCAGTGGAGGGACGGGACGGGGAAAGGAGGAGAGAGGAATCCTCCCTCTGCCCCAGACGAGGTCACCGTCGCAGTTTGCTTTCTCCAGCAAACCAGAAGAATCACATTGTTCTCATTCTCATGCTCACCGGCTCGTCACCGTCACACGAAATGTCCCAGTGGTAGTGGTGGTGATACAGTTTGCCTTCCTCCTTGACGCATGGCTGCACTCTGGAACAGAGAGATACAGCTGATTTCAACATGCCCCTGTTAATGTGACTCTAAGCCATCGAGCGTGTCGTTCAGACTCTGACACTGTGGCCCTCTGCAAAGCTGAACGAATAATCCTCATTTATTTTAAGTACATGTGAAGTATTTATGACAAGTGTTTCTATCAAAATAGCTCAGGATGAATAATTAAAGGGTAATTCCAGGTTATGGCAACTTGGGTCTTACTTATGTTGCATGTACACAGTTTTCTTGTGTAATAAGGGATTATTATTGATGTTGTAGTTGTATTCCTGTCAGGCTTATCTCTAAATTAGCCCTCTCTTTGCTTGTTTGCCTTTCTGATCGCCTGGCAGACGTTCAGAGTTAAGTTTTAATGAACTAGAATTATTTCTTGAATGTTAGCCAACTGTAGGTGTTGCTCATGTTTTGACCACTCCCTTGCTTGTGCAATTTCTATTTTTTTTTTTTTTTTTTTTTTTTTTTTTTTAATACTGCATACTCTATGAAGCCAGTCAATCCAGTCTCTCAACACTAACCACAGAGGATGTGCTTAACTGCTCTGTGGCTGACAGGAGAAAACTCTGGCTGTGTTCAACAATTACAGGCTGCGAATGTGTGGAATTCTGTGAATTTAAAGCAAAGCGTTGCTGAAATTTGGCAAAAAGTCTTGCCTGAAAAAGCAAAGGTTAAAAATAGAGGAATGAAAATCGGGATGAGTCAATAATTAAAATGACTGGCTGCAGGTATTTAATTTGAGCTGGGAGATTGTCTGGCCTAATAAAAGCCTTAACGCAACTGTGCTAAACAGGTGAGTTAGTGCTCTATCTTTCCTCCAGTCAGCTCAGAGGTCAGTTAAATTTTTCCTACCTGTTTGTTCCCTGTGTCGTCATTAGGTTTGTTAAGTATGGAATCGTCCTCTGGCTGTTTGTAGTGAATATTTTTCTACTTTTCTGCACTGAGGTCACCGCAGCCTCTGGATCAGGAGCAACACTTAACCCAGAATTACTACCACTTTCCCCGGTTGCTAAGCAACAGGTCATGTCTCCGAGGGTATCTGAAAGCTATATCAGAAATGGCTCTCTGTATGTAGGATGTACCCAAAAAAAAAAAAAACAATTTGATTTTGATGGGGGTTTCTTCCTCTGCATCACGAGGGAAGTAGCGGTGGTGGTGGTGGGTTTGTGGAGTGAGGCAGGTGTGTGAGATCTCCTTGTGCTGTATTGATCTTAATCACTGACATGGATCTGTGTGCAGCCATGGGAAGAAACAGCATGTCAGTATTGCAGAGATTGAAACAGACAAAAGCCACACATTCCTGTTTTCTTTATGTTCTGTGTTATTTTATATCAGTTTTATAAATGCAGGTGAATTTTTATATATATAATTTTTTTTTGGAGAATCACCTTTAAATGGAATCTTATGTTGATCATATGTACAATTACACTGAATTGACAATACAGAGCAAACTGTAGTCACATATTTGAAGTTTCTGTTTTTATGTGTGAAGAATAATTTCATGAAAATTTATGAAAATCATGAAAATTGAGTTTATTGCATGAACTTTGACGTTGCAGCAGTTTGACAGATCTGATATGCAGTTTTCATACATTTGGTATTAAAGCTACAATGAAACAGAAAATTAACCATTTTCAAAAAGAACAAAAAGTTTACTATGACAGTGAATTTAATATCTTATCTGAATATAATAATTTCTAGTTGCAACTCCATGTAATGATAGACACCACGATCTGAAAAATACTTCTCTTATTGATGTGATATTGATTTCAACCCTACAGCTCTACATACAAGTGAATCCGATCCAGCTTTTGTGTTTGAAGAAGAAGTAGAACAAGTTGGACTTGAGATAATGCAACACATAATGAGTCTTTTAATTTTAAATATCTTCTTGTTGGACCTTATGGATCAGCCCTGTGTGCTTATTTGTCGTCCATCTTTTTCTTTTGTCTTCCAGAGCAAAGTACCACAAGTTAAAATATGGGACAGAGTTAAATCAAGGCGACATGAAGCCTCCGAGCTACGACTCTGGTAAGTCTATGGAGGCTCAAACAGCCAACTCCACCTCTTCATACTAAATCACTATGATTGTTGAGTACACATACCTCAAGTGACAGTACTGCTGCTCATGTGAAGGCTGTATTCATGTTGAATCTTGTTCGCTTCAATAGATTTCTTCACCGTGCCATTTGCTAAAAGAATATAGAGCTACTTGATGAGTTGGTGAATAACAAATGTGATCAATTGCTTTAAAGCAAAGTCATACTCTTGACTTTAATTTCTGATGAAGATACCCACAGTAAAAAGTCACACACTTGCTTCTAGTGGTATCTATCTATGGATCTGTGCAAATAGCTGTGGGTTTATTTTTCCACGTATTGGTATATTTATCTTGGACGTTTCTGTCTTCACCCAAATCCAGTGGAGGAGGAGGTCTAAAGCTGCTGATACAGAGAAATGGTGAATCAGGGACGTTTCTGTAGAGAAATATTATTTTCATTTCTAATGTAACTAGACACTGAAAAAGCTGAAACAATTACTCAATAGAAAATGAAATGTTTAACAAAGCCAAACTGTCAAACATTACCTGGTCCCAGCCTCTCAATCATGACGAGTTGCTGCTTTTCTCGTGGTAAAAAAACTGAATCTCTGTTAGTTTTTGCCAATTTTAAGACATCGTCTTGCACTGTAGGAAAGCAATTTCACTATTTTCTGACGATTTACAGACCCCAACAGTTAATTGGGTCTAGCTCTCCAAACGAAATCCCAACCTGAACAATCAGAATCGCACTGAGCTCCTGGAGGGGAAGGAAAAAAAAACCCAAAATTCTCATTACCACAAACAACTTTGTCCTTTTTAATGCACAATGGTTCATCAAGAGCTTAGAAATATGGAAATATCTGCACGGAACATCTGCAATTCAGCGACAGCATTACCTACTAATGTCGATCACATGATGCAACTGAAAAGCTCCAGAAGAACAAATTAAATGCTGCTTAAATCCAGGTTAAACTATTTTATCCAGTCAAATCTTAGTTTAACTGTTGCTCTCACTTTTATTTTCCATTGTAGTAACTTGTTTTCCCCCAGTCTCACTACTGTGTCGGTGCGCTACATGTTTCTGGTTATATTATTGTAGTTTAATTGGCCTCTCATGTTCAAGTCCTCTGCCATCATTAAGTCAGATTGCGATATTTCCTCTCCTCTCTCCTCATCTCTATTCATGAAGGCTGTTCAAAGCACCCGAGCCCTTGAAGTGTTGATGAATGAGGGGGGGGTGAAGGGGAGAGGTGTTAGGTGGAGGCGTTGGAAAAGGGGGAGACGAGGAGTGGGAGGTGTTGCTCCTATGGTGGCGCACCTGCCCACTCCTCACCCTTCTGAATTAAGCATGGCCCACTTTTTCAGGCACCCTCATCTCTCTGCCCCATCAAATCAACCCCTTAACGCAAACACACAAAATCACTCTCGCCCCGTCTAAATCTTATTAACACATCTCTCTGCCCGATGCAAAATTCCCAGCTGAATCGTGAGCCGGGTGCTGACGTTGTTGGATATCAAAGTGAGCTTTGAATCCCATCGTTGTTTGTTTTGTCAGCGCCATAGACGGATAAAGACTGAGTGTTGTTCTGGATGCTGCAGGCACAGACACACGTCCTTGCTCTTTCTAGTATGTCATGGGACACGGTCGGAGCAGTATCCAGCCATTTTGAAGGTGCTGGAACGCATCATTAAACGTCGGATGGCTAGTTTTCGCATCAGGAACAAGACGTTGCTAATGAGTTTTGAATTTCTTTTCTGCCTCTACTAGTGCTGTTGTGTACACAGCTTTATTGAGGCAATAATTACCCACTGCGATGTGCATACTTGCATTGAAGCTACTTATTAAAATCCCACTTGTTGACAAGTAGAAACACAGCTCCACATACTGCCATGAAATGCAGTAAAAGGTGACTGGAGCGAATATATTAGTACTCCTGTGTGCAGCTGTTCCAAAAATGTCAGTGTCACAATTTAAAGAGAAGTAGTATCCTCCTCTATTTGACTCTAATCCACTGTTGACTTACTGGTAGCAACTAAGCGCTGGTGAATGGAGTTGCCAGGATGCTGTAATGCAGGAATGTTCCGGTCGTGTTTACAGAGTGGAAATAATGTCAGAGGCTGTGCTGTCTGTGGAGCCCTGATTTGTGTCCTTCTCTTCTCCTCCAGATGAGGCCAATGAGAATGAGACTTCTGGGTCACTCAACAATCAGCTGTCCTGGAAACAAGGCCGTCAGCTCCTCAGACAGTAAGTGGACATGTTTTCGTTCTCGTGTGACATTCTTCAACCTAGAAAACAAGAGCGCTGCACTAAAAAGAACTGTATGAAATTACCAGGATGTTGTCTGCCCCCCGGTTATGTTGCTCTGCAGAAGTGTTGTCTCTTGTGTCAGGGTAACGGGTTATGTGATCTACACAAAAAGCTGTGGGAAAGAGCTCCCTCCCTTGGGCGGCAGTCGTCATTACCTGCTCTCTGTTTTTCTTCTGGTGCACCCAGCAGGCTCAGGAAAAGTTTAGTAATCATATCATCCTACTCTCCAGTCAGTCTGTGTAAATAAACCGAGCTCCAGCCTTTATCCCAGACACCATCAGACAGCCTCACACATCATCTGCCCCAACATGCCGACTGATGAGGGAGCCAATTTATTCTTGATTCTGTGTCAAGGGGACTGATCAATAATGTGCGAAGAAACCCCTCCCTTTCAGTCAGTCACCCACTCATTTTGCTAGAGCTGCTTCTTGCATCCCTACAGGGTAGGTGTAATATTTGATGAGTAGCTTGTCTTGCCTCAGCAGAGATGATACTGTTAACTAGACCACTGCCAGAGGACATGCCACATTTCACAGTAACAAGTAATTGACTCTTCCTCATCTTTGATTTTATTAAAGTCTTGACAATAAACCTAATGCAGTAATTTAATTGTCCTTTGCAGCATTATTAAACTCATGGAAAACGACTCAGCACTTTTTCGCCACATTACACTTTAAATTTTGGATTAAACCAAATACAACCAGGTTTGAGTTCATTTACCTTCTTCCAGGTACCTGCAGGAAGTGGGCTATACAGACACCATCTTAGATGTGAAGTCGCAGCGGGTCCGAGCACTGCTAGGACTAGCCGGGGATGGAGGTGGACGGACAGGTGAACGGCCCAGTACTGAACCTTTGGTCAATGGAACAGACACAAAGGGCATGGGCACCAGAGGGTGAGTATACTCGTCTAAAGGTGCCTTCAGACTAAGCAAAATGTTAAGGTTTGAGACACATCGATGCGATTAATTCCTGGTTAATTGCTGCGCTAAATCAGACATCTCATCAGCTCTTGTGTGGCATTTGTGCGGCTGTCATTTGAGGTAGAAATGTTTTACCAGTAGCACCATGCTAATGCTCAAAAGTGTCCTGTGTTATCTAATGTAACGCAGCCTGTCTTTGGTTGCTGAAGCTCTAAATCTGCCTCTGGTGGATGTGTCCAATCATTTGCAACTGACAATTAAATGTTTGAGCGGAATTAAGGGGCAACACACACCAACCTTTGCTGTTTGAGGGTCATGGTGTGAATCAGAAAAAAAAGGGA
The DNA here is from genome assembly GCA_038496675.1 of Rachycentron canadum. Classification (NCBI taxonomy): domain Eukaryota; kingdom Metazoa; phylum Chordata; class Actinopteri; order Carangiformes; family Rachycentridae; genus Rachycentron; species Rachycentron canadum. The sequence goes on along the minus strand of CM076659.1, from coordinate 5,351,989 downwards.
AAAAAAGTTTTATTTCTGGATTGATGCTGTAAGATAATATGCTGCTGTGACAGTAGAAAGAAGAAATTTGAAAACATCAGCATCCAACAGCAGTTGGTTAGTCTTGTTAGTCCAACTGCACATCAATGCATTTGTCGTTGTTCCTCAACAGTAAAGCTGAGCTCTCGGACACGAGTGCCGTCCTGGAAGCCTTCAAGTTCATCGAGAATGCAGCTGCCGAGTTCAGTGATGAAGACGAGGAGGAGGATAGCGAGGGGAAGGACAGGACTCACGTGGAGTCCAGGACAGTAAGGAAACTCGCCCTTTGCATTCACACAAAGTTAATCAGTGGATGTCCCTGTATTATTAATAACGGCCTCTGATGTTTTCATCCCAGATCTTGAGAAAGAAAACGCCATCATCGTCGTCACCGGCCAGTATGGACACCACTGAGGACCCTGACGCAGAGGAGGCACTGAAGGGCTTTGACTTTCTGTCCAGCCCTGATGAGATGGACACTTCACCGGAGTCCAGAGGCACTGGGGATGGCACAGACTGGGGTGAGTCACAGATCAGTGAAGAACAGAATGAAGTTGGAATTGCATAAAAAGTACGGTCTAAACATTATATTTACAGTCATAGACTTACAGTATGAAATGTTTATTCATTTTCTAGAATTCCTATAATTTTTCAGTTTCTCTAAATTTGTCTTCTCATAGTTTGGTGACTGTTCATGGAGTATTCGTCATTCATATATCATGCTATGGTCATAAATCATGATGTTGGAGTTTATCTGTTTAACCCATAGTTTGTGATCTCTTCCACTGTGTGTTCCCATAGCCAGCCTGTGACCACAATGTCTCCTCCACTCCTGTGTGTCGTCAAATCAACCTGATTCCCTTTGAGTCTCTTTAGACTAAGAGCCAGAAATAAATGGGTTTAATGTCATGCTGAGGTTTGTCTTTGTATTTGAACGTGGGTTTGAGGCTTTGAGTCATGTGTACACAACAATTTGACAATCGCAAAGATTTCACGGTTAGGATTTTATGATTGGATTTTTCATGCCTCAGAATCCAAATGTTCAAATGAAAGAACTCCCCACATGGTATTAACTTCCCTCCCACCACTCTCACTTCTTCCAATAGAAAAGAAATCCTACAAAGATTAAATGGGATGGCTGTGAATTACTGCTCCCAATGATAATGAGTCTCATGTCACTGATGTGGTGATGGAAGACGCTCATCTCAGGTCCTAAAGCCTGCAGCTCTCCTTGAGGCTTGAGAAACCTCCAGGAGAGTAAGAGTCTGAGAGAGGTGTCCACCCTGCCAGGCCACTCAGGCCTCGACCAGGGCAGTTCCTCAACAGCCTCTCGGTCTGGTTTTGTTCCCCCTGTGTAGAGAAGGACGAGCAAGGTCCCATATCTGAGGCCTGGGACGTGGACCCGGGCCTGATAACCAAACTCAAGGAGCAGTACAGAAAGGAGCGCAAGGGGAAAAAGGGGGTGAAGAGTAAGTCCTGACAGGCGCTGCTGCCTCCCCTTCTCCTACTCCTCCTCCTCTCTCTGTAGAGCCTGACTTTCAGCCAAAAGGCCTCAAATCAAAAATAAAACATCTTCACTGTTTTTCTCATCTCCTTCTCTAGCTGCTCCTTATTACGCCTCTGTCCTCTTGTCTGTCATCTCAGTGTTTTCTGCTGCAGTGAACTGCACAGACAGAATTTGTCACCATTATCGTCCCTCCCCAAACAAACTGTGACACCTGATGCATGTTTTTCTGTCACATTTAAATGTTTTGATTTATTTCCACTTCATCTTGTCCATGTTGCCTAATGATTAATGTGAAAGTTAGCTGTGATGACTCGTCCATCTGTGTCCCATCTGGGCCAACTCGGGTCTAGACATTAATCTGTTTTCTATATCAATATCCTCCCCAGTCAACTCTCCATCCTCATCTGTCAGCCATGTTGATACCAGAGTAATAAGTATTTCTCTGCAGTTGTAAATTGATAGCAATTAAAAGCTTTTACAGTGACTCAGTGAAGTGACTCAGCTGAATACTACTCTCAGAATAACAGCCTACTTCAGACTCATTCAGTGGCTGAGAGCTCTTAGACTTTACATTTATGGCCCAACCTCTGCATTACTGCTGTGGTTTTTTTTTTTTTTTTTTTTTCTGTGATTGAGTCAGTTCATCTCACTTTCTTCTTTTTACACCTCTCTTCTTCCACCTTCTCTGGTTTGATCTATTTCTGTTCTTCATGCTGGATCGGTGGTTTATCACTTTCGTGGGCGTGTGGAGGAGCTCATCAGGAGACCTGTTTGGGATTTTTTTTTTTTTTTTTTTTTTCTCCCTCCAGGCAGTTCTGTCTCCTGTGTACTGTATTTCTTTGCACTGGGGTTAAGGACTTATTTTAAGATTGTTTGAAATGACAAGAATAAAAAAATAAATAAACTTTCACAGATGACAAAAATTATTCTCCCTCAAAATCCAGCTCCACGTGTTGAATTACCCCACACAGCCCACACTAAGAGATAAATGTGCCTTAACACCTTTTCTAACAAGGACTCTGCTGCTGACCTCCCCTATTTTTTTTCACTTACATGCTATAATTTATTAATTTACTTACTTTTCCTTTCAGTGCTGCTTTCCGTCCATCTGCATTCTGTTTTCTCTTTTTCAGCTGGTCCTCTTTATTTAATAATTAATCTAATATTTTACTCTTTTCATACTTCCTGCCTCTTTTTTTTCCCCCCTCCTCCACTCTCCATCACTGTATCTCTGTTTGGTAACACTGTTGACTTGACTTAAATAGGGCCAAACCGGTCCAAGCTGCAGGACATGCTGGCTAACCTGAGAGATGCAGAGGACTTGTCCCACATGCAGCCTCCATCCACCCCCCAATCCCGGCCCAACGTGGTCCGTGAGCACGAGGCGAACCGACCAGACGAAGGTGCTCGAGCAAAAAACACCAGCAGATCACGTTACCTCTTTGTTAGGCTGTCGATTGTTGGTTGTGTATCTAGTTATTTACTTAACTTGTTCTGTCCCCAGTTGAGGCACTGACCTTCCCGCCCACCTCAGGGAAGTCTTTCATTATGGGCACAGATGAGGCCATGGAGAGCGAGCTGGGCCTGGGGGAGCTGGCTGGACTCACCGTGGCCAACGAGGCTGACAGCCTGGCATACGATGTGAGTAGTAAGAGGCAGAGTGTCTTTTTAAACCCGTTTCTCTGGGGAAAACAGTTTGTGTTCACATTATTATTTGAGCTATATGCGAAAAAACCATCCCACCTTCCTCCTCTGATCCACAACAATTTCACATCACATGCTGGAAACTTGCCATTTGTGTCTCAAACAGCTATTTTTATAGTTGTGTCACAGGAAGCTGCTTTGAAAGTGGAGCACTGAAAAGATATCAGTTATTTTTTGTCATTATATTAACAACAGTAATGTCAAAGTCACGTGGCTAAAAAAAAATACACCTGAGTAAGTTGTGCTTTTTTAAACCAGGCTTATTTTAGGCTTTTGAAGAAAAAGTGGTTAAAGGATCAAAACAAACAAGTATTAATATATATGAATTAATGACATTAAAGAAAAGCTGCATATTATACCTGTAAAATGCAGCAAACTGCACCCCAAGAAGACAATTAAGCTACCTACTACCTTTGAGGTTTTTTAATCTCACAGTTTTCAACATTTTTTATCTATAAATGTATGTTTTACTCGTTACTAGTTAAAATGAACTAAACTACATGTAATAAAGCTGATGTTGTGCTCTGATGTGATGACCTCTCCCCAGATTGGCAACAACAAGGATGCCATGAGAAAAACGTGGAACCCCAAATTCACTCTGCGGAGCCATTTTGATGGGATTCGTGCCTTGGTCTTCCACCCTGTGGAGCCCGTCCTGGTCACCGCTTCAGAGGACCACACGCTTAAGATGTGGAACCTGCAGAAGACGGCTCCTGCCAAAAAGTAAGAATATCTTCTAAGAACGTTTTCAAAAGATACTATTCCTGATTTAAGATCGATTTCTACTGTCAGTTTTATTTTGGTTTTTCAAAAGAAGCCAAAAGAACAATATTAGATTTACTGTTTTAACGACGAGCTGTCCAATCCACTGTTATCTTCTCTGTTACACTAACACTCATACAGCAGGGTAGTGTGTGTAATGTGTGTAGTGTAGAGCGAGTATCATTAGAAAGAAAAGCTCTGTCGTTTGATTAGTCCCATAAGTATCATAGTTCTTTTTGTTGCTGCGCTGTCACACGATTCAGCTTCAGGAAACCGTCCCCATGTGACAAAGAACTGAGAGCACTGCTCCACAAGACTCATTATGTCACGTCACAACGCTGCAGCCCACACACAGTCTGTAGTGATCGGTCTATTTTTAGAGCCTGGAGTCATTTTTGAGTCAAGGGTATTGTGAATATAACAATAAAACCTCAACTAATGGATCAGTGGCCCAGCAAAAATATGTCCATCCATTTATAGCTTTATACAATTTAATGCCTCAAGTCTTATCTTTGACCCACAAGGATTAAGTTCTGCCTTTTGTTTTTGCCGACAGGAGCACATCATTAGATGTGGAACCAATCTACACTTTCAGGGCCCACAGGTAAAAACACTGCACATATATAAATAAATACATTTTTTTATGTTTCGTTGTTGGTTTAATGGACAAGACGTTTTGATAATTTGTGATTATCTAACCCACAGGGGGGCTGTACTGAGTGTGGTGATGAGCAGTACGGGGGAGCAGTGTTTCAGTGGCGGGGTTGATGGAACGATTCAGTGCTGGAACACCCCCAATTCCAACATCGACCCCTACGACTCCTACGGTAACAATTTAACGCTGAGTATGTTGTCTAGATCTGAGGATGTTCAAATGGAACCGCGTCATCTGACTCGAGCTGTCTTGTGTTTTCTGTGACAGAGCGGTCAGTGCTGCGTGGAGCCCTGAGTGGACACACTGACTCGGTTTGGGGTTTGGTGTACAGCAGCGCACACCAACGCCTCCTCTCCTGCTCCGCAGACGGGACTGTGAGGCTGTGGGACGCCAACACCACCTCCCCTGCCCTCGCAGTGTTCAACGAAAACAAAAGTACTGACTTTGATTCATGTATCGCTATTATTCATTTTTTAAATGTTACATGATTCTTGGAGTTTAAGTTCTTCTGCTTTCCTCTGCATCAGAACTAGGAGTTCCCTCCTCTGTGGACCTGGTGTGCAGTGAACCAGCCCATCTTGTCACATCCTTCACTAACGGGCAGATCGGCCTCTTCAACATGGAGACCCGCCAGCTGGTCCTCAGTCTGGAGTCCAATCTAGAGCCAGGTTGGTTTCGAGCTGACAGTGGCTAAACTGGGTTTAACTTCTGGTGATGGGAGCCAAGAAATAGCTTCTTTTAGTGATGTTTAAACTGAAAAACACCCGAAAGCAATAGTCAGTGAAATTCTCCTTGTATTTCCAGGCTGACAATCACATTCAACACTTCAGTCACAATGTAGAGTCATTTAGGTTCTGTCAGATGATGAGATTTTTGCTGAACATCTTTTGGGAGCTGTAGGAAAGAAAGTAAATCATTAGTTCACGCTTGCTCTCATCCACAACCTCCAATGTATTCCTGTTTAACATTGTTTGGGGATTTGATTGACAGATGCCAAGTTAGGTCACTGATGCAGTACTGAAGTTTTAAGACTTAAAGCTGCATATCATAGCATTATTTATCTTATCTGTCTGTTGTAAGTTGTGTCCAGTAACGTAAGTTGTGGATGTCTGACATCCACATATAGAATAGAATTTAAGCTATTTGTTCAAGTTCCCTGTACGTGCCCTAAATCTACCTTCCCGCTGTCTATTTTTCACCAGGAACTCCATGCCAGATCAATAAGGTCCTCAGCCACCCGACTCTTCCCATCACCATCACAGCGCAGGAGGACAGACACATCAAGTTCTTTGACAACAACAGTGGGAAGCTGATTCACTCCATGGTGGCTCACCTGGATGCTGTCACCAGCTTAGCTGTAGATCCTAATGGTCTTTATCTCATGTCAGGCAGTAAGTACCACTTTTAACCAGCTTAACTGTGTTTTCTTAAGGGCTGCACAATGAATCAAAAGATAATTGAAATTGCAATATCTAAATGAGAGGAGCTGCAGTTTTTTGATAAAGGTAAAATGTGTCACAACATTGTTGTGCACTGTTAATCGTTGTGGTGCTACAGAGACGCCCCAACTTACAAATCATTTTCTTTTCTTGTTTGGTACAAGACCAAACAAAGTTAAGTTGTTTTTTTGTTTTTTTTTCCCCCAGGGAAAATTAAATGCAAAAACAAATTGACATAGCATATGTGCCAAAATAATCACAGTATAATTTTGTTTTTTACATATTGTGCAGCCCTAGTTCTCCTTATGTATTACTTCATTGATAGATAGTCCACTACTTAATCTTCAATGCTATTTTTTAAGATCTGCTTAGTTACTATTGTATCTACCTTTTTTTTTATATGTACAAGCATGTAAAACACCATAGAAACCATATTGCCAACATATGTACCTTAAGTGCAGTTACTTTTTTGAATTGCAGTTCCCCTTGTAACTGATGGTCTCCTCCACAGGTCATGACTGCTCCATCCGTCTGTGGAACCTGGACAGTAAAACCTGCATCCAGGAGTTCACAGCTCACAGAAAGAAGTTTGAGGAGTCGATCCATGATGTGGCGTTTCATCCGTCTAAATGCTACATCGCCAGCGCCGGCGCAGATGCTCTCGCCAAGGTCTTTGTATGACGCGGAGCTGCTATGTCTCTCTCTGCAGCCCCGCTCTCTGACTCAGCCTCCCATGATCAGGGACCAATAGAGACACAGCAGGGGAAGGGCCTTCAGGCATGGGTCCAGTCCCACCTCACACAGCCCACTGGTTTCCTGTCGGACTGGCAGACTATGTAGCCGCTAGCCTCAAACAGGACATGACTCTCCATAGAAAGGGTCGGCAGGGAGGCCAGCCAGGAGGAGAACTGTTCTCTAGTCCCCCATCTACCATCCAGGCAGGCCTGGGTGTGACTGGCTACAGCGCCCCATGCAGACAGACTAAAACTTAACCTCCGTAGCTAGGAGGCTCAGGACAAGTGTTAAAGAGTGTGGAGTGGAGAAATGAGGTTTCAAGCCGGTCTTCTGCCCCCTGTGACTTCACGCTCACCCCAAGTCCCCCGGGCCCTCGACCTTCCCTCTCAGACAAACCAAGGTGCGGGCCCTTTACTCCAAGTCAGGTTTTGTGTTGTGTTGTTCCAGAAACATGGGGTACTGAAGGCTTCCTGGAGCTGTCATGGAAGCCTCTCACTTCTTCTTCTCTGCTTCCCAGACTGACTCTGCTTGCTGGCCTGCCTTTATTTTCCTTTTTAAAACACGTATTGACAAATGTGCCTTTGCTTTAAAAGGTCTTGAAATTGTTATTTTAACAAGCTTGTTTTGGGGAACAGGGAGGGAGGGGACAGCGGAGAAATGGAGCTGGTTGTCACAATGTTGTCAATTTTAACATTGGATGTAAAATTACAAATGCTTATAATAAACAAAATATATATTCAGTCTTAAAAATTACCGTGCAGCGTGAGTTTGAGTGCTCCTTTTTCATAAGTGTGGTTGGGGAATCAATTTTGTGCATATCAAGGCAAAGCTGGTAGATACAGACCATTAACTATAATGCCTGTTTGTTAGATTCAAGTAATTGTGCACTTCAGAAGTAAGATTACAAACATATGTGTCCAAAGTAAACCATCTTGGTTATATAATTAAATTCAGACTTGGTTCTAGATGTCCATTTTAGGAATAACTAATTGATTTTGGCCAGTTTGCTCTTGTTTGAATTGAATGGCTTGTACTGTATGTAGTTTTCCCCAATTGTGTGGACATGCTTGACTACAGTGTGATGTATCATGTCCAGATATTTACAGTAGTCCAGTGTTTAGCAGGAAATTAGTGCAGTACTGTAGGACTGTTTGAAACGAGTTAAGCATCCAACACGGAGGGAAGAGACATGTCCTGCAGATGCCAGTTTATTGTAAACTGTATGAGGAGGAAACGATCCTGGGTGGAAAAACAAATCAATCAAGATGTTGTACATGTACAGTACAGCTTCAAAATGAGCCATTTTCTCAGTCACTGGTTTGTATATGAAAGTATGTTCAAAATAAAACCTGCTGTAAAATATTACCTGGGCTCTGAGGTTCATCATTTCACAACCGTGAAAGCTGTTGGAAACGTGACTGGTCGAGGACTCAGTGGTTTACACTGAGCTACAGTTTCAGGAGGCGGGAGCCATTTTGTTTTAGATTTGGCACAAACACTCACTTGGACTTGCGGATGAACTGATTGGAATTTGTTGGTCAAAGGTTAAAGGTCAAGGTCAGTGAGACACGTTCAATAGAATAAAATCATGAAGTGATGGTATTTTGTAACCAAAAGTTCAAAGGTCAGTGATCTCACTGTGACATCATCATGCAAAAAAAAAAAAAATATTCAATACTAACTCAGGATGGGGAGATTCTGACCATATTACATAAGCATAACTATAGTTTAACCTATATTTCTTTACATTTTAGCAGATTGGCAATAAATTGGCATTGAAGCTACAACAAATTAGCAGCTCCTGTTTGCAGTGTACCCAAAACTATGCAAGCATTACATTGCTACTGTGATACTGAAGATAACCTATAGACATAATACACTCATATCCTCGGAGTGCAAGTCACACTGACTTAAAAATGTGTGTATTATATGTCTGTGCTCAGATTCAACTGATTTTGTCACAAATTGCTGCAACTAAATATTATATATGTATATATATATATATATATACAGACACTTCAAGTTCTCTTCATTTTCTTTATTTTATTAAAAATTGCAAAAAAAAAATATTGATCAATTATCTGAACATTATTAGCGAAAGGCTTTTAATATGCATATGTACAAACAGGACATAACAGAGAAAATCATAAATACTCTTTAAACAGAACAGAAATGCCTGCAATGTTAGAAGCAACCACTCAATGAGAAAACAAGAGTGACAAGATGAATCGCTTTCATTCCTGAAGAGCAAAGTTAACACCTGCCATCACTCTGCACAAAGATATACAAGCTCCTCTTTCCTCATGTCTCGCACAAGTCCACTTCCTTGTTGCTGACTCTGCACGTGAGCCTAATTTTCACCTACCACTTACATACCAACAACGTCAGCTCCGCTGTCATAGAGAGGAACTTTAACAATGTCCCTACTAACAAATCTCTCCTATTAGGAAGATCAAAATGCACCATTTCTAAGAAAGTATATCCTCTTTACAGAGAATTGTATATAAAGCACCATATAATTAAGTTTATGAAGTATGTTAAGCCAAAAGAGGAAGTGCAAGGCATGCTTTATTATTATTTCTCTGCAAGCACCATATCCCAGTAAGGCAGCTTTATGTTTGTTAATCAGTCTGGTCCCACTTCCTAGTAAGACACCATTCACAAAGCTACTACATGTTGCACATGAAGGATTTATCAATATAAATATAAAGGGATTTATTAATGCAAATAAGGGATTCATGTTATTGAAAGCAGCCAAGTTGTGAAAAAATCCCTTTGATCTCTTGCTTTTACCAGCTTCTGGTTACAAGTTCAATAAATCAAATCTTTATCTCTTATAAACGTGTTAAGTCATTCAGAGATTAATTTTAGTCCAGATGTTCTGCAGCTCCTTTGTAGAAGGTCAGAGGTCAAACAGTCCATTGGAGAAAAAAATACTAAATGAATTACAACTGATCATTAGTACTTTTTTTTTTTTAAACTCTTATTTACAACGTATAAGCCGATTATAAAAGGTGACTTCACAGAAAGTGGTACCATCATTTTACATGACCAGGAATACTCTGTTCTCTTTATGGCAACAACAGAGAACAACTGGCACCACATGAGATGAGATGTCAGTACGTCACTGTGTATGCAAACCCTTTACTATTCGCACCATCTGTGTGTTTGGGACCAAATGCTGATTCACTTTAAGATTTGTTTTGTCCAAACCCACAATCCCCACCTAAACCCCCCCCGCTCAAACACCTGGAGCTGCAGCCAATCCAGCTCCACCATCTGGGCAACAGAGTGAGTAAATTTACAATCAGCGCTCTGTTAAGATGGCCCACGACCAAGATGTCCCTCCTTACAGCTCCCTTCCACGCGTCCAGCCTCAGTTTCTGGGCTGGGAGTTGAACTCCTGGCAGATGTTGTGGATGATCTTGGGAACAAATTTGTAGAGGTTGTCAAACTCGTCCACGAAGAAGGAGTGCTCCTTGTCGGGGTCTGTGGCGATGTACTCCAGCTCGTCCTGGGCTGCCCAGGCGATGCCGATGGAGTAGGCGATGACACCTGGATCACAGGAGGGGGACACAGATTACACACATACACACACACACACACAGGCCTCGCATGTGTTTGCCACATTAAACACACACTACATGACACCTCACTGTGGACTGACACACACATGATGTAACTTTAAGGTGTGAAATCTTTTGGGTTATCGTTTTGTTTTGTTTTTTTTATTTATAGATGCTTGACTTCGCCCTATCTGCCAAAAATCTCCCTTTTTTCAGATTGTGTTGTTGACCTCTCACCTTGGCCATGGACAGCCAGTGCAGGTTCCCTGACGTCATCATAGGAGCGACCGTCTGTAATCACAATCATGATCTTGCGTTTGTTGGGTTTGGATTTGCTGAAGAGCTGCTCTGCGGCGTAGGTGATGGCAGCACCGGTGCTCGTCCCACCACTCCAGTAGTTGATGCGTTTGATGGCGTTCAACAGCTCGGCCTTGTTGTTGTACTGGCCGAAGCCAAACTCCAGCCTCTGCTCGTAGGTGTACTGCACGGCCCCCACCCGAGTGTCCGTGTCAGAGATCTCAAACTCCCGCGTGATGTTGGCCACAAACTGCAGCACCGTGCGGAAGTTGCCGGTCCCCACGCTGCTGGAGCCATCGATGACAAAGGCGATGTCATTGGCGTTGAGGCAGGTTTTGCTGCACACCAAACGGTCTGTGTCACACACTCTCTTCACCAGGGGCTGCACGGTCTTCCTCAGGGTGAACCAGCTGGTCACTGGCAGGGAGAAGAAGCCATTTGTCCGACACACAGCCTGTGGGATGAGGGACACACTGTGTTTCAAACTGGCAGTGTTTTGATGAAGCACTGACACCCCTCACTGACAATACTCCACCTTGTCCACAAAGTTGGACTCAGCCAGGTTCTGCTTCTCATTGTCATCAGGGCCCTCAATGGTGACAAAGAATATGTTGATGCCAGACTCCCGAGCGAGCCGAGACGCCTCCTCCACCTTGTCTGTGGGCCAGCCGTCCACCAGCACCACAGCCACGTTAGGGGCTCCTCCTCGGTTTCCATTGGCGTCACTGAAGTACTGCTTATTGATGTAGGAGAGGGCCTTTCCTGTCAGGACACCAGAGGGCAGCAGGGAGATGGTTAAGCTCCGTAAACAAGTCCGTGGTTGAAATACATGAACCAGGGAGAAGACAAGTTGAGGGAGTTAAGCCCATCAGTTACTGACAGATGTGACTCAACATATCAATAAAAATACACATGGACCTCAGAATATATAATAAAATAAAACCTACATATATACTTTTAAAAGTACTCATTATATACATCCAGTAGACTGAGATGTTTTTCTTGACAAACATAGACAGAAGCCAACATGTTTTATGCCAACAATGTTCACAAAAATACTCAAATCTGTGTAAAGTGCCTTGTTTGTATACTATCACAAAAATAGTGCTATCCTATCATTTAGCCCGTCATAGTTCTGTTGGTGGTCTGAACAATGGCAGAACAGGAGAAACTCAGTTAGGGACCAGAGAAGAATTTACAACCACTCACGCTGTTGTATGATTAGAAAGCACCACTGGGCAAAAAAAAAACAACACATATTTGTATCAGTATGCAAAATTTAGCAAGTCATAAAGACACATGTGGCAGCGGGTACATGCTGACGCACTAAGCAAAGCAGAAAAACAGCACTTGCCCTCTCAGACCTGGCCCCCTTGGGCTGGTAAAACCAAGAGCTTTTTGGTCTGAGCAGGGGAAAAACACGGCTTACAGAAGCAGGACTGTAATTTAGCCAGCAATGTCTCGCTGCAAATTTAGATTTAATTCTATCCTAGCATGTGAAAATGTGCCTGGGTAGTAAACCATGCGATAATTGCACCTCTTTCCCTTTCACACTTGTGTTTGTAGGCATTTACAGTAGCTGGCAGTGAACAGCGGGTCACTCACCCACATTGGAAAGGCCTCCCTTCTGCACGATCTTATCTATGGCTGACTTCAGCTCTCTGGAGGTGGAGTGAGTCCTCAGGCTAATCTCTGTCACAGGGTCATCCCTTCAGACCAAACAAAAGGCAATCACATTATGGTTTCCTATCTAAAAATGGCACATAATAACACAACAAGAAAAAGTGAGGTTACCCGTATTGGATGATGCCCATCATGGGTCCAGCCACACCCACATTGATGGTCTGAGCCACCTCAGCAAGGAAGTCCTTCTGAATCTTAAAGCGTCGCTTCCCAATGCTCCAGCTCCCGTCCATCAGGAAGGCCAGGTCCACCTTACAATCTGCAGAAATAGGAAACATCACCAGGGGACTGCAGGTTTTTTTGTGTGGTGATTCATTTCTCATCACTTGAAGCCATTATATTCAAAATCTGACATTTTTTAACTTTGATGCTGCAGCAGTTGCAGCACAAAAGTCCATGTGTTAGAGATTAAAGATGCCCTGTAGAGTGTGACATTGTGCATGCAATGTAAACTGCAATAAAAATGTCTTTGCAAATGTTTTATGAGAAATTAAGTCTTTTGATGAAAAAAATAAATATTTCACAGGATACCTGCCAGAGCTCTCGCCCTGAGGACACTGAAATGTACTATACACCACCTTTCACCAGGATTTATGTAATAATTCATCATTTAAAAGACTCAATAATGAAATATAAATTCAACACATAGTCGCTTTAAATTTGTATGTGGGACATACTTGTGTTTCCCTGTGACACTGGCTCAGGCGCTCTGGGTAAAGGTTCTTGCTCCTTCACACTGAAGCCTGAAAATGAAGATGCATAAACATAAATGTTTTTAAATGCAATGGTGGAAATAAATCCTGCAAAATTTCTTCCTCTCCAAGAGGAAAACATGTTAATGTTGACAGAAGTAACTTGAAAGAAATTTAGAACGGCCCACTTTGCAAGGATACCAAACGTCAGCCAGTATTTGTTGTGGCAAAAGATTGTGGCAAACAGGAACTGATTTCACCCTCAAGCAACCATGCCATTTGACTTTAACTCCAAATCCCTTCAATTACAGGCTGAGCAGAAACCCAGATGCTTTTCTTTGGCTAGCCTTGGTTTGGTTAGTACTTACAGTCAGAGTTACTGGCAAAGTGTTTCTTTTGGGGGCCAGAAAAAGAAGCACATTGTGGCAAAACCTATCTTACCTGATTCATAAATGTTTGCTTCTGGCTTCCAAGTATCCACTGGCTCCACTGCATACATAATATCATACAAGTTCAGCGTTAGCACATTTCTACCACAAAGCAGCAACACTCACCATGGTGGCTATGCAAATTATGACTTCTATGTTATAAATTGAAAATATTAAAACTTTTTTGTAAGCTCTACTCATGATTAGAAAGCTAAGGCTGCAGGCATTAAGAAATTCTCACAGTTTACTAAAGAGAATAAATAGGAATAATTGATTTATTGATGCGGTTTGACCTTCCTGGATACAAACAGATGTTTGTAGCCATAGTAACCACTGCTCACCTCTGGTGTGGGTTGTATCCAGTGGTGTCTTACGGTTGACATCTGAGTCAGTGGCCCGGGGCACTAAAAGTAAAGTCACCAGCATCGGTCACAGACTGTCGCACACAACACATGTGAACCAAATGTAAACATACCAGGGAATTACAGCCGGATCCCATTGTGGTAATTCTGACTTTTGTGGTGCAGGGTTGAAATGGCTCAACCTCTCAGTTTTTCAAACCATGTCCCTTCTGCTTAGACTAGGATTCTCGGCTGTGTCATCAAATGCATGGCACCGTGACCTATAATCTGCTTTTTGCACGCCGTCTTGTGTCTTGTCAGTCGGCCACATTGTTGTGGTTTGGATTTTTTCAGCGCGACAGCTGCGGCTAAAAACAAATTGAATGTCTTTTCCTCCTAAAGAACTTAGATGAATCGTTTTGGCAAATACAATAGTTTGCTTTCTTGCCCAGAGTTGGATGAGAAGATCAGTAGCACTACCATGTCTGTGTAATAACTAAGGAGCAAGAACCAGGGGGTTATAAACCTAGTTTTGCATAAAGACTTGAAGGAAGAGAAAAAAGCCCATGTGGCTTTAACCAGCAGATCTACTCAGCCTGAACAGGCCACACATAATTGTTTGTATTTCACTCACTTTTGACCCAAAGCACATTTTCACACTTCCTCAAACTCAGCACATTTTCACACTTCCTCAAGCTCAGCACCGTGTCTGAAAACATCCTGTGTAGACACAAACAGAGCAATAAGCTAAAGCTGCTGCATTGCTAATGTTCCTGCTTTCACCAGCCTGTGTGTGTAAACATTGTGAAAAGCTCACTGATAAGTAGGTAGATTCTGCATCCTTTGGACAGAGCCAGGCTCCATGATTTCCCCTGTTTCCAACAAGCGGAAACCTCTGGGGCTGGGAAAATGAAGCCAACACAGAAGTGCCAAGACTGCAGTTCTTTAAATGGCCACTTGTGCCCGGCTCCAAAACCGAGTAAGTCCCCATTCACTTTCATGTTAAAATGTAAAACTTCCCCCTAATTTCCTCCTTCATAAGAGCTGCAGGGAGTGAATTTTTGTATAACTCGCCTGTTTTTACGAAGTTGTTTTATGTTGTTGTTTTATATAATTGAGGATGTGGCCACTTTGATTAACAGGTGGGTGAGCGTATGCTTGCCACAAACCTGTATGCATGTAAGTTTCAGCTCCACACAAGCCCCACCTCTTTATTTTTTTATTTTTTGGCTTTGAGTCAGGCACTGCCAAGATGGCGAAGGTGCAGCAGCTCACTCTGAGCTTTGAAACTGCTCTTCAGAAACCTGTGGGTGACGTCACAGAGGCTACATCCATCTTTATTTACCGTCTATGGTTTCAAGTCTTTGTGCTAAACTGTAGCTTCATACTGTTCTTCTCATTTAACTCTTAGCAATCAAATAAACACATTTACCATATTGTTATGACTTTAAATTTCATTGTCCTGTTTCCAACTGGCTTGTATGGATACATTTCTTATAATTATGTGTTAGGACCATTAAGCCAACTGCATTAGACAATACACAGATTAGACCAGTCAACAACCAATTTCATTTAAATACTGAATAAAACAGGAAAGGAAATAAAACTAGTTGTGTGCCAGAAAACCAAACATGAATATAAGAATGTGGTCATGTCTGAAAAGCGAAAAAGAAAAATCTAAACATAATCCATACATATGACAACATAAAGCCTTGTCCCAACAACCTGTTAGTTCCCAGTAAAAAGAAGAGGAAAACACTTACGGTACGGTCCAAAGTTATAATACCAGCGCTCAAACTCTGACATATCAGGCCTGTGATCAGGAGCTAGAGGAGGATGTTTTGAAACCTGTTAGTATTCCCACAATGAACTTCAGAGAGAAAAGCACACATTTCCATTGTTGTGATTGGTCACACGTGTTTCTCAACCAATACCACACCAGTGAAAACAATGGCTTTGTGCAGGATGATCAGATCAGAGACTCTTTCTCATGCCATCTAGATTATGCTCATGTCCTCCACACTTCTCATATGGCAGGCAGATGGCATGTAAACACAGTGTACCGAGAGACTGTGCATGTACTTACACATGGTGCCAATTCAACACATAGAGTACATGATCAGCAGATACCAAACTGTATCAATCATGCACATGCAACTTGAATGGATGCAAGGCGCAGTATCCTCCCACGGTGAATGGGGGCAGTGCACACCAAACTGTCATGTGCTGTCCTGGAGGAGGGGGTGGGGGTGTGGCCTACCTGTGAGCTCAGGTGTGTCCGTCTCGCTCCATATGTATCCTGAGTCTGGAACTGCATAACTAATATCTGGATGTACAGCAGAGAAGGTGGAGGCATCAGCAACTACATGGGTTAAATTTAGGTCGCTGACATGCAATGCTTTCCTTAGCAGTTAACACTTACTGATCCCCTGAAGGCAAAACAAACTCTTATCCAAATTATTTCTGGCTATAAGTGAGAATTCAAAAACTGTCAAAGAATGTCTTTATTGGCATTGGGTTAATAATTTAAAAGTTTAGATTGAGAGAAACTTGGAAAGCTTTCATACAGCCATATCAGCTTTTCCTTAGTACATCTGAACATCAATCAAAACCCCAGAGTTTGTGATTTTTGAGTTATTCTTCTGATACCTGCTGGCCGTCGAGCTCCAGGGAACCAATCAGGACGAGGAAAGGAGGGGGGCGCCCAATCCCTTCTGGGATAAGCTGTGCAGGGAAAGATTAGAAAGCCGCGCTCAGGACGGTCATCAGGGAGAATCATACTTGTGACCTCCGCTCAACCTGCCACGTTGGTAGTCGAGGTTTGCACAAGATGTTCAGCCATGAGTCAGACACTAAACATACAGTTGAGTAAAGGTGGTTTTAGTGAAGCCTTTCTCTTTCTACCTGCGTGGTAGAGAGACAGAGGAAGGTCACGTCTCTGCTACAGTCAGATCCAGTCCGGCAGTTTAATTGACCAGACTCTTGGATGGCTAGAGGTTAATTGAAATGGGATTGAACTCTAGAAGCCCAAACAGCTGAGCAAAACCATAACAGTGCATTGCATCTGTCTAAACTGACTGAGCCATGACAACACACTTCAGTTAACCCCTCCCTACGGTGGATGGGTAGCTTACACAAACACGCAGCCTGTGCTCTGAGGTTCCCATCGAGTGGCAGCTAGTGAGCAGGGCCTTTGTTGACTGGGACGGGTTGGAAGGGCCCAGCCAGCCGCCCAGCGAAGCGTGGGAGTATTATTCTAAAGTTGGTGTCAAACCAGGGACAGTGTAGATAGTAGGACACAGAGATTAGTCTAATCTGCTGCTGGTCAAAGGCCCAGCACCATAGAGCAGACAGCAGTGATGTTTTTTTCTGATGAAACAGGTGCTTTAAAAGGATTGAGTTTAACTCTCCCAATCATAGCCACTTCAGTGATCACCGCGGCCACAAGGTCAAACTGGGAGCGGGGACACCGATCCTCACCTTGGGTTGTAGCTCAGGCTTCAATATGTCCGCCAACGATAACAACCTTGACATATTTAACAAGTTCTTCTTGTGAACTTTTGTGCTCGTCAAGTAGGCACATCTCATGACAGACACAAGGCTAAAACTGCATCGTAACATTTCCAGAAAGCTGTGAAATAACTTTGAACATCTGTTTGGGGCAGCAGGGTGGCAAAGCAACTGGGGGACTCATAAATCAGAGTGAAGGACACTAACTTCTCCAAGCAGCCACACTGCTGGAGTGTCCTTGAGAAAGACAGTGAATTGCTGCCGGCTCCAGGAGCGCTGCTGTGTAGCTGATCCTGACCTGTGACCTCTGACCTTAACCATAAAGAATTTCCCTGAGGGGGATCAATAAAGCATCACGTTATTATTCACAAGCTGCAGATCTGAGTGGCTGCTCTGTAACATTTTTTATGACACTCTGATGTCACTACTGTAACATGTCAGTGGAGATAAATGATGCACTGGTTTGGAACAGCTCACTCTGCATTTTAGAAATCATATCATACAATCAACCGTCATTTAAACGGATATGTTACTGTCTTATTTTAGCGATCCATGGTTTTACATTCCACAGAAGCAAAAACAGAAGCACATTCCTCAGTGAGCCAAACCTCAGCTGGTTTGAATGGCTACAGCTTTCTATTCCTGACAGGACCCAGATCCTGCAGCACCATGGACCGTGGCTCAGCCGTCTCTCTGGGAGCAACACGGGGCCACTTGGTGCTGCTGCTTTCATCTCGTTCTCCCTCTCTGTAAGCATTTACAAGGGAGGGGAAGAGGCCACACCAGATGGGATCTGTCATAAGATGTTATTACAGTACTGACAGAGCACGTTTCTCATCATGGCCTTATCTTATCAGAGACAGTTGAGAGCTCTTTGTCATCTTAGATGTAGTGGAGATATGGCACAAGATGAATTCTGGATAATAGCATCACATCATCCTTCATCTTTGAGGCATATCTACATGCTTACAGCTCATTACTTACATTGTCCACAGTGAAAGTTGAGTATCTGCTTGTATTTCATTTATAGAGGACTGGTTATAAACTGAACCAAAGCATCCCACAGAAGGTAAACATTAGCGTGGCTTTATAAAACATTTCAACCAGGGTTTTACTGCCCAAGTTATCCCCCTGTTTGATCAGACGTGTCTACTTCTATACGTCATCGAGTGAGTCTGCTTATGCAGTCTGAGGACTGGGGCTACTCACCGGGGTTGGACTGGCTCATGGTCGGAGTCCGCTCGGGTGCGGCTGGTTGAACCCTGTTTAAAGCTGTTTGTAGCAATGAGAAACACGCAGATAGGAATAGAGGGGGAAAATAGAAAGAAAGGGGGGCAGAAGAGAGCTTCAGGTCTGGGTCGTCCATCCACAAATGCAGCCCAGCTGTTTCGCTTTGAGGTGAGCTGAAGGCATTTTCTCCATAGCATGATATCAAAAACAAAGGGATATATGCTGGGCATATTTACAGGCCTTAACTGGGCTTCATTTCATCTTTGAAAATGAAAACATGAATCAGAGGATGTGCCTGATGACAGAGAACATCGGCCACTGTGAGAGGAATGTGGAATGGATTAGTGGTGACCCTGGGGTGAAGATCACAGTGGCTTATGGGTGTGGACACGAGGGTCAGACTTACAGCGGCTACGTCTCCTGGATTCTTGTTCCAACAAAGACATCTGCCCCGCCCCCTCCTTTTGACCTTGACCCGCATTCCCCACCTCATCTGTTTGTGTGTATGTGTGTGTGTGTGTGTTAATGATGAAGCTGACCTGGGCCTACTGGAGAAGAGAGCTGTCTCCTCATAGCCGACCCTGCCTCTGGTCTGCGCAGACCTGGGATCAAAATTTGGGAAACAGTGAGATAACATGAAATAACATTCATCAGTTTATCTTCACAGATGAAAAACTAATAAATTATCTATTTTATTACACATACAAGCAATAAGATGTATTCAGTTTTTAATGGCAGATAGCCAAGACCATTCACTTGAGAAGTGATAAACATATTAAAAGTGGACTAAAACTATAAATCAGATTTTAATCAGCGATGACATCAAGATTAACAGGCTTCTCTTTGTATAATAGCAGGACTAGGAGATAATATTAGATATTATAAAAAAATATTCCATTTTTATTGGCTGTGTCAGCAAAGAGGCCTCAACTTTGGTCCAGACTGAATCTCAACAGGTAATAAACAACTTGATA
The DNA here is from genome assembly GCA_038496675.1 of Rachycentron canadum. Lineage (NCBI taxonomy): Eukaryota > Metazoa > Chordata > Actinopteri > Carangiformes > Rachycentridae > Rachycentron > Rachycentron canadum. The sequence continues at coordinate 5,332,448 of CM076659.1, read as the reverse complement.
ATGGGGAGTGAATACAGTCAAGTCCTGTATTTCAGTACTATTTCAGACGTCGGCCCTGGTCCGGCCTTGTGTTAGCAGACTAGTACATGTGCACAAACTGAGCCGAGATGCCATGCAGAGTTTGCGTATGTCAGTAGAGGAAAAAAAAAAACAAAAACAAAGGAAAGGAAGCTGGAGCAAATATGGAGACAATTTCTTTTCAAAGGTTAGGATGAAAAATGAGACACATCAAGATCAAAGCTTGGTTTACCTGCACTGGTTCGATGTGGGAATCTATTCGGATAGGCACTTCCTCTGAATACTTTGAAGAAATGCCACGGTTTAGTTCAACTTGAATTGCTGTATTTGGTGAAAAGGACTTTCCAAGAGCTGCAGAATCAGTGAGAGTATTGACATACCTTGGCTGGGACTCTTTCCTTGACCATTTTGTGACTGTCCTATACCAATAACACAATGTGGGCAAATTTAGACAAAAAAAATGTTCGTTTACATGTAAATTAACTACAAAAAAAAGGCAAATTCAATATAGTTTTGGTCTGAGCATTAACCAGGATCCCATCATGACCTTACTGTTTAAATATTCTACTAAAAACAAGTGAACTGATCTGATTTCACTTGAAACACACAAGTTGTGCCACTGATAAAGACAAACTTGCTTTGAAAACAGGACCAACGATACTTTTCGCACAGAATACATGTTGAACCCTGATGCACACCATTCCCAAAGGCCAGATGTTAAAGCAAACACTGCACACATCCCTGCATACCCTCCCCGTCTTAAGCAGCACCACATCGCCCCTTCATGCCTCCCAAAAAATTAAAATAAAAACCCTGTTTGCTTTGCTTCACTTACTTGCAGCTGCCACAGAGGCAAGGTATGGGTGACTGCTGCCTAGATAGAAGAAAGACAAATGGGGTGCCAGTGTGGAGACGAGAGAGATAATGTTACAGATAATGAAGGAGACAGAAATGGTTGGGAGGTTGTCCGGCACATAGCCCATCTCATATACACACATACCTTAAGATACTGCAGCATTGTCTGCTCCCTGTAGCTGCATTTCTATCCAAAACGGACGGATGACTACAGTCTGATAATGTTATCTTTTAATAAGAGTGATGAAAGCTCTGGTGATCAAGAGTACAGTGCAATCACGCAGCCGCGCAACTGATCGGCAACACGCCAACTTCATCACAGAGCGGCTGTAATTTGTTTTAATTGCAGCTGTGACTTGTAATTACCAGCCACAATCATTCATCTTCATCACACTTTCATTCACGAGCAGACCAACGATTGTTCTGGCAAAAAAAGAGCAATTCCAGCTACAAGCGGCTAATGTTGTTAGTTTGACATCGGCGAGGCGGCACACTGGCTACAGTGGATCGTCTGTGTGGATTGGCTTTACTGGATCATTAACAGCATCCAGCATCCAAGTAAACACACAATCCTCCACATAACATACACAGATCCATTGCCTGAGAGGAAAGACTTGGCTGTTGTATGTTGTTGTACATAAAAATGATGTTTAAATCACCTGCGTCCCTGACTTTGTGCAGAGCAGCTCGAGCTTTAGCAGTGGTGGGTGGTGGTGGAGGTGTGGTGGTGGGAGCCTGTGTGGTGGTTGTGGTGGTGGTAGTAGGTTCAGGTGTTGTAGCTGTGGTGGGTTCAGGTGCGGCTGTCGTGGGCAGCACCGTGGTAGCCACAGGGGATTTAGCCTCCTTTTGACCTGTGAGGAGATGACAGATGAAGGCAGCCATGTAGAAGATGAATGGACGGGGAGGAAGAGCATCTTCAGTATCACTGTGTCGTAATGCATTCTTGGCATTCTTCAATACACTACAGTGAGACGACTTAACCTGGGCGCAGTTCAACACATACAGGGACGTCTATCAGGCAACCTTTTGTCCACAGGAAGCAGCAATCTGGTGATGTCTAGATGTTTAGGTCTGGATAGATTTTCACTAAAAAAATCCTAAGTAGATGTTAAAATATGGTGAATTAAATGTTGAAATAACAGTTACTTATAGTCTAGACACCAAAGATTTTGCTCAATGAACCAAGATGTCCAGCAGATCAACAAACCAGTGCTTACTGGATCCTAAACACAATCCTAACACATCAAAATTCATATTTACAGTGTGAAGAGTGTGAAAAAAACCTTCCTCTCACTTGTTTTCACATAAGTTGGTCTTGAAGGGACGTAGTCCAGGGTGGATGGGTAGATGACTCCTTTCTTGGGCTTCCCCACTGAAACAACAACAGCAGAGCTTCCTGTTGGTTGGAGGGCAGCTGATAAAGAACCGTGCTTCACGTGGTTGACCTCATTGTTTTTTACCTGAGACGACAAATGACTCCCTCCACTTTGGCAGAGACAGAGAGCGCACACCGTTGGAGTTGGTGCCTTTGTAGATGTTCTGCCCGGCCATCTTCCTCACAATCACCTTTCCTCCCGTGTTGGTGATGACACCACTGTGGACACAAAACTTTTCATCAGGTACATCCTTTAAAAGATGATTTTTTTTTTTTTTTTCTTAAAGGTCGTCTCACACATCCATTTCTCCACCGCTCACCTGTGGATGGCCGCGTTGCAGATGCTGGAGATGGAGGCGAACACTCCTGTCCCGTAGACTTGCTGTTTTGTCTCCTTGCAGCGTGCAGGACATCTGACTATGAACTCTGGGAGGTTGATCTTTCCCGCTCGGACATCACACTCTATGTCTGGAACAGCTATGAAGGGAGAGCAATGTGGTTCAAGACAAGTCAAGATTGGTTTTGTTGTTTTTTATGTAAATTTTTTTATGATTGTTTTTTTTTTTTCTGTTTCTGAAGTTATTCTCTAAAAAAAAAATGCTAAATGTGCTTTTCAAGGTCCAGTCTGTCGGTCCAGTCTCCAAATGTCAGTATTTTCTTTGCACTTTTCTTATACTGAATACATAAATAGCTCATTGGATAAAACAAGCAATTAGCTCAATCATTTTTAAGGCATGGTATTGTTTTTACTATTTACTGCCATTTTTATCAATGAATCTACCAGTGAATCAGCAGATTCATCAGTTATGAAACTATTCTATCTATGCATGTAGTGAACTTCCTGGGTGTTGTCCACTTTCTGTGTTCATGCAGATTTTCCTCCACAGTCAAAATATCATACATCATCAGAATATTTTTTCTTCCAGCTCATGAATAAACATTATAGGTTTTGAAGAGAGTGGTGTGCGGTGGAGACAATAACACTGGGACTGAGGGAGATTAAAGGCTTGCTTGTTGACGATGTCTACCTTGCTTTGGTTTCTTGTTCTTTGATCCGTTAGGTTTGGCCCAGCAAGCACAGGACAGGAGGAGCACTGCGGGTGAGGCAGAGGGAGTTTCACATAATAGCAGACAAAGTAACATAATCATCAGCGTGTTTACTGTACACACAAGACCTGTACGCTGCTGTTTGATGGTGTGAATGTGGAGAAAATTGATTCTGAAGGAGACAGCAACCAGGGTATTTTGGAAATACAGCACATTGCAGTCAGCCTGCAGAGACACAGACAGGCTGCTCACCGAGGCAGATGACGGTGAGTGATGCTCTGATCATGATGGGTGGCGCGTTGGTTCAACAGGTCGACCAGATGTTCTTGTGCCACCTCAGAGAGAGAGAGAGAGAGAGAGAGAGAGCAGAATTTCATTGTCATCTCATGAAACCCATTTCCTGCTCCCTGCTTATTTGCTGAAAGTTACACTGGACATTTTTGTCAACATCTCTGAGTGTGACAAGTGTTGGAGAGTCAGCTGGAATAAAGACAGAGTAAACTTGTGCCACTGAGATATACTTTCCAGAGAGTTTTGGATAGACAACAGGCACACTACGGGCAGGAAACTACACAAAGAGCTGCATGACTCAACTAGTGAATTATATTTTCAGTAACTCGTGTTGTCAAAAGTTGGGTTACAAAAGACTGAAAGAGTTCAACAGTGAACATCTGGGCTCTGGGACAAAACTGTATGTCAAAGTCCTCCCACTAATATCTGTCGATCTGTGGAGTCAGACTCAATTAGAGAGCAAACACAGACATAATTTAATGCATAAGGAATGGGGAACAGGGTCAGATGGTTCCTTTGTTTGACACCAGCAACCACATCAGTCTGGATCCTGGTTTGATGTACAGTCTGTTTACAGTCCACAGAACATTTCTTTCTTTGTCTGTCATTCACAATCAAAGGTTCAACCCATGTAAAGACATAAATCAGAGCCGAAGCCTGTGTTAAACAAGAATACAAGTAGGTCACCGAGACGTCATTCAAGGCGCTGCAGGCCTGTCGTAGTAATGATGCAGTCTGAATTAAGACTAAGTTTCATTCACTGGAGAATGAACTGCTGGTATGAGCCACCACAGCCCCAGCTGAGGGCCGGAGCTCCTCAGTGGGGAATTGAAGACCGAGGCCTCCCACATGGGCGGCATCAGGTCACGGTCACTGCCGCCACGCTCCAGCAGATCCAATGTGATCAAGTGGGATCCTGTGATCATACAATGACCTCTGAATCAGGGTCAGATGTGATGACGTTTACTTATTCACTTTCCAGCTGAAGGTTCGATGAGAAGATCAATACCATGCTCACAAACAAAGCTAGCTTAGCTTAGCAACAAAAGTGGAGGAATTCAGCTTGTTGCTTGGATCATTTTTTAAGAGCAGCTATGAGAAGTAGCCTACAGCATGAATGATTATACAATCTCAATTAAGGAAACAGAAAGTGGCTGTTAACTGATCAAAATCGTCAAATAAAAAGAAAAATAGCCACAAAATCTAGGTCCCAGCTTCAGAGGTGGTAGTTGGCAGGTTGTACTTTTACCGACAGACCATTTGCAATACAACACAATTTTGGTAATTAAAAATAAAAATAATGTTTAAAATCTTTAAAAATATGACTAATGCTTTTTTAACTGACTCATCTTTTAACTAATTTAATGAACACTGTGATAAGCCAGTGATAGGAACCTTTAAGTTGCTGCCAGTTGGAGCGCACTGTAAACCATATAAAGATCCAGCAAAAACTGAAGCGTCAACACGGAGAGCTGGTTAGCAACAGAAAAGAGAAGGGAAGAGATTTAAGAGATGTATTGTTAACTGACAAGTGATCTTTCACCTCCTTATCATTAAATTAAAAATGCCTCTGTATTGTTACAGGGTCGGATTTGGCCTTCCTGTTTCTTATCTTTACACTAAGTCAAGCTTCAGACACAAATTTTCCCAAGATATGATATATATATATATATATATATATATATATATACATATATGAATCACTAATGGCCTCCTGAACAACAGCATCCTTTGCTGTGTCTTCTTCATTTTCCCCGGCAGGTAAATGTAAGTGTGTGGTGTAATGTTGTAGCTTAACAGGATTTAGATGTTAAATCTATCACTTATTTCTATGCACAGTTCTCCATTGAAACTTCAGATCTGTGGGGTTACATGAGGCGCTTGTTGTGTACTGAAGAGGATGATTCCTTATGGTAACTTTATGAATACACACGCAAACATAACATATCATGCTATGGTAAAACTTAATATCGTTGCGGTTGGCAGCGATAGGACTTTCCCCAATGCGGCTCTACATTTTTATCTGACATTCATGAGCACTGACATGATTTTTCCACAGTGTTGTGCTTTGACAGGCAGGTAGATCNTATATATATATATATATATATATATATATATATATATATATATATACATATATGAATCACTAATGGCCTCCTGAACAACAGCATCCTTTGCTGTGTCTTCTTCATTTTCCCCGGCAGGTAAATGTAAGTGTGTGGTGTAATGTTGTAGCTTAACAGGATTTAGATGTTAAATCTATCACTTATTTCTATGCACAGTTCTCCATTGAAACTTCAGATCTGTGGGGTTACATGAGGCGCTTGTTGTGTACTGAAGAGGATGATTCCTTATGGTAACTTTATGAATACACACGCAAACATAACATATCATGCTATGGTAAAACTTAATATCGTTGCGGTTGGCAGCGATAGGACTTTCCCCAATGCGGCTCTACATTTTTATCTGACATTCATGAGCACTGACATGATTTTTCCACAGTGTTGTGCTTTGACAGGCAGGTAGATCCCTGCTGCACAGTCAGGACTACAATTTGTCCTCGCAGGGGAAGAAAGCTGAGGTTGGGAACAAGCCGGGACAGATATGTACATCTATAGTAGAGGAGGCAGACCTGCAGCACAGAAGAGGTGAGTCAGCGCGCTTCACCGGATAAAGCAAGCTACAAAACTGATCTGTCATTCACCTGCGAGGAAATCTTAGCTGTGAATACCATGTCCTCCACTGTATAGAGCTACTTTCAGCTGGAAAATACTGTCAGGGGAAGAGTCTGCATTTGCAGCGTTATTCCTCTAAAGAGGCCTTTAAAAGAAGCATGACATCACTGAAGGAAAATGAAATGTGCAAAAACAAATGACAATAATTTAAGACCTCTTAATTTGTGTTCTCAACTTGAGCCTCTAAATGCCTCCTTCTCCAAGAAATGAAACGCGGGGCAAATGATATCCTTTGACAAACACTGTGGGGAGTTTCCTGTACAGTAGATAATAGATCCTGAGGGGACTTGCAAACACACACACACATGCCCACACACACCAAACATCCAACTGAAGTAACCAAAAATAAACATAGATCTGGGATAACTTATCACATCTCGAATAGCTTCGGAGAATGCCACGGTATGTGACCCACCACCAACTACCATTGTAAATCACAGACACGGGGTGTGTTACTTACTGTGTAGGTGTTGTATATTTTGCATACACCTGTGTTAAACTGTAGATAAGGCCTGGGTCGTACCTATTGCACAGCTTCAGCTCGCCTCTGTGGTGATATCAGCTTTAATTTAAACCGCACTCAAATATCTAATTTCAGCAGGGTGGGGACGCAAATCAAATAAACCGCCAACATGCAGAGAATTAACTGTGACAAACTGTACAAAAAATGAGCAGAGTGAATTCACAGCTACTGCAAAAGATGAAAGGCTCTTTTGCAGGGAACTCAAGCCACTTTGTACAGAACCCAGCAGCTCAGACAGGTCACATAGTTTTGGGAATTAAAACGCAACTCAGTTCGGGATAACATTCCCACTACAATGTGGATTACGCACACAAAACAATGTTAACAACATTACACAAGGCCGAGCTGTTTTGCACAATGAAGCCTGCCGTGAAATGAACATTTTTCGGCTCCTGCGGGCAAATTTGTTCTGAAGCGTAAGCACCAGAAATCTGATAATGCAGAGTGAAACTCACACCTGGAAGGAGTGTCGCAGGTATACAATGGCTATAATGCAAACAGGATGTACAGAAGCTGCCTGTGCCAGTTTCAAAGGCCAGCACACAGTGGGTTCTCAAAGCATTGGGCAGGCCACACACATACATACACACACACACACACACACACGCCTCTGACATAAGAGTAGTTCTAAATAAGTACTGATAATACACTGAAACTGACTTTATTTCAAATATTCTGCGCTGTATCTCAAGCTCTCTGCGTTTCAGCAGCACACACACATTCCTTGTCCGGGGAGGCCACTGTTAAAAGCAATGAGGCAAAGAACCGAAGGGGACTGGCCGAGGCTTATTTGAGTATCCTAACCAGCTGTGAGCTTTGTTTCGCCGTGGCCCAGAGATGGCATGCCTGAAGTGAGGCTGTGTTTACTCGCACCCTGTGCCAGGGAGTGTTAAATCCCAGCATTCACAGGTGTCGTACTGTAAGCGTGGTAGACTTGCCAAGTGTTGTAACAAGCCAACTAAAGAACCACTGGAGAGATCAGACACAGGAAAACCAACATGTCAATACAAGGACATTTCTATAGCCTTTTGCTGCTTGCTGGGACACTATTTGTTTATCAAGCACAGAACAGGCTGAATTGCTTTAATACTTGGCACCAGCTTCAGTGCAAGCCAGAGCCTGTAGTCTGCTGCTGGACATATTGTATAGAGGCCACCTGTGCTTAATCAGGCTCTTTCACCAGACAGTAATGTCACAGAGGATACACAGAGAAATGTCAAACATAATATACAAGAAATTAAAGCAAAAGTTCAGGAATTCAGCTCTAGGGCTTTTCAAATTAGTCATTTCAAAATAAAAGCTAAGGCAACATGAGATGAAAAGCTGGATCAATTTCTACAGATAATTTCCAAGTTGTCTACAGCATGAATAATCATGACAAGAACAAGTTCGTTCAGCAAAAAACCCTCACTAAAGGAAAGAGAGTTAACTAAAAGAGAGAGAGAGAGAGAGAGAGAGAGAGAGAGAGAGAGAGAGAGAGAGAAAACAAACAGAGAAGCTGATTCAAGTGCGCTTGTTTGGGCAGCCTGTCACATCTCACAGGCTCAGCTGAAATGAACCAGAGCCATAAGTTGCAAAGGAAAAAAGGGTGAATAAAAAATGAAAACACATTTCAATCATTAAATTCGTTAAAATCCCCAACAAAGCTGACGGTTAAACACTGAAATGCGCTTGGATACGAAACTGACGCCAATTACGCGCAATTACGCATCGTTTAAAAAGGGAATAATTCATCCGCGCCACGCAGCAGCAGACACATGCGGAGCTGCGTGGTTGTTCTCTGCTCACAACCATCATCTCCGTGAGGCAGTGAGGGTGAACTTACCTGAGAAGGCGTAATAATCCTCCAGGCGTAAGAAAAAGTAATTCCGTGCGCAGTTTGTTCCCTCACGCTTTCATTGAAGGCAGCACGGAGCACGGAGGTTTGTGTGCGAGCGCTGAGCTGTCCCACCTGGACTTTTACTCCTGCATGATCGGAGCGCTCATTAAAAGTGGAGAACGGGACGGGGCCAGAGTTTCCCCTCTTTGCCCGTCCCACTTCAGGCTCTCAGCTCTTCACCCAGGCAGAAGAAGATCAGTATCCCGGGGCCATCAGGAGAGGATGCGAAGAGTTGGCACCCTGCAGCACAGCAGTGCAAACATCTTTTTGTGTGTCTGACAAGTTTTTTTTATGAGAGAAAAAAAAAAAAAACCCAACACATACTTTCATGGTTTTACTATGCCCAAAAGGAAGATTAGCTTATTTTCTGTTATGTAAAAGAGGGGAAAACAAGCTATGATGATGTTTATCTGCTCTGCAACTTACTCATCCCATCCTCAGCCTGAGAAATAAAACAACCAAGAGTGTGTCAACTCTCACCACAGCAATCACTCCTCCTCCACCAGATAAACCAACAAACACCTGTTTGGGAAACAGCCACTGCAAGTCACATCCACTGTCACTTTGAGGCTTGTGGCTTTTGTCTGCTGCTGCTGCTGCTGCGCTGGTCTACAGTACATGTGCACCCCCACAGCCTCTCCTAATACACAAACACACACAAACACACAACCGCAATCCTACTTCAACCCCTGCTACTCTAACAGGGACAGCCTGTTGGGTTATGCAGGTTGGCACCAAAGCTGCCGCTATTATGCACTATGTGGATGGCTATGCTGAAGCTGCCTGCCATTTTGATTTAAAGGTCTTAAGGGCTGTAAAAGGAGCTCATTGTGTGTGCGATTATGGTCTTTGTAGAAACTCAAAAAAAAAAAAAAAAAAAAACACCTCAGGAACTTTTTAAAGATTAAACCTTCATGGCTCAAGTAGATAATTGCCTATTGATGTTGCATGGAAAGCAAAGATCAGGTGCTATTTCAGGGTTGCTCATTTTTCTTTCAATGCTACCGTGAGCCTGAAAGTGGATTGTGAATCTCTTGTCCTGCACATTTCATCAGCTGGATACATTTCAGGTGCCACATTGCTCCTCGCTATATGTTGCCATTACTTATTTGGATTGAATGGTTGGTAAGAGTCTTTTTATGAGTAGGAAATGAAAACAACACGTGTGAACAGAAAATAATTTATTAACACAGGTTACACATAAAGTTCCTTAACATGGGTAAGACCAAAAAATACAAAAATACTCTTAATCTCCCCTTGTAACTCCAGTGTGGGAACAGTCCTCAGAGCCTGTCACACCAGTACTCTGATGTTTCGATGTGTGAGGGCACATTAATGTGGAAGACCTCCTGTGTGTCTGATGGGGGAGTCTGAGGAGGGCTGTTGACCCCTGAGTCACTGTCAGGATTCAGCTCTCGCATGGTGTATTTTGCCTCTGGCTTCTGGACAGGAAGTGATGCAGGAGGTCGCGGTGCCTCAGCCTTGGGCTTGATGTTTTTAAAGTGTTGCAGGTGCACCACCTCCCTGCTCTCTCGTGTGCACGGCAGCAGCACGGAGACGTCCTGGCGGAATTTGGAGCTCATGCCGAAGTAGATGAGCGGGTTGTAGAAGCTGGCAGACTTGGCAAAGAGTCGGGTGATGATGCTGGTGGTGCTCGGCACATGGAACCCCCAGGCTGACCACATAGACACCACTGCATATGGCGACCAGGCCATGATGAAAGCAGTGCAGATTACGATGGAAATCTAGAGAGGAACATGAGGGAACAATTGTCAGGATCGGTCTGATTTTACTTTTGCAATACTTTCTCTCCTAATTGCCTACCCTTGTGACATCTCTCTCCACCTTCCTTTGGCGTGCGGTGAGGAAACCGTCAGCTGACATGGCGTTAGTGCTTTTCACTGTCTTGATAATGGAGATGTAGGAGAAGAGCATTATCATCACAGGGATGAAAAAGCAGAAGATGAGGATGGAGATTATGTAGGACTTGTAGATGGTGGAGTAATTGGCTTTGGACCAGTCCACCTCACAGGTGCCATAACCTCGATCTGAGAAGCAGAAGACACAGATCAGGAGACCAGACCAGGGCTTTAAGTCTTACACTTCTGTCTTCTTTTTGGTTAGTGTTTGAGAACAGACCTGTGTAGCTGCCCCAGCCCAGCAGTGGAGCAACAGACCAAAACATTGCTCCAGTCCAAATGCAGATGAGTGATACAGCGATGGTGTTCATGCTGATGCAGAAAGCTGCAAAAACACACGACATGGAACGTGAACACAATATAACGTTCCTATACTGACAAACAGCTTTTTGATTGTGTGCCGTTTAAAAAGGTTAAGTGTTCTGACTTTGGCACATACAGGACAGAAAAAGTGAGAGGCACTTAAAGATCCAGCATTCTTGACCTGTTATGAATGTCAAGATTGTGACATTCATTGAACAATGAGGTCTTTTCTCACATCGACAGCCTTTGCAAACATCTCTGACTGAAAAGAACCTCTATTGACAAAGTGCACATAGCTTTGTATTCAGGGCAAGAAAAAAAATCTGTCTGCTCTATTTCCAAGGAGCATTCACATATCTTATGTCAATAAACCATACAGTAAGTGCAGTACAATTTCAAAAGTATGACTATACAATACCTTTGCTGCTGTGGGTTACTGGCTGCATTACCTTACACCGCTGCTTACCTGCACTGGTTTACCTGAAAGTTTTACTGGCCTCAATTTATTTAACTGACCTAAAACCAAACAGATTTTTTTATTTTTGCTGTATCTTGTTCAATATCTCCTGCCATTTGCAGTGTTGTGGCACATGGTGTAGTTGATGATATCTCACATGTACCACTGATGTTTGTGGTTTAACTGCCAATGTAAAAAAAAACTATACAAAGGTTTATATAGCTTCTGTTTTATGAAAAACCACAAACATGGTAAACATTCTTCTCATATGCTGACAAGAGAGGCAGTTGCTCAACCTAATTTCCATATAATTAAGACATTCTTGTTGCACCCAAAATAGAAAATGTCACCTCAAATTAACTTAATGACATGTTAGTGAAATGTAAATGAAATTGCTGGAGACAAGTGGTAGTTATTTCCACAGCTGAAGTCAGTAATAAGGTTTCATTAGCACTGGAAAACATACTTTTCTGTCAGATAAGAACTGCTGGAATGTCAGACAGAGACGCTGGTCTGAGATTTGCTTCATGTTCTCTCACTTGAATTCATGAGGGTTTGATCTGACCTTTGTTTGGGTGGCATCCCTTTATGTATCTGGTGACGCTGATAACGGTCAAGGTGTTGATGCTCGAAAGCCCGAAGAGCAGCGTGAAGAAGCCATCTATCTGGAGCCGGACAGAGATGGGAGGGAGGGGGTTGGTCATCACAACATGACATCTTTAAAATGTCTCTGTGTTGTCATTGAGGCCTCGGGGTGTACATTGATTGCCTGTTCCAGACTTTGTTTTCCTTTTACTTTATCAGATAGAGACTAGAGAGCTCTTCCTGCCCTTTGGCCAAAATGTTCAAGATCCAGAGCACTTCCCTTTATCAAAAGAAGATTCAGCTTTGGGACATAAAAATGGAAACTCTCACTGAAGCTGTTAATAGATTTTACCTTGATTTTCAGCTGTTGAAGCTTAATACATTTAACCAGGAAGCTTTTTAGCATTCAGTCCATTATTTGTGAAGACAATCTTTTAATACCAGCTCTTCTTAAAGGGAATTATGCTGCTTTGTTTCATTCTGGCTCCAACTGTGCGACACCTAGCTCCCTGCTGTGCAGTTTCCAGGTGACACGGATCACTTAAGGTCTTTCACTGATTACTTTCTTGATCTTCCTCAGTCCTAATCCTATTACTGTCACTCATCACGTTTTTTCGCCCTCACATTTAGCAGATTACTGGTCTGCCAACGTCTAGACTGGTACGATTTTAATTCAGTGCTTGTCTGATGCTACGTTTTCTGTTCTCATAAGAATTTAGGACCCGGTCCGAGAAGAATGAGGGCTTCTTGAAATGGTGTGATTTGATCCTTGCAGCTCATCTTGAGAATAATGCTTCACCTCTGCCTCTGGCTTGGCTCACAATAAAAAGTGTTTCAGATTTTAAGTATAAAAAGTATCATAAAAGTGGCTTCAAATCAGAGTTTGTTTATGCACCTTGTACACTGGTTTCTTTCTCTGTATTCCCCTTTGTAACATCAAAGGGTCCCATGAGGCTCCATCGTATTCAATAATATCCTGTCCCATAGGGTGCAAAACACTAGGATCAGGCCCAGCTTGCAACTGTTCATGTCCCATCATGCTCCATGCAGTAATCTGCTAATGCTTCTCACATGCCTGTCTCCTTCACCTTCCTGTTCCTTCCCTCTGCTGTTTCCGTCACTTCTCACTTTTCCCTCATTTACCTCAGACCCTCCCTCTCCCAGTAGAAGCTGAAATGAGAGGCACTTACTGCCATCCCTATAGTTCTCCTTCACCTGAAAACCTGAGACTGGATGTCTGAGGGATGAGATCATCTCAGTGGCTGTGTTGAAGTCTACGAGACTTGCAGAGCTGCATTTACAGTGTGTCGGCCGCTCAGATTTTGGGGTTTTGCTTCCGAGAATGAAAGTGTTTTGGTTACACCAACTTGTTTTCATATGATTCCTCAGAGAGTTCACTCACTGCAGCACGGATATCATGGTTTCCACCGCAGCTAGCCTTGAGCAAGAAAAATACCCTGGATGAATTTCAAGATAAAGAAGGACAACTATTTCATATCAAGCTGAGGCTGCAGGAGGAAAACAGAATGAAGTGGACATCCTAGAAATAACACAACAGATCATCTTTTAATTTAATACAAATAACATGTCATAATTCAGAACATAAGAGTATGTGATTAAATTATGCAACAAATTTCCAGCTTCTATTTGTTTCCTGTTTGGTTGTTGACAGGTGCCACGCTGCTAGTTTCCCTCATTTAAAGGCCTCCACAGTGTTAATCTTATTATAGATTTAACCCCCAGCCCACATGGCTACCAGCATAATCCCTTCCAGATACACATTCACACGCATACTAACTTTACTGTAATACTTCCACAGATTCTTTTAATGTACTTCAGTAATAGGGTTGGCCACAGGAACCAGATACATAGATGTTTTTACGACTCTGCACAGTCATCACTTTCAAGCCATTTCAAATCAACCATTAACCGGGTTTGGCTTATTATTAATGCTGAAAATTGGACCATAATTTAGGATTTGGTGGGAAATCTGATGGAATATACAGATTATTTTTTACAAAAATAAACAAATGGCTCGTTTAAATGTAGCTCAAGTGTTGTCCTGGTGTAGCTCTTACCTGGCAGGTCCAGATCCAGGTGATCAAATATCCATCATCCTTGAAGATATTAAATATTTCTAGGATCCCTCTGGAGTAGCCAAATACTGAGATACTGGCATCAGAGATGGCGAGATTTAAAGTGAGGAAATCAGTTGGCTGAAGTGAAGCTCGCTGTCTGTACAGGACGAACATCACTAAACTGTTTCCAAACCAGGACAGCCATCCTACAGAGACACATGCAACCATATCGTTTTATACAGCAACAGACATGTGATGTGATGTTACTTATGCTATGTCATGTCTTGTTAGTAATAATAGTACTATGAGAGTTATTAAGAGCAATTATTGTACAGTATAGTAGAATAGAAAATATTACAATGGATAGTAGCAGTGATAGTAGAGAATACTACTTTTAGTAGTACTTTAATACTTTTAGTACTAGTATTAGCATAATATAGCATAATGTAGACTAATATAGCATAGTATAGTATAGTATAATGTAGTATAGTATAATGTAGTATAGCACGTCATAGAGGGGGGAGATATTACAGTGGTATAGGTAAATGGTAGATAAGAACAAAGTAGGCAACAGAAGAGCATAGTAAATTATAGTTGAGTGTTTTAAGGTGTTGGGTTGTAGTGTTGCTGCTTCTTGACCTCAGCTGCTAAAGTACTGTGCAAAAGGTAATAATAACAGAAAAGAGAGAAATCATTTTTCTCTGGAATTAGACAACAGTGGCAAGGCCAAGAGAATTGCTTCACCTTTTATAAGTCATTGTCTGTGTTTGACTAATTCCCTCGACTTCATTGGAGCCAACAGAGAAACAGTATCACCAAAACAAACCAAACTGTCTGTGTGAGCTGGCCTTTGGAAAGTGGAAGGGAAAAATCAGCTGTTTTTGTTGGCAATACCTAAATAATAATAATCTGTGGCATTTATCGATATGCCTTTTCAAAGACATTTATTTTGGGTGTTTTTTTAGTTGTATAATGGATAATTTTTTTGACATTGGCATTTTCAATAAGAATTCAGACATTACTCCTGAAATTCCCATGGTATGTACAACAATATTTTTTACCTTCAGTGATACCACAAAGTATACATGAAAGTAACACTACAACCCTACATTTTAAGTTTTATTGTATTCCAGTATGGGATGGTTGACTTACCCAACACTAACAGGTAGACTCCAATGATAGTCTCTCCTTGTTCGGACAGAGGAGGGTCTGTATGCAGAGTACTGAGGTTATTATTCCTCCATGGAATATTCACTACCTTCAGAGGAAAACCCTTCAACGTTATTTCCATGGCCTGGGTTTCGATGCATGAATCCTTGCTGTCGTCTACAGTAGCTCTGTTCTATCCTGCTCTTAGTAGACACTCTTGTTGCACCGGTAGGGATGACCGGTCACTTCATTTTAAATCCAGCTTAGACACAGTCACTAATTCCCCACCACTCACTGTCCAAATCATTGCAGCCATAATCCTATCTTTTTCTTAACAACTAAGCAGATAGAGATTTTGGGTAGAAATGCTAGACAACAGGGAAATGTCCAGTCAGCTAATGGATATCAGTTTTGGAGGGTTTTCATTTATCTTAAATTAATCAATGTCCTGCAGAGTCCAAAACTACACCAGTGTTGTGCAGTTATATACAAATGCTAACTGCATCCTCTGTAATTGCTAATGTTAGATTTATTTAATATTTAATCATTTATTTTCCAAAAATATTTTTATGTGAGTACAGTTCTGTTTAACAGTCAAGTTGTGTGTTGAACCTGAGGTTATACAATATGTCCAACTTGTAGCCAAAACAATTTGTAACCTTCTGTGGATTTTAAAATGGACACTGATTCAGAAAATCTTTTCAACTAAAGCATTCACTTCCAAGTACACAGTCATTGGTGGCATATGAAAATGGCTGTTTTCCCCTGTTTACTGTCATCATGCTATGCAGCTAATTGGCTACTGGTTACTATATTAATATTGATCTTCTCATCTAACCAGTAAGTGTATTTTAAAACATGTCTATTCCAAACTTGATCATTGCATGTTCAAATAGATCTGAAGCCCTGGGCAATCATCATTTTCATAGACATATCTAAAGCATTTGATTTGATGAGTCGATTATGGGCTTCTTGTGGAAGAACTGCGTTCAGTGGGTGTAGATGAACATTCCCATTAGATGGTTTTATTACTCTCTCTCAAGTACAACAGTGGTCACCAACAGTTCCAAGTCAAGTCCTCTTGGTGTTAGTATAGGTGTTCCACAAGGGTCCATCCTTGGTCTTCTTTTATACAACTTACACATAAATAATATCATCAGCCACCTCAATCTGTAATGTAGTGTAATGCATACTTTTATGCAGATGACACTTTTTTACTGTCACTGGCTTTTCTTTTACCCCGGCCTTTGCAAAGCTACAGTCTGCTTTTGATCATATTCAGATCTTTCTTATGAGCTTGTTTTCAATTCTACTAAAACTAGCTAAATGTATTCACCTATGAGTATCCAGCCCACTGCTCATATCCAACCCCTTCGTCAACTTGAAACTGCTGAATGTCATAAATATTTTGGATGGATACCAGACTCTCCATTACCCCAATCTGTAATGTAATGCACACTTTTATGCAGATGACACTCTTTTATATGTCACTGGCCTTTCTTTTACTCTGATCTTTAAAAATCTACAGTGTGGTTTGATCATTTTCAGATTTTTCTCATAAGCTTGTTTTCAATTATGCTAAAAGTAAATGTTTGCTATTTACCGAAGAGTATCCAGCCCACTGCTCATATCCATATGTTGAATATTACAAATGTTTTGGTTGTATACCAAATTCTCTTTCGAGGCATACGTGGAACATCTATCAATCAAACTGTAGGTAAAAATATAATTTTTGGGGGGCTTCCTGACTTGTTTTACTCAATGAGATTCAACTGTGGATTTAAACAAAAAATATGGATTCGGAGACGAAAAACATTGTTGCTGTACTGTATATGGTCTGGCAACAATTTACATCATCCTACTCATGCAAAAAAATACCTTTGCACTTTGAACATAACTCCGATGACTATGAGCCTGAACCTTCTCTCTAGAGACATGTTCTAGTTTTCACTAATCACTTCCATTTAGAAAAGGTCATGCAGGTGATGACTTCAGTCCTGACTGCACTCAGTGTAAAAGTAAAGCTCATTTATCTAAGCCTACACTGAGGCCAGAAGTATCATATTAAGTATAATCAAGTTAGCATGACCTAATGTGCGCACTGACAAGTTCACTGTGCTCTGATACCAGTGTGCGAGTGTCTGGCATTTTTAGTGTCCCATATGATTTACAGTTAAACACAAAAGAAGGCAAACTAAGTCATATGAGGGTTATGGGAATTTTTGCAAAGCATACTGATGCAGTTTTATTGATTAAAATTCCTTTGTTCTGTGTAAATTTATATGAGCACAACATCCACATTCCTCCATCCCTCTCCTCTTCACAGTGAGCTTTTCTGTGGCAACACACCTACCGAAGGGGTAACATGAACCGCCCCCCTCAGTCTGTGTTTAGATCACAGTGTGCACCTTGTTTCTCTCCTCTGGCTGCCACAGAGCAGCTCTGCTGGCCCTCAGGATGTGGAGGGAAGGGTTGCTCCTGCTGCCAGATGCCTCGGTGCTTCCGAATCCTCCTCATCAAGCCCTTTCTTTCAGGCTCTGAAAGCCAGTCCGGAGAGAGAGAGAGAGAGAGAGACGAAGCGGAGGGAAAAGTGAACCCCTGACCTCAACTGTCACCCGTCCAGCAGCAAACACTGAAGCCAGTCATCTCACACCCCCACATTCACTCAGAGACGCCACACAACACAGGTTCGGCTCAGCAGTGAGTCCTGTGTGTGCAGCCCACAGTGATGTCTGTGGTGTGAGGCTTCTGGTTAAAGTGAATAATGTGATAATGCTTGTGGGAGGCACCATGCAGAAACTTAATGGCACAAGGAACCCGCTCATCTGGCAGTGGTACCAGATGTTAAGGTGTTAGTCCACAGCGCATGACAAGTTGAATTGTTTGTAATGCAAAGTCGTTGCATATTTGTTAACGTAATTTTCATGAATGATCTTCATACCTACAGTAGTTAGACTTGCCATCCTCTCAGAGAGAAAGTCAGGAGATTAGGCTGTTAGAGATTAGACTGTAGCAAGCGGACAGCGTTTGTCGTGCCGTCAGTGTTGAGGACAGCTGACACTGCCAAACTAAGTGGTCAAAGGCCAAATAAGAACCTGCATTCAGCAGTTCTGTGACTGGCAGACATAAGAAATTGCAGCCTTACATACCATTAAAGGTGTAAAGCAATGACATGTACTGCACACTGTACAATGCTGAGTTGTCAACACCTTCCAGGAAGACATCAAGATTAGCCTAATGCTTTGGCACATGTGTGTGTGAAGCTTGGCGATCACAGTGTAGCCACAGTAGGCCACTGTATCATTAGGCTTATGATGATTACGCTCTCTCTCTCGCTCTCTCTCTCTCTCTCTCTCTCTGTGTCAAGTCAAGGCTGGGATGTGAGGTTAAAAGCTCACAATTTTCCAAATGGAAAATCACAGACACAGATACTATTATGGAGGTGTGTGCTAAAGGCTATGAGCTGTCTGAGGGCAACAAAGCCTCTCTTCACAGAGGACATAGACCAGGTCAAGAGACCAATACAGGATCTGCTTAAAAAAAGGTCTACACACTTTCTCTCTCCCTGTCACTGAACGAGAAGCACAGGCACCACTTGTATGAAGGCTGCACACAGTATGGAGGTAAATGGCTTGCCTGTCATATTTTGGGACAATCTGTGTATGATTTCAGTAAAGAATGTCACTCCCAGCAATGCATTTACCGATTATTCCTTGTAGTTAATTACTGCTATTTACAGACACAAAATCTTGGCCAACTTAGTCCACAGGAAATTTGACACAAGTCACAATCTGGCCTTTTATGTGTTGTCTCTAAAATGGCTGGTGAACTTGAACAATGAACAATACGCCCATCAACTGTTTGCTCGTTTTCAGAAACAGGGCAGCTAATTTCGAGGAAAGTCCAGCTGGCCGCCAGGTGAACATGGCATAGGTCCAGTAACAAAACTCTATAAACCACCTCTGCCTGCTTACAACATGTTCACACCTCCATCTCAAAGGATTTGGGCTCATCAGTTCACAAAAATGAGGAAGTCATTGTTAATCGCCACAGGACAACTTTTAATGTTACTCTATGAGCTTGATGATTCCAATGCTGATAAGATCTCCTCAGGAAAGATGCACATTCCTGTGAGCTGATGACACTGCTGAGATTTGGATGAGGTATGGTCTGGATATTAAAAATTATGTGTCAGCTATCTTACCCTATATTATATGCTTTAAATGTCTGTATTTATTTATTTATGTATACTTTTTCCTCCTAATTTATCAATTTACTTTCTTACTATCTCATTTCAGGTTTGTACAATTCATGTCTACACTTTTCTGCGGTGATGCAGTCAGTGGGTCTGGACAACATACAATGTTTTAATGCTATCTCATACTGATTGTATAACAAACATGGTATGTTGTTGGAAAAAAGAAGTGCCGGGTGAAACTCCACAGATTCGTGGTGCAGCTCTTAGATTTGTGAAATGCTCCTCGTAAGGCTATGTTTTCTGAAATCCCTCAGTGAAGCCCACAGTTCATGCAGTGACTTTACCACAGGTACAAAGACTGGACTGTTTTTCCTCTCGCCTCTTGCCCCAAAACAGCTCCATGCCTCGACAAGGCAACCTTGCAGCCACAGAGATTGTTGCTTAAATGTAATTATTTAAAAGCAAGTGCGTGGTGTTTGCAGGGCTTTAGTTTTTCTGTTCAGTTGAGCTTTATGAAATTGCTCACACAGGAAAAGAGCACTTTATGTTACTTGTCTTATCTGCAACTATTATATTCCGGGGAAAGTGGCTGCACTTTTGTTTGAAATAAATTTTGGATAATACCTTATAATAAACCTCATAGGAACAGAAGATGAATGGTTTAGTATGCATTTGAAAGCAAGTGAACACAGGCTCTGTGTCAGGCGACGTGGATTGGTTTTGTGGCTCAAAATCTTTGGCTCTGAACCACATGCAAACATTTATTTGGGCAGTAGGTCCACTTTGCAATTTCAGCCTCCAGAGTCTGTTTGTTTAAGCAGGTAACTTATGTAAGTAGGTCTCATTTAGGGTTGAATACCTGCCTTTCCCACAGGGGTCTGCACATCAGTCTTGACATGAGGAGATATTTTGCTCAAATGTAGATGCGGAAATGTAAAATCCACAAATACAACTTTACATCCTGTTGGGATATGGAGACAATCAGATGCAGAAAACATGGATGTTAACCAAAGGAAAAACTAAAGCTCACACACATTCCCTTAGAGATTTCCAAGGATCTTTAAATTGATGCTCCTTCTGCCTGGCCAACTGTTTGATGTCTGAGAGTCTGTGGCTTTTACTTCCAGTGAAGCTTACCTGGAGTAGCTGGCAGCCGTAAAGCACTGTTTGGCACAGTGAGGAGAGTATAGCTCCAGCCTCATTGGTTTGACTGAAAGGCTTGTGCTCTGACACTGGACCCTGGATACTCTCCTCAGGCCTTCTGGGGCTCTGCGGAGATTAGTGACCTAGCTCCTCTGTGGAGTTACAGCTGCAGGAGCCTGACAAACTGACAACCCATCACACTGCAGATCTCTTTGGACATCTCGAGGGAAGTCCACCTGTCCCCTGACCTGATGTGTTGGGTGTATGCGGGACGTCCCTGTCAGTGGTGGAAAGGAGTAAACAAGCTTGAAACTGTCAGTCAGGATCAAAGTCACATCAAACAAGCATTTCAAATCTACTTAAAAAAAAGCGTGACCCCGTTAACAGCCAAGATGTTCTCAGCTGCCCTGACACCCTATCAGGGTTGGTGAGGTGACCCGAGTATGACAGGAGGTTAGTGGGCCGTGCTATTTTCCTCTCCCTCAGCAAAAACTTGTTTTTCTTAAAGATAACACTCTCCTTGCTCCCGATGACCCATGACACATGCCTGTTTGGACCTCATTAAGGAGGAAGAAGACCACTTTCAAACTGACCTGCTGCCCGCTGGCTGAATGTGGCCCCTTTAAAGCCCTTGGTTATGAATTACTGAATTTTAGATGCAGCTCTGAATGTTTGGATGCAAGACATTATAGAAGTGTCAATGCATGAGACCAACTGAATCCCTCACTTAAACTGGTGGAACTGCTGGAAAGTCAACAAATTTATTCATTATACTTATTCACATTTGGGGTCACAGAGTACTGGAATATGTCTCTGCATAATTTAGATGGAAGGCACCACCAGCCACCAGCCAGCAGCCAGTTATCTTATCTTAGCATAAACATATGAAACAGAGGAAAACAGATATTTTAGCTCTATGCTGAGATAAACAGCTGCCAGACAATAATTGGACACTCTACAATATTACTGCTCCCAGCCAAGAAATACTCTTGCACAAAATCTCTCATGTTGTTTTTTTCATCCTTTGTTTTTTATGCAGATTAAATTAACAACATATAATTTGTTCATTTGTGAATTTAAGAGGTGCATGTAGACAGATATAATTGAATCCTCCAAGCAAATTGGGGTAGCTGTTTTCTCCTTTTCCCGGTTTTTATGCTAAGTTAAAGTAGCTTTATGTTTACGCAGTAGGCCAAAGAGAAGTGTCTTCTCATCTGACCCTCAGCAGGGAAGCCAATAAGTATGTTTCTTAAAATGTTAGGCTATCCTTTTGAAGTCTTCCGTCTATTTTACTTGTTTGACACATCAACATGCAAATCATGAGGCCATTGTGCTGCATCATGGAAAATCCAACACATTTTGCCTTCTGTTTATTGATTTTATAAAGCTCTACTGATTCCTGTGGAGAAAATTGGCCATTGCAGTGACAGAGATAGAAGAGGGAGACAGACTAGTGCAGAAGTGTTTTCATAGTGAGGTCATCATATGTGAAGGGGGGTGAGGCTGTGTGAAGTACAGGAAACCCCCCGGGGTCTAGACTGGATGTGATGAGGATCCACTCTGATGAGTTTGGCCTGGCACTGGATAGAAGGGTGGAGGTGGGCAGTGTGGAGGAGGGTCGCAACAATATGCACTGAAAAGAGTCGTGAACAAATTTTCCATGACTAGCTGCTTGAGATCAAAGCAAAATCTGATCTGGTTACTGAAAACACCAGATTACAAGAAGTGGGGGAAGAGAGGGGAAGATCAAGAAAGAAAAGAAAAGAAAAGAAAAGAGGCCTGAGGTTTGTGTGGTATACACAGAATTTACCAAATCTCATATAGCATTAGACATGAAAAATGTGTTTGTCATTCCTGACTTGCTCATGTTGATACAGCATGTCCAGAAATGTTCACAGGTCAGGTGCATGCACACAAGTTAAAAATGTACATGATTTGCAGAGATGGACAGATGGTGCGTGTAGGGAAATAAGTTCTCCAAAGTCTTTTCAGCCACTCCCCCCAACTCAGATCTATGTGTGAAGGTTCAACCCTCTGCGGCCTGGTCTCACTTAAAAAGAAGGGCTTTCCTGACCACCTGGACAACATACCAGACAGTCCGTGTAGTGACTCACTCAACCATTCAACGTCCAGCTGCAGAACACCTGGCGAGATCTGGGCCTCCACTTAAAACACCAGCCACATGGTATTGCATGTTAACAGTGTGTGTGTTTCATAGAACAGCTGTGAGCCAATAGATCGAACAGACACTGGGCTGATCTCCCCTATCTCAATTAAAATCTATCTACACATCTCTCATTACAGTCTGTTTTGAGATGCAGTTAAAATTGACCTGTCTCATTAATCAGGAAACTGAAACCACATCAAAATCTGAGCTGTTGTAAATCTGAGTGATGAAAGGAGGGTGAGGAATGATTCAATAAATTTACTCATCCTTTGAGGATTCCAGAAACATGTCCCATAAATAATGCCTCCTGATATTACATCACACCTTGCTATTCATCTGATCACAGTAAACATCTTCATCATCATCTCTCCTCGTTTCTATCAGCATTGCACATGTAAATGAGAGCTAGCAGCTGCTAACAGCTCGAGCTCGGGTGCTGTAGAGGCCTAGTGGCTGCTGCAGCTGCATTTTAGCCACCTACTGAGTTTTTCAATCTCTTCAAGATCTTTTTTTGGTCTCTAGCAACTCCTCAGGGAAATATCTTGCGCTTTAGTTGCTTAACGCTCCACAATATATCCACCTGTTACATGGGAACTGCGTCTGCAGTTTCATGCTGTGCAGGTAACGCAGAGAGAGTTTTTGCTGCGTGCAACGCTTTGAGAGCCGCGAGAGAAAATACTAAAATGATGAGGTTGGGTGTTTGTGAAGGCAGCTTCAGATACAGGTGATATGTATATTTATCGAAACCAGCGAACCCTATTCATACTATTCACATAGTTCTGAACATCATCATAATCACAGAACATGTGACACAAGCATTTCCTCTTTCATGGGTTTTAATGCTGTGGTGAAAAGTTGTGTGTCTTCCAAGCTTGGATGTCTATGCAATATAATGTCAGTTATCAGCCATACCACTGGGCACATTGCAGAGGTTAATTAATAAAACTGCCCTAATTATACAGAGATTTACACAGGATGCTGCAATGGTGCACATTAAACTTTATAACCCTTGGTTCTGTGCTACTCTATGATATCTCAAAATCGCCATCAGAAACATCTAATAATCACTGCAGTCATTTACTGGCTCAGGTTCGCTTCCTCTTCTGTATGATGTAGTTCCTCTAATGGCATCAATTTTAAAGTCATTTCCAGATGCAGCTTTTCCTGTGACTCAGCCCTCATACATTTCTCCTCAGTGACATCTGCAATATGCCTAAGTTCAGTTTTCTTCCTGACATATGTAGTGCAGCAAAGTTCAGAGTTGCTCAGAAAAACACTGTGTTAGTCGATGTGACAGATTTCCAAAACACCATCCTTGTTGGTGGCACACCCCCCCTTCCCTTTCCCATCCCCCCAACAGGCCACTCATTGTCCTGTGCTGTGGATAAGGAGACCCGTGTTTTACAGGTCATGTGACAGAGGTCAAGGTCTGCTTCTTGACCAAACACTCCAAGGCAACAAGTACAGCTTCAAGGCCCAGACTACATCACAGCCTGATCCAGTGGTAAGACTTTCTATTATGGCAGCCAAGTTTCCAGAATAATAATTATGTTTGCATGCAAAAGTGATGGATTTTGACCCCAAAAGAATCTTCTTAATAACTTCAAGTTAGAGCAACAAAGTACTGTAAAGTAAAGATTTACAAAACACCAAAATTGTGTGATGTGTGTGTGCTATATTGTGAGTGACGCTGTGAGGCCCTGCAAGATGCTGCAGGACACAGAGAGATGAAAGAGCTCCAGGCCTGTTCCTGGGCATATGGCCAAGACAGTCTGTTTTGAAACACCCTGTTATAACTAAACCTCCCAGTAGGCTCATTTCACCAGGACGTCTTTGATAGATTTTGATATTCCATGAAAATGGACTCTAATATGTGATCAAAAGCTGAGGAACAATGCAAACAAGCGCACATGACATCTACCACTGTTTGCATTAAAACTAGCTTCTATCAGAGAGAATGCACAATTAAAAGTCTGAGCTGTTTTTAGATCTTAAGGCTTTGTTGATGTTAATTTCATTGGGCCGAAGTTGTATTACATGCCACATAAATAAATTCCCAATGTACAGTATGTTTTATTCACATCACTGAAGGAGGCTTACAGAGTGTATCCCAACATGTTGAGATCTGCAAAGCTGTGACTCTGCAAACTGCTTCAGTCCTTTCAGGTCTATTGCTAACACCAAGGCAGGAATGTGTGTTTTAACTGTGTGCTTAACGCTCTCAATACCTGCCACAGCAAATCACATTCAACAGGCCAACATTTAATTGCTTTCATCTTTGTCCACATGCCTATTGCACCACATACAAAAGGGTGTTTTGGTAAGAGCAGCTGTGCGTGCTGTGTGAGCCTGGGCTTACAGACTTAGAAAGACATTAGCAAGAAGCTCAAGATATTATTTTATCAAGTGATTTGTTGCTTCAAAGTAATTCTGTGTCAGCTCAGACAGTTTGGTGTGGTCAGGTTTGAGACAACTATTGACTCAACAACTATTGGGTCACATGAGGTTTCATGCAGAAGCCTTGATGCTTCCTTTTGTGCCATCATGAGGTTGAGTTTTTGTGTTTTTCAATTAAATATCTAAAATTCAAATTCAAGGTTCCTGCAGGATACATTTTAATGACTTTATTGATCGTAGGGTTTCATCATTGAGTCAAAATTTCAATTTCTCCAACATTTTAATTTATGAATAAATACCTGCAATGATGACATTTCAGTTTCACTAGTGTTATAAGCGCTGATCAGCGAATGTCAGCATGCTAACAAGCTAACTCTGATGGTGAACATGGTAGGTACCTGCTTTGCACTATTCACTGTGAGTTCACCAAAAGTGCAGCTGAAGGTCATCATCACTTTCAGTTGCACATATTTACCAAATACTGTGACATATAACAATACCACCACCTATAATATAATATATAATATGATTATCATCAGATCACCTTCTTTTAAGTTTAACATTTAATCCTGGACTCTAAGGGCAGGGTTCACACTGACCAAGTGGTGTGAGACGGTACATGGGCCGGTTGTCTGCACTGTGAACCTGACCGGGGTCAGAGGTGGAGCTTAACCATCACTCCTGTCCTCACATGAATGACCCAAGGGAAGGGCAACAAAGAGATAAAAGGGGGAGGACAAGGGGAGTGGGGAACCAGAATGACAGACAGACAGAGCATTATTCTTGTGAAAACCCTCAGTCCTCACTGCACTTTCACTTTTCATCAAGTGTTTTGGTTGCACACGAGTTGAAGGAATGCACCGCGGGGCAGCCTGCAGCTCACCCTGACAGTGCAACGTTCCCCTCAGCGTCACCTCTCCACCCCTCCCAGCATCAAGCCCACGTCCCGACATGTCCACCTCAGTCCAAATTTAATATGTATCCTATGCATCATATGTGGAGGATATTTGCCCACTTAAAGGAAGGACATCACTCTTAGGTTAGGCCTGATTTAGTTTTATACAAATCCTATCTTATGTTTCATCTCAAGGGCCATCCAGATGGGAGTTGTCTTTTTAGAGATGAGCTGCATTGACTGTCAAGTCTAATACATCTACACAGTTTCTATGAAGTCAAAGACAAGGGCTTGGCTCCTGTAACCTCATGGAGGTAACTGAGATTAATGGCTTTGCAGGTCATGTGTGGGCATGAGAGAGAGTTCACTCCCCTCTGTCCACCTCTGGCTTTTACAGCTTTGTGGCCCCAGGCTACAATGAGAGAGAAAATACATAAGCTTAACTTGGTTCATTTCAAGGCATGTAGAAGGAGAATAGAAGAAAAGATAAATCTGCTCTAAGAGCATTTTTAAAAAACACTTATCCTAAATTCCCTATGGGCTCAAACAAATATCTTCCTCTGTTGATCAATCATCAACACTTGCATTTGTTGCTTCTCCACACGCAGTTTCCTTCTTACACCTTGTGAAAAAGGTGTTGGCCTCCCAAATTAGATGGTGAGTTGTAAGACCAGCTCTTACCGCTCTTACCACAGACCTATCTCACTGCTAGAGTGAAAATTTAACAGTCAGATGGTTACTGTAAACGCTTTCCACAAATACAAATGGGCAGCAAAAACAAACATCTCTTCAGGGCTCCTCATGAGCCAGGGGCACATACAGAACTCTTATTTTAGCTTTACTAGACTGAGAGTGGATGGACAACTTTCACAATTGATACTTTTGTGACTTTGTTTTATACAATTACCTTTGCTTACATATGACATATCTGACCATCATTTAGATTTAAGATAATGTAGTATTAGCTGAAAGCACCTGGTAAAAACCACTAGTTTAGTGATAAAGCTAAGCTATAAGAGCTACAATCTTGAAAGAGTAATGAAAGTCTGCTTAGTAATAAGATTCCTCAGAAATATGATGATGTCCGCAATCTCATATTAAGACATACAACAATTAAAGGATGACTGTTACTGTATTTGCAACTGTATCCATTTTGATATTTTGGGGAGGAGTTAAATCAGAAGATTGATAGCTGGTATAGATGGTGTTTTACAGTGAGTTGTCCAAAAATATGTCGACCAAGACCACAAAATCAAACTTTTAGACAGTTGTTAATTTTGTTATCTTTGGACAGTGCTAGACTAGCTGTTTCCCTCAGGATACAGGCTTTATGCTAAGCTAAGCTAAGCTGGAGCATCATATTTACTGTACAGACATGAGAGTGGTATTGATGTTCTTGTCAAACTCTTGGAAAGAAATTGAGAGTGCATGTTTCCCAGATCATTGAATAATTACTTCACATGACTTAGATATTCTAGCAATAAGCCCATGTTTACACACACACACACACACACACACACACACACATATATATACGTGCATATCTGAATACCAACGCTCCATTTTTTCCACTCTCACACACCCACTGTTACACGCACACCTTAAATAAATGGTGAGCAAGAAAAATAAATTTGCTCATAAAAGACAGATGCTGCCATTGGATACATGATTATACTTGGCTTCTTGCCTCCCATGAGAGAGAAAGATAACACTCCCATGGTAAATGAACGTATGTATTGGGCGTGCAGGCCAGTGGAACAGTAGCAGCCAGTGCTGGAAAGTGGACACGACTCAGCCCTGAAGGCTTTCCACTGTGTAAGCTCTGAATAACATGTTTAAACCAAGGGTGATAAAAGGGCCAAATCCAAAATTTTGAAGGAAATCCCTCTCCACCAGCTCAACAATTTACAATCAAGCTTTTCTTGAAAATACTTAAGCTCCAACATGGTGGCACACACAGTCGGTGCACAGTCCTTTGGTCTTTTACCATCTAATGCAGCACTGCAAGGCAGAACAACTGACAAATTATGTCTGGTTTATATTCAATACCTCCAGAAACTCAAAGAATAACCCCTGCCGTTCTTGCAGCCCTAAAGTGAGACACGTGCACTCAGTATAACAAAACCCTCTCATCCACATACTGTTTTCATAATGGGCCACTTGAAGAAACACTCACAGACTGTTTGCTCAGTCAGTGAGAGGTCCTCACTGCGTTGACTATTATTCTACTTTCTACAGGGTGGGCTATTTCACTGGAGGTATCAAATGATCACCTATTCTGTTTTCCCCTGAGTGAATGTTGTGGTCAAAGCATCAATTGAGCCACTGTGGAGGTGCAGGACTCTGACACGCAACCAAAAAGAGAAGCTGTCAATCAACTACAAGGTTTAAACCACCTCAATAATTCTCTGTCTTCTGTCAGTTCTAAAATTTAATGCACAGTGTGTACAGTTGATAATTAATTTCTACTGTGATTACAGGTTGTGTTAAAAGAAATTACTTGTAGAAATGCTGATATGAGGTTATTAGCTCATTCTACCACCTGTAGGCATGTATTTTATACTCATGTACTGTAAGTTGAAAGGTGGGAAAATAACACGACTAAATGAATGGGCTATCATAAAGACCATTTGTTGACTGTGCAGGATGTTCTCAGTGAAGAGCAAACAGGGGAAAAAAAAAAAAGGTGATGACTAAACCCTAACCCCCAACACTCTCCATTCCTGTCTGGCATCATGAAAGAAACTCTTAAGTCATGACAAGTTAAAAAACACACTCCAGCCAACATCTCTCCCCTGAGGGCGAGAGAGTAGTCCTAGGTGTGGTTGCAGCTCTGGGATAGAGAGTTTTTTTTATTTTTATTATTATTTATTCTCGTGATAACTTCAAGGACAGGACAAGCTCGAAAAAGTTTAATTGCTGAAAATGTTTGCGTCTGCAGAGTCTGTAAACATCTGTCGGAACAGATGATGCAGCTGCTGGGCCACATAAACCACAGGCAACACCACCAGCTGACCATAGGAAGGGCCTTTGGGAAAGAGGTGGGATTTAAGTGAAATACTTTAGCGCACTGAAATAAAGATCTATGCCTGACCGCAGGTATTCACTAGGCTTGAATCAACCATGCCCTGACAGCTGGTGACCCCTGTGCGAGCTGAGTCTTCCGGGCCTTGACCACAGAGCTGCATAATGTAACTTCACCTATCAACGCTATGACCTTTTAGCACCTACATGAGTGCACATGAGGCTCTCACTAAAACCCCAATCCTAACTACCATGACACACTCAAAACTGCAAACTTAATCCAATCTATCATTCAACTTGACAGCCAACAAAGCAGAACATGGCCTTTATTTTCATTAATAGCAATTTACTGCATTCCACACATATGTGGTTGCAGGCAAAATATCTTTAACTTGAAGCCAGAGGAAGGACTCGTGGAATGCAAAAAACAAACTGCAGTGCCATCTACCTGCAAGAGCGGAACATATTGAGAAGTGTCAAGAAAGTATTCCCAGGTCTGTCCCACATGTAAACTTGGATAGATGTGTTTTGGGATATTTGTTTCTATATTGAAAATGTATGTGTTTAATGCATGCGTTTGTCTTTATCAGACACAAATCAGAATATACTTTTAGAGTTTTCCTGGGACACCTAAAAATTTACAAAGCTTACTAATCTTTTAAAGACAATAAAGGCCGTAAGTGTACATTACATGCTAAGATACAGACATAGGGAGTCTGAGTTATGCATGAAAAAGTAGTTTGAGGTGTCCAAAACCAATTTAGACATTTGTTCTTAATTAATTTTCTTTTCTCATGTCTTGCTTAATATTAATATTTAATATATATTAATATTAAAGGGGTGCTTTAAAAGAATGGACATCGCTCAAAGAAGAAATAAAGCTGGAGATACTTTAATGAGTGGTTTACAATTTATTGATGCATGAAGAAAGTGGGATGTTATTACACTTCTTCTCAATGAAATATTGGGAAACCATAATAAGTCCTACTATCAAATACAATTATTTGTATCTACAAACGAGGAGTGCAAATGGAAAATCCTTTATAATACAAAAGCACCATATGGCAAATATTCTCCCATTTATTGTCACTTTCATGCATACAGAGAGCACTTGGTGATCAATACCATCAACAAGTCATTACGTCAGGTAATGAATGGATGCGTAAAACAATCTAAACTGGTGAGGTTATGTCAGGATTTACAGAAGCTTGCTGCCCTCTTGAGGCAAGAGAAAGGATTCAGAATTTTGCAGGACATTGTTGAGAATAAATAATTAAATTTCAAGTAGTAAGACAGTGTTTTAGGAGTTCAATAATACAGTGAAGAAATTAGTTAGCAAAGCCTTTCCAAAAAAACAGGAAATTCACCCATAGTGCTTCCAATAATATTTATGCATTATATCCATAAGGCTTTACCAACCTACAAAGGCTTAGACAGATGTATTTTATTGATCCCAAATTGGGACGTGAAAATTTATTTTCACGTGGGACCCAATCATCTTTCATGTAATTAAGAAGGAATTCCATCTTATTTATTTTCAGTTTTTTTTTTTTTTTTTTAAATACAAGTGACAATGTACAAGAAAATTCAAAAAGCTGTTGTGTCACCAAAATCTTTGTTCCATTTAGTATACATATTTAGAGTGGTCGGGCTAACACTGGGCTTGATGCGCTCCAGTGAATCCTCAAAGTCTTTCATCTTTATGTTACGCATCTGTGAATGCACAAGAGCATAATTATACAGATTACACAACTGTGCAATGAGTATAAAGGTGATATCTGTAATATTGTGAGCACTTTAACAGCATTATCTCACCTCATGAGCAGCTATATGCCGGACTTGGTCTGGTCTCAACTCTGTAAGAGATTTCACATTAAAATCAATCAGATCAAGCCCATCGTGAAGTAGCTAAAGTACGAGTACACGAGCAATACAATAATATGACAAAGCGATCGTACCTCTAATCGGCCCGAGTGCAGCATCTTTGGCTAATGAGGTCAAATCACTTCCTGAATATCCCGCAGTCGCTCTGTCAAGTTGCATATTCGGGAATTAAGGCAAAGTCACAATGACTTTGTATAGACTGTGTGGTGTGTAAATCTCAACTCACTTTGCAAGAGTGGACAGCTCATTTTCACTCAGTGGATTCCTGTGCTTTCCCAAAAGATTCTTCAGCAGCGTGGCTCTTGTCTGAAAGAACATGAGTTACATCTTAATAAATTAATGAAATGGAAAAAAATAATAAATGAAATAACATACAATCACACATCAAAGCTAGAAAAAAGACTGTGTATATGTACTGTGATAGATTCTATAAAGTAAATACCTGCTCATCTGGCAATGCAACATAAACTCTCTTTGCAAAGCGCCTGTAGATAAACACAAGAGGAAAATGGTAGTGAACTTGTATGAAAAGAAACAAAGTTATTATTATGAATGTGGGATTGTACAATATACCTCAGTACTGCTTCATCAAGCTCCTGAGGCCTGTTGGTTGCTCCCATCACAAGCACCCTATCATCTCCTCCTGACTGCACCTAAAACCAAGGGATACTGTTGTGAAAACACCACCAGCACTCAATGAGATAACAGTGGCTTATACACTTAAGAGATCATTCATTATCAAATGTCCATTAGCTGCGAATACCCCATCAAACTGGATGAGGAACTCGGTTTTTAGTCGCCGAGAGGCATCATGTTCTCCCTCCCTCCTTTCACAAAGCAAGCTGTCAACTTCATCTGAGTGTCAAAAAAAATACACGTTTAAGATGAGATGACATCTGGGGGATACAAATTACTATTTGGGGCACATCTACAGCCATACAAACCGATAAAGATGACAGAGGGTTGTAATTCTCTGGCAACTGCAAAAAGTGCTCGTACAAGCTTCTCGCCTTCTCCTACCTGTGAATGAGATAACAAGAAAGGTTAAAACAAAAAGAATAAAATTTAGTGTAATGTCAAAACATTAAAAAAAAAGTGTGTTTTCTTACATATTTAGAGGTCAAACTGGCAGCGCTGATGTTGAAGAATGTTGCATTTGACTCAGCTGCAACCGCTTTGGCCTTATAAGAGGAAGTAAAGGCTGTGATTCGATCGATATCACTGAGGCGAGACAATCAAGAGCTATAGGCAAATGATGAAGCAGTTTGGCCTGAATGAATTGGTCTGTAGTGTTGGAAATGTTTTAACTTACCAGCATGGTTTTCCCATTTCCAGGCGGACCAAATAAAAGCAAACCTCGTGCTGGAGCTCTCAGTCCAGTAAAGAGCTAAAATGCAAGTTGCATGTTTAAAAAAAAAAAAAAAAAAAAAAGTATAACAGAGAATTTGAAATAGCATAAATATATAAATATCCTAAGCGAGGACAGAATGTTTAACGGTGATCACCTCTGGTCTTAAGGCTGGTAGGATCACAATCTCTTGTAGTGCTTGTTTGGCCAGATCCTGTCCTGCAATGTCTCCAAAGGATACAGATGGTTGACTGCAATGAACAGAGAAAACTACTTTAACTGCCACAAGATGCTTCCTATTTGCATGAACGTAATGACATTGCATCTAAATACCTGTCAACAATTTCATTCAGAATCAAGTTGGCTAGTTTGCTGTCCACATTCTTGAAGTTTTTCATGTCCCTCTTTGGTGGCTGTTTCACCGGTGCAGGTTTTCCATTTTGAGCTTTTGACATTCGTGGAGTTGCCTTAGTGAGAACAAAAACATCCCCGGAGCATTGCACACTTAATCAGAGGCAGACATCTTGAAAAAACATGCAATTGGACAATGAGGTGTAATTAAAAACAATTTTAAAAAATAAAATAAAAAAAGCACACACACCTTTGGATCAGTGGATCTAGCCGGGGGTCTGACAGCAGTCGAGGGTCTGATGTTACCTGCTACTGCAGGCTGGCTTTTAGGTACAGGCTTTGGTTGTGGATCACGCTTCCTTTTAGATTCAAGCGTTGCCTCTGTGACACAAGACCAGTATTGATCTTCAGCTTGTATAACATGATCAATATTATTTGTCGAAACTAATGGATATATATATAATGTCAGACAACTTACCTAAAAGGGCCAGTCTGTCTCTTGCCATGGTGAGATTGTTGACCATTTTGTCTTGAAGTCTCTTGGCTCGTTCTCGGTCTCCTGTCAAGAAAACATGAAGGATTAGCCCGAGGCATGTCCCCACTGAGCTAAATAAACATCTGTATGTTTGGTCATTACCTTGTCCCGTGATCTCTACAGCAATACCCCTTTCAAGCTCAGCAATGCCTTTCTTGTACCACCGCACAGCCTCCTCCTTCTCACCTGCCATCACAGAGAGGACCGGGTTTTTTTCACGAGCTGTCACACACCACAACACGTCTGCTAATGGCTCATAAACCACAACAAACAAACCTGTGTCGTCTTCGTCGACCCTTAATGCTTTCGATATATACTCAAACGCCTGCTTATGGTAGTTTCTGATAACTTCGCCGCTGTCTTTGCCTTTACTTGCGTTTATTTTGGCCGACATTTCGATACCGTCCCTTTATTCTCACACACAGCCACCAATAAATACAAAAGAAGATACGGTTAAATTGACGCAGTCAGTCTTTTTTTTTTGTCACATATGTAACAATAATAATGGCTCCTCATCACAACACAAACATTTCCAATGCTAACTTCCGCTATTCGGTGTGTGCGCTCGGTTACAGGCTTCTTCTTCGACGCTTAATGGTGGTTGAAGATTAATGAGTTTCTGAATTAGCGCCACCCGCTGGTGTGAAGTGTGAATAAAAAGGGGAAATGGGATTCAATAACGCTCGTTTCTTACATTCACAATGTACCTTTATCTTCCTCAGGTTTTACTTGGACGCCATATTTCTGCCTCTGCTTCTTCTTCACAGTCACATCTGTGAGTTTACCTATTTGCAATAGTGTAGCCACCTGTTAAAACCAGTGTGTCTCAATCTAAATCTTGATATCATAGTATCATCTCTCCTGGTCCTTCCTGCACAGTTTATGATAATACTACTTGATAATGCCCCTGATTACCTCGGGGCCCTGGTAACAGAGCCCAACCTCTCTCGCTCTAGAGACCCTGGCTACAGACAACATGAAATGTATTTTATGGAACAATATAAAGTTATAGGCTTATGTTTTGTATGCTGTTTAAATCAAATTTATTTATTTGATATACCTGTAAGACCCTCTGAGCAATTGATGGGGGACAGTGACCCTTAACTTTTATGTCATGCTCTCATCTTTGATGTTTTAAAAGCATTTCATCCCAGAAAATAACTTAATAAAAAAGTTTTACCAAGTCTAGACTTAAGGACATGAGCAAAGTAGAAGGAAAAGGACAAGGAAAAAAAAAGAAAGTCTTTATTTGCAAAATTATTGGTGCACAGGCAGCAGAGGCGTAGGCAAATCCAAAAGAGCTGGGAATAGGTGGGATCAAAGGGAAATAGCAAAAAACAGTAGCCCAGGAGTGATAGTGTTGTTGTTATTATCATTATCATCATGTCTTTTTACCTGTGCTGATCTATTAACACTGAAGGAGATGCTGGAACACTTGAAACTGGTGCAGAGGAAAGGAAGCAAAAGACTAAATACACTAAGAAGGCAATAATGGAATAGAAATTTTATTTATCTGTTTTATTGATTTACATTTGCAATAACTGATTCTATGGTGCACAGTAAGTAAGTAAATCAGATATGATGAGATTGATTTGCAGTGGAATTTGGGAACTTGTGGAGTTGTCTAACTCAACTGAAGTTGAATAACCCTTGAAACATTAAAATTTCTGGAACAAATTTGCATTAAATAATTGAACCCCATCTACTTTATTTATCATTCATGACATATTTTTTTCCATATTTTTCTGAATATATTCAGATTTTTTTCTGACACATTGTGAATTGGGCCTTTGATTTGACATGTTATGACATGTTAAGTTTTCCTTTCTCACTTCTCCCAGTTATTTATTACAAAAAGATCATTTTGCAAACATCAAAGTAACCTAAATGCGTTCATAGATCAGAGAGAAATAGCTCTGGTGAGTGATTTTTCATCTTCAACTGTGTTAAAGAACTGACAAAGTTGATGGTGTTTTAAATACAGACAAGAAGGTTTTGTTTACTTTCAATTAAATCTGAATGTGTGTGTGTGTGTGTGTGTGACAGCAATAACACTTTTCTCTGGATCCCATTGGTTGACATCCCATCGGTCCCATTGTCAGACTGTACCCGCTCACCTGACGGGCACCGCAATTTCATAACCAAACCATCATCTCAGCAACGGCCACGCCCCCTGGATTTGTCGACGAATCACTCTCTGTGTGCTAATCCGGTAGCCAATCAGAAAGCTGTGACGTGACCGTGATTACCGTATCAGAGACGCCCCTTACCTGGCTCGACAGACAACCCAGTAATCCTCAGATCCCGACTGTGACAGCTCCTGATCTTGGCTCTGCCCCTCTGGCTGTACAGTGTTAGCACATTACAAAGAGTCTGTAGTGTGTGCCTTTTTCAAATTTGCACGATACTTTCGCCGGACTGTATCAAACCGAAAGTTAGCTGCTCTCTCCGGCTAGCTAACTTCATAACCGGTAACAACACAGCGGCCAGCTGACGGAGCACTGAGCTTGTTAGCCTGTTAGCCCAGCTGTCTCTCCAGTCGCACTGCCCTTTGTCTTTACAAGCAAGTGAGCTGGCAGGCGTTGTTTCTTCCCTGATTTAGCTAACGCCGGCTTTTGCGATTTTACTTTTCGCCTGACAAGGGTTAAGCAGACCAAGATAGGCGGCTTGGGAACCAAGATGTCGAACCGAGTGGTGTGCAGAGAAGCAAGTCACGCCGGGAGCTGGTACTCTGCTTCGGGTAACTGTCAACACAGCACCGTCGGTGTTAGCACGATGCATGCTAGCTGGCTGGTGTTGTTGTTTTTTTTTTTTTCCCCTCATGGCAGCGTGTTGAATTGTTTTTGTTGTTTTTATTTTATACAACCTTCATTACTAAGGGACAAAAAGCCGTCGAATTCATGTCTTGCCACAGCAGATGGTGAAAACTAACGTTTGGGCTGTAACGGTAATCCTGTTGGTGAGAAGTCGGCTAGCTAACGTTTAGCTTGTTATCCCGTTTGGTGCAGGGTTGGTTGAGCTTATTCAGCACTTCCTCCTCTGGTGGTCGATATGAAATGTTTTTGGTTTTTTTTTAAACAAACGAACATCTGCTGCTCAGCGTTTTTTTTTTTTTTTGACAAGCAATAAAACCCACCAAATTAACAAAAGCTAACTTGGCTAATAATGCAGAACTTCCTGGCCTACCGGCTGGATGGTCACATTATACGTTTCCCCAGAAAGAGCTTGTCAGCAGCTGTTTTAACCGAAGCTGTTATTATTGCTCTGACTCTGACTGTCTTCAGTGTAAAAAAAATACTCCCTGCCATGAAACAAAGGACTGAGCAGGGCAGGGCTGAAAATTGCTTCATGTTGCACCCCCTTCCCCCATTTCACTAGCTAGCCTCTAGTTTCTTTCTGTTAAACCCTGCACGACTGCGTTTTAAAGCTTACCTGACCGTATTGTTGGTATTAACCGATTTCTCCAGATCATATACAGCAGTTAAAACGCACAAAAATGTTCATCTAAACAATAAAATGTCCATGAGCTCATCTCAAGGATGAGCTCATGTTAATCCCCCTGATCGCAGTGTCCTTGTTGATTTTACTTATTTATTTTTTTAATAACGAAACCAATTATGTCGGTTGTTATTTTCCAAGCATATTTAAATATAGAAATATTTTAGTTACCGTTGAATGACGCTGACATAACGTTTGACATAACAGTGGTGGTCTGTATTGACTTCCAGTCCAGTCAACCACAGTCAGTGTTGTTAATCTCACTCCTTGGGAATTATTACAGTGACACAATGAATCATAATGAAACCAAAAATTACCTTGATCAAAGTGAGCTATATTTGTAGATTTCCTGTGTCTATAAAATCACGTTTGTATAGATCTGACAGTTCTAGTAAGTGGTGCTGGTTAATGCTGACCCGGGATGTCAGTCTCAGTTTTGTAGGGAGGCGTAGAGAGAGAAGTTTGAGTTGGTGGATCATCTTTAATAACCAAGTGATCTGAAATAAATGTAAGCTTCTTTTTTTTTCTTTCTTTTTTTTTCATTTTTTTTTTTTTTTTTTTTCCAAATTCTACTAATTCAGGATCCCAGCTGAATGCACAACTAGAGGGCTGGCTGTCCCAAGCACAGTCCACCATCAGACCTGCTAGAGCCATCATAGCGCCGTAAGCACATGTTGACAATTGGAAGGAAAGATGAAATGAGCAAGTCAAGTGGCATCCATGATGCCATCTCATTCCATGTTGACATGTTATTATTTGCAGGCATGCTGGTTATACCTATTGTGGTGCTTGTGCAGCACATGCCTACAAGCAGGTTGACCCTTCTATTACGTAAGTCATTCTGTTTTCCTATCTATTTTTCTTATTTACAAAAATGCTTAGTATGACTAGTTTTTATCTTATATTAACACCAACACAATGGACAGATGGTAGCTTAGATAGTAGAATACAGTACCAGTGTTGTGTATTCTGAAGCGAGTGAGATAAAGTCCTGTTGCCCTTCAGTCGTAGGGTGTTCATCCTGGGACCTTCACACCATGTGCCCCTCTCCCGCTGTGCCCTGTCACCTGCAGACATCTATAGAACACCTCTCTATGACCTGAGAATCGACCAGAAGGGTATTTACTATTTTCACTCATTGGATTGTGATTTCTGTGTTTTTTCCCTGTGCGTTTGTTGTTCAGTCTCACATGTAAACACATGCTAACTGGTCAGTTATTTAGAAAGGTATTTCAAGGGTGGTGCGAGGGAATATAGTTTTTAAGCAGTCAGTTAAGTGCTTCTTCTTCCTTTATTTGCCTTGATTGTTCTAGTTGAACCTGAATTGAGCTCCATCATGTTGACCTCAAGCTGTCTTGGGAGGTGATACACTTTAAATCATCCTCCAGGGACCAGACACGTCCCTGACTCTTAGGATAAAGGCTTTCTGAATGACAAGCCTGCACTTGGCCAGCCACTTTCTAATTTTAAATGATCTCCAAAAGGGACTTACTCAGTAGAAGTGGCCATGATGAGCATTAACATGAAACTCACCTGTGTTTTACAGTTTATGCTGACCTCTGGAAAACTGGGTTGTTTGAGCGGATGACTCTGCAGACAGATGAAGATGAGCACAGTATTGAAATGCACTTGCCTTACACTGCTAAAGCCATGGAGAGGTAATGCCACTTTCAGAGGGACCAGTCTCACACAATGAAGCTTTTTACTACTGTTATTGCCAAACAAGAAAACAGTACAAAAGCTCTTTCTGTGTACTCTAAACTAGAATAACACTGATGCAGGGACACACAAGTGCAATATGCATAATTGATACAGCCTTCTGTCAGGTTGGCTGGAGTCAGTGGCATTTTCCTGGTTTAGAAAAGCAGGGATGACGTAGGATGAGGTGAAGTGCATTAGGTCAACACATAAAGTCCATATGGCTTTACCTAAAACCTGTGGAGAATCATTAGTAATGTAGGTGTATCATATCACGTATCAGGGTATAAAGGTACAACTCACTAGTGTCAGCGTGTCATACAGCGGCTGGAGTCTTTCCTTCACTTTTCACTGATGGATGGTCTAACTGTATTTTTGTTAATGTTGATTTTTACTGCCACCCATGCCCCTTGGACACAATTTTGACAGAGGTGCAGTTATTGTTTTCAAGGTCTTAATTCAATAATCTGATGTTGCAGCCACAAAGACGAGTTTAGCATCGTCCCTGTGCTTGTTGGTGCCCTGAGTGAATCCAAGGAACAGGAGTACGGGAAGCTGCTCAGCAAGTATCTGGCAGACCCCTCCAACCTTTTCATTATCTCGTCTGACTTCTGCCACTGGGGTAGGTACTGAATGGAAAAAAACAGTCATTCTTTGAGATGATCCTGTCAGTAAAAGTAAAGTTTGTGATCGCAGGATAATTCAGCTCTAAATGTCATGATTTTGTCATGTCTGTATCCAGCTCTCTCAGCCTGACATTTGTTTCTTCTTTGAAGGTCAACGGTTCCGTTACACGTACTACGACGAATCTCAAGGGGAGATCTATAGGTCTATTGAGCACCTCGATAAAATGGTAACCACAGAGATATATTTGACTATCACCAGCCACATGCACAGCTGTTATAGTAATGCAGTACATATTAATCAGACCTTGACTCCTATAGTACTGTGAATGATGTCATTGGCATTTGTGTTAATACATTATGTTTCAGGATGTTTGAAATACAAAAAGAAACAGAAAAAACTAAACAAAACTAACATGCAAAGTAATTGTCCTCCTGTATAAACATTAGTGAGTTTAGCCAGTCATTAAATGAAAATAACCTGCCTATAAAACAATTGGACTACACTTTTAGGATAGTCATGTCTTTATATAATAACGTAAAGAAAGAAGGGCATCTTAAGATTTTATAACATTTGTTCCACTTTTTTCTCTGCCTGTGAAGGGGATGGGTATTATAGAGCAGCTGGATCCCATGTCTTTCACCAACTACTTGAAGAAGTACCGCAACACCATCTGTGG
This sequence comes from Rachycentron canadum, assembly GCA_038496675.1. Taxonomy (NCBI): domain Eukaryota; kingdom Metazoa; phylum Chordata; class Actinopteri; order Carangiformes; family Rachycentridae; genus Rachycentron; species Rachycentron canadum. The sequence continues at coordinate 5,292,793 of CM076659.1, read as the reverse complement.
GCGTCACCCTATTGGAGTGCTGCTAAATGTAAGTACCACAGAAAAAGAGACTTATCTGGTGTATCAGTAACATGCTGGAGAAGGTTCAGCTGACTGAACTTGGTTACTAAGATGCAAGTGTGAAAAGGAAAGCGTTATTTTATTCAACATAACCTGTAACCCCACAAAACAACATATTTGTGTATCTCCTGCCAAGAGATCGAGACACTGTCTTATCCTCATTGGCTGTGTGTCTAAGCATGCTTGGTATGAATCAGTGATGAAGTGGATGTTTCTGTTTTGCAGGCTGTGGCTGAGCTGAGGAAGTCTGGTTTAGAAATGAACTTCACTTTCCTGAACTACGCCCAGTCAAGTGAGTGCAGGAACTGGCAGGACAGCTCAGTGAGTTACGCTGCCGGGGCGCTCATCGTTCATTGAGGTCGACATTGAGGCAGGGGCCACTGCAGCGCCGCCGCCCTGTCCTTACTATCTATTGCCATAACCTGACCCAGACACCCTCCTTCTCACCCAACCCCAAGTTATACCCACTATTCGCAGGAAGGACCTAGACACTCGAAGCCAATGCAGTCTTCTTTCTCTGTCTCTCCCTCAACTCTCCTCCGCCTTTCTCCACCCTCTTCTCAGTTTGAAGTGTGTCTCAGAGCTTTTGGTTGATACATTTTGCTTGAATTGCAGTTTTGAGAGTATATTGGAGCAAATCGTTTGAGGAGATATGACGAGTGCACATTAATTTGGCTTGGCGTAAGCATCGGGAAGGGGAAATTATTGGGTTTTTTTTTGCAGGGACTGTAGTTGTCCTCTGAGTCCCTTTTTTTTTTTTTTTTTTGTTTTCCTGACAAACGGTGGATTTGAGTTGTCATGCAATCTTTTTGTTGGACGTTTGGAAATCTGTGCTCATGTAATTTGCCTCAGAAAAGGAATTAAAATAAAACTGCAGATCTTAATGGAGAATACTGAAATGTTGCTGGATGCAAAAGAAATGAGTGCTTTGACTGACTGCTTTAAGCTACATGCAACTTAAACTTTGAGAACAGTGTCATAAGTAATTACTACCGTTGCATAATTTATATCGTAGTTGCTAACAAAGGGCTGCACCCAACAAAGTTCACTAACTCCCTGTACAAAACCAAAAACATTATTACTCTCATATTAGTTTATTAAATATTATCTTTTATTCATATTCTATTCCTTTAATTTCTACCCTTTTACCTAGTATTGTTAGACTTGATAGTATTTACCCACGTAGTGTGTAGATTTGAACAGAAGCAGTGTTGTCAGTTAAGCTCTAAAACTAATAACATGGTTTGCCTGTTAAATTAGTGTGTGCAACACTGCTCCCAGATTCCAGTTACGCGCTTGTAGCATTCTAGGTATGTTTTGCTAGGGATAGACTGCATTTCTGGTTGCCACAGAAATGTAATCAAAGCTGGATACTGTGTAAATGACTCCAACACGTTAGTCTTTGTTGACAGTACCACCTTGAATCTCTGTAGTTGTTATTGAATTGTCAGTATAGGAGGCTGAAGCTAGACTGGTAGAAAATGTAAAAAAAATTGTTACACATTCAGTTCTCTTTGTTTTTTTGTTACTAAATCTGCTCACTTGGGAGTAATTTACAGCTTTTTTTTTTGTCAATGTTTTGATATAAGAATGCCAAAATGTTATTGGGAAGATTTAAGCTGATTTTAAAAGGTTTGTTTTCCAGTTTTGTTGGTTTCAGCGAATGAGAGTTTGCTTCAAAATTGCTCTTAAGGAACAAGTTATATATGGGCCCAAGTTTTAAGATTTGAAAGTCAAAATTATTTCATCTAACCAGAACAATTGCTCCCTGCTCTATTTTGAATTTATTGGATGTGAATTTGTTAATTAAGAACATTGCCTTTATGAAATGTCAAGAAAATAGAATTGCTGTTAATAACAAAAGAAAAGAAAATGTTCCTTTTTTTTTCTAAATTATTTGCTGTGTAGTCCTGCTGCCTGAAATACTCCTGTAATATTTTCATAGATGAACAAACTGCGTACCAAAACCTGGATGATTCATAGTAGCATTATAGGCATCAATGATAGAATGTCTGCTGTCCTGTCACTTGAGATTTGAACATCACTTATCACTGACTGATGTGCTGCTTGACTTGAAGTCAAGTATTTCCACTGAAAGGATGCAGTCCTCTGACATTGCCCCCCCCCCACCCCCACCCCCAAGTGAACCAAGTGAGCACAGACTGAAAGATGAATCCCCAGACTCACTTGACCTCTGACGTTAATTTAAAGGAAACTAGTAAAGCATGACACACTGTGCTATTGTGCCTTTTATCACTGTTGCACATATACATATAAAGCGTATTCTCACTTTTAGTCTTATTTTAGAGTGTGTACTTTCAGTTTTCTTTTGTTTTTCCACGTGTACTTTCCCCTCTTGCCTAATGCCCAACAATGTCTCCAGCTCACCCAGCACTCCACTAGTGTGTGACCTGTCCCTCATCTGTTGGTCTAAAATGGCACCAACTGTTATCTCCTTTCTCCAGCAGGGAGTGGTGTTCTGTTTTCTCCACCTCACCTCATTCCTGTAGAGAGAGAGACAAAGGCTGAACCTCAACACTGTTCATTTTGTGTTTATGGATCTTTGTTTGTCTTTTAGAAATTGTTTTTGTAATTTTTTTCTCTTGCTTAGAGAATGGGAACTTACACGTCACAAACCTAAAATATACTACTTAACTACTCCCTAAATGGAGTTGTTTTTGATCTCAGGTTCCACTGACAAAGCATCCCAAAAGGCTCTTCAGATAAGGCCGAGGATTCATGTTACAAAACAAGTAAAATGTACTGAAAAGCATGTCTGCTCTGGTGTCTTGTTCTTCAAGTATTTACAATCACACGAAAAATGAACGATTTTTAATCACTGTCTTCAAGCAATATGTTGTTTACTCCTAAAGGTGCAACAGATTAATAACCACTTTTATTTTTAGCACTGCAACATAGCTCAGTGGAGACGTTAAGAAATGTCACCAGCAGAGGGAGCTGGGAGGTTGGAAGAATACTGTAAAAATGAACACAGCTCATTTAATTTCAGCAACTCAAAACTGTCCAGGGAGTATGTATGTACCAGTTTATAAGGTACACATAGCTAAAATCAATTCCCTTAATGAAGATTATAATGTTTTTGTTTTAGAGAAGAATTGCTTACTTTATTTCTGGCATGTCTGCAAGTCTGGCCACTGACATCAAATCAGAGAAACTGACTTTAACCTTAACTTAAACTTAACTTTAAATCTGCATTGCAACTGACACTTGATGAATGAATTTGGATGCTGGCCCTACACACCTGAGGCTACACGAGGCTTCTCAAGTGCTGCTGCCTTCATACTGTTTCTGGGCCAGCAGCAGCATCAGTTGGAGGCAGGAGGCAGTATAATACAAGCTGAAGTTGACAAGCAATTTAAAAAAAAACCCTGAAAAATAAATAGTTAATTTTTCATGTAATGCATAGTCATACCTTAAAAAGATACAAATCTCAATGTGATAATTCACAGATTCACCTCACAGTGAGAAGGGTTCTGGGTCTGAACTCTGGGCCTGGGGTCTTTCTGTGAGGAGGTTTCGTCTGGGGACGTTAGCATCCTCCCACAGTGCAAAAACATGCAAGTTAAGTCAATGAGTGATGCTAAAATCACCTGTAGGAATGAATGTGGGCATGAGTAATTGTTTGTCTCTATGTGTCAGACCTGTGATGCACTGGTGACCTGTCCTGGGTCTGTCCTGCCCTCTCCCCAGTGTCAGCTGGGATTGGCTCCAGTCCAATCCTGTGACACTGTACGTGGTATAAGTGGTGTGGACAATGAATGAGACTACAAAATTCACAAAAGGATGATGGATTTTTAAGAGTAAGCAGTGTTTTTTAGTAACATTATTGACAAATAAGTCAATGACTTAACAGAAAGTTAAGTATAACAACTCATCAGAGGACAGAGGTAAGACATTGTCAGTGATGACTGTCTACCTTGAATTATGCCTTTGAAAGTAAGAACTGTTTTCATTCCCCAATTTAGACCAGAGCCCAACACTAGACAACATGTCTATTCTACTAGTTCACATCTTGAATTATGTATCTTAAATCTAGTGCAAGATTGGCTGTTTCTACAGCCACTTGCAATGCATTGAGTTTAGCCACGAAGGAATCCAGCACACATGGCTGCTCAGTGGTTTCTCTACACAGAGATACAGGTGAGAACTCTGTGTATGTAGTGTTTAGATAAGTCCACTTCTTACTTGGGCTTTACCAGTCCACAACCACAAAAGCTCAAACTTCCACGCATTCTGTCATGACATCTGCAGGGAGGGTCCAGTGGTGACCTTAAAAAGATACAAATCTCAATGTGATAATTATCAGATTGTTACAGAAATACCTAAATATACAGTACTGTGCAAAGGTCTTAGGCCACCATTATATTTGTTGCTTTATCAATGCTATAATGAGCATATATAATTATTTCTCTCTCTCTTTATTAGAATACAATGAGTATGCACTTTTAAAAAAAAAAAAAAAATCTGAAAAAACAGCTTCTACAGGCTAAAGTGTCAAGTATTCAGTGTGACCTCCCCTCATACTCGAGCAATAGCAGGAACCTGGCTCTTAAAGCTGAAACCTAATTGATGTCATTGCTAACGCCTGTATTTGTCGACTATTTCATGTCTAAATGATGCTGTGAAAAAGGACTATTACACCAGGTTTGAGCAAGAAATGCTTCTTTTTTTTTATGTATAAATGAAAATGCATTTTTTATGTAAATGCATTTGTGTCTTTGTCTATACATTGTGAAATTTAGTTCCTGTTGAAGTGGCTTCTGCCCACTCTTTGGCAGTGAGTAGGATTGGAAACATATTGGTGCAGATGTTGCTGTGTGTAAACTGGATCGACAAGAAGAGCAGGTACAGTGTTCAGCAACATACTATCCTGATAGCAGAGCTGAACAGACTTGTGGCACCTGAGTTTACATGGTGACTAAGTTTCTGTTCACTCCTATTGTAACTTTGGACAGCTGATTCAGAACTTGCATTCCAAAGTGGAAAAGATAACCATAACTTCACCTTTATTCATGCCTGTAACCAGGCTGTATAAAAGGGAGCATTCTCATGTTTCAGCTGGCCAACACGCCTCTCTCTTTACTTTGGGAGGAGTCAGAAATGCTTTTTCGATCCATTTAACTTTACACAGGCGCTTATAATAAGCAGGAAAGATTGCTGCAACGCTGACTGGCCGCTGAGGCAAGGACCTGCAAGATGCACTGCTATGGGGACTTGGTCAACTGTGTCAGCTGTGGAATCATCCTGATTGGACTTGGGTACTTGGTTCATCACAGGAAGACGCAAACCTCCTATGGGCGCCACATGGTTCTCTCCCCTCCAGCTAGGACAGTCCCAGCCAGACTAGCCTGGTTTGTCCAGGAGATACCAGCTCTCCTGATCCCCCTACTTTTAATGATCACCTCCCACAAACCCTCGATTATGGGGAAGTACCTGCTGCTTGGGACCTTTTCATTGCATTACTTTCAAAGGTAAATGCAGAGGGTTGGGGCTATTTGATGTGTATATGAAGGGAAGTGTAACAGTGATCAGGGTCTTTGGAGATGTGTACATTAGGATGCACACTCACGCTGGTTTCATGAAGTTCATAGTTTCTCTCATATTTACTGATGTGTTTTGTTTTGTATTGTCTTATGTCTGTACCATTATACCTTCAATTTCTTACATTGAAAGATTGTCTCCAATTTACTCAGCCTGTTTGAGTACAGGATTTGTATAATATGAGTGCATGGGAATTAATCTATTTATTGTGGATGAGATTTGATTTTCCCTCCATATTTGTTTTTTTTTTACCTATGAAACAAACAATATAGATTTTTTGTCGAAACCCATCATTTTGTGTTTCTAGCAGTAAAATGTGTTATCATCTATTATCATGATTTTGCCTGTGTATCTATAGCTCCTAGATGTACAGTATATATTTGGCCACCTTGTAAGTAAAAGCAAGAGCCTCTCATTTACACTGGAAAACAAGAGCTTTGAAAATAAGAGCTCCTGTTGTTATAATCTGAAGGCTAAATCACTGTAAGGAATGCATTAGTATAACCACCCATGAGGAGTGGGGGCTTAATGATACCTTTTTTCCTGCATTTAAATGCAATAACAATTTTTACAAACTGCATTTTACCATCCCTTTACCACCAACTGTATCTACTATTTCCTTGCCAATCATAGGACATTTGTCTATTCCCTACTGACAAGAGGAAAGCCTTTCCCACTGGGTGCGATGGTGGCAGCAGGTTTCTTCTGCACTCTGAATGGTTTCCTGCAGGGACACTACCTGCTGCACTGCGCTCCGTTGGATGATGAATGGTCAGCTGACTATCGATGTAGAGCTGGTAGGAGCAGTATTTATTCTTTGCTTATTAAAAGTCAGACTTTTTAAAACTCAGCCATGTTACAGGTGAATATTTCTTCTAGGTTTAGTTCTGTTTTATGTTGGAATGGCCATCAATATACACAGTGACTATATTCTACGCAACCTGAGAAAACCAGGAGAAGCAATTTACAAAATTCCTACAGGTAAGAAACAGAGAGATCAGACATCAGTGAACTTCTATTGTTTCTGTACTCATAGTGACCTGTGCATTTCTTCATCTCCTGCAGGAGGTCTGTTTGAATATGTGTCTGGTGCCAACTACTTAGGAGAGATTGTAGAGTGGTTTGGCTTTGCTGTGGCCACCTGGTCCCTTCCAGCCCTCTCATTTGCTCTGTTTAGCCTGAGTTTCATTGGACCAAGAGCCTATTACCATCACAGGTGCGGTGCCTAAGACATTCGCTAAAAAGCCAAACGACCCTGACACGCACACTTGTCAAATTTACCTAAATTACCATGACTAAATTACCTGACTGACGTATTATATATTCTTCCCCTCTGTTACAGGTTTTACCAAGAGAAATTCAAAGACTATCCCAAGTTACGAAAGGCTTTAATTCCATTCATCTTCTGAGAGAAAAAGCACTTGGTGGTCATCTTGTAAAGGCAGACAATAGTTGAACCAACAGCAGAAGACAAGCACAGGAATCCCACTGTTGTATTTTCAAGCAAAAATTATGCTGATTCTACTTTCCAGGGGTCTGTATTGAATATGCTTCCAGTCAAGCACTGTCATTACTGTATAGTGTCGTATAATACCATTAGAATAGATGAGCTGTTCAACTCTTACAAACTGCCACAAAAGAAACATGTAAAAATACACTGGTGGAGGAACTTAGGAACATAGGAAGTGATTTTATATGAAGAATTAAAAGTTAGATGTGAGCTGTCAGACTGTTTACAGCATGTCATAAACCACTGTGAACAGTTATGGTGATAGGCTTGGAACGTTTGATTGCGTGAGGATAGACTTTGTATTTTCATAGCTTTCAGGTTTACCCTACCTGTCAGCAAGTTTAGATTTTAATGCTTTCTTGGCAACACAAGATGTGGTGGTGTCTGTTAAAGCACCCCCTGGTGCTGAACAAAGGCAACCGCAGCAGAAACATGCTGAATTTTGTTGATGTTGTATACAGACAAAAAAACAGGTAACACAGGTAAAACAGGTATAGAACACAGGCAGCATATGATCCTGTGGTTAGCGCTGTGGCCTCACAGTGAGAAGGGTTCTGGGTCTGAACTCTGGGCCTGGGGTCTTTCTGTGAGGAGGTTTCGTCTGGGGACGTTAGCATCCTCCCACAGTGCTAAGACATGAAAGTTAAGTCAATTAGTGATGCTAAAATCACCTGTAGGAATGAATGTGGGCATGAGCAGTTGTTTGTCTCTATGTGTCAGACCTGTGATGCACTGGTGACCTGTCCTGGGTCTGTCCTGCCCTCTCCCCAGTGTCAGCTGGGATTGGCTCCAGTCCCATCCTGTGACACTGTACGAGGTATAAGTGGTGTGGACAATCATTGAGACTACAAAATTCACAAAAGGATAATGGATTTTTAAGAGTAAGCAGCGTTTTTTAGTAACATTATTGACAAATAAGTCAATGACTTAACAGAAAGTTAAGTATAACAACTCATCAGAGGATAGAGGTAAGACATTGTCAGTGATGACTGTCTACCTTGAATTATGTCTTTGAAAGTAAGAACTGTTTTCATTCCCCAATTTAGACCAGAGCCCAACACTAGACAACATGTCTATTCTACTAGTTCACATCTTGAATTATGTATCTTACATCTAGTACAAGATTGGCTGTTTCTACAGCCACTTGCAATGCATTGAGTTTAGCCACGAAGGAATCCAGCACACATGGCTGCTCAGTGGTTTCTCTACACAGAGATGCAGGTGAGAACTCTGTGTATGTAGTGTTTAGATAAGTCCACTTCTTACTTGGGCTACTTTTTACCAGTCCACAACCACAAAAGCCCAAACTATCCTCCACGCATTCTGTCATGACATCTGCAGGGAGGGTCCAGTGGTGAGCATGAGTCAGATCGATTAAAGAGTTTCCACCGTTGTGCTCCAGCGCTGTGGCTACAGACTCCAGGGAACGGCAGAATCCCTCCACGCCGAGAAGGTACTCTGTCTGTGAGCACCCTAATACTGATGCTGTCTCTGTTACTTCATTTGTGCTCTAAGATAAAAGTATCACATAGTCAATGACATGTTTTCTCTAAATTGCTCTGATAATGTGTAAAATCAATAAATAAGGACTGGTTAATTCCTCAGTCTCTGATCTCACCTTGTGCCTGATGTAGGCTGCTAAGTGGGTCTCGGTACACCCACCTCCAAGTAATGCAGAGGGTTCCTTTAGGGTGAGCCTCAACACATGCTCTGCCTTCTGACACACCACCTTTAAAACATCAGTACATCTGTCACATTTGGTGTGTGTAAAAGCATTTCTAGGTGTTTTAAATAAGTTTATATTTTCGACCACTTCCACTTGATCTTACCTTTAGCTCACTTAGCATTGTCTCATTCCTGTGGCAGAGGACCATTGTGCAAATGGCCGATCCCCCGGGAGGATGTAAATGTAGCATCGTCTTGGATCCAAACTGCCTTATAGTGAGCTCCCTCACCCTCCCATAGGCCTTGGCTGGGAGTGTGGTATGCAGTGTGGCCACAGGTCGAGCCCCTATTTGTTGAAATAGATATGAAACAGGACCTCAGATACAGAGCAGAGTAATTAGAGTGTAGTGTTCTTAGCCCTTTCATTTCCCCATACATCGCTTCATTGATATATTATATATTGATAGAACATTCCGAATGATTCCAGAGTTTCCTCGATTGAGACTAATGTGTGTCACATATATATTGAATGAAGTAACTTTTGTTGATGTGATATCCCAATGTATTACTACACGATTATTGTACTTTGTAGTGTAACGATGTTTACCAGTATTAAAAATAAAGTTTTGTGAGTTTATCTAGTACTTGTCTGCACAACTTTAATCTGAATTGATATATGCCAACATAGAACCTACCTGTCAGCTGAATAAGTGGCTCCATGAGAGAGAGTCCCAGTCTCTCTATGACAATGATGCCTTGACTCCTCAGGTATTGCTGTAGGACTGGGTGGATGACCTTCTGACATACAAAGAGCTTCACCTCATCTTTAACAACCTGCTTGCCGAGCTCCAGGAGTCGATCCAATATCTGCGAGTCAGTGTCTACACCGGGATGCACCTCTAATATCCCATCTCCTAGTTCAGAAAGGTCTCCGGCAAGGGATGCACTGAACAACACCACACACAGTGGGTGTGAATTCAGGTTCTCTGCCTTGATGAGGCAAAAGGCATCGGTGATGTCCACCAGTAAACCTGGAAACACTGCAGAGTTCAGCACAGGGTGGCCCTCCACAGGGACAGTCACTGTCCTGCCCAGTGTGACTGTGCCCGGGCTGTCGCAAGGAACAGTCAGCAAAAAAGCTTGCACGGCCAACTTGCTGATGTGAAGTGCCTCCTGCTCCGCCAACACACACGCTGGTTTGCTGGAGATAATGCTGCGAGCTAAAACGATCAGGTTCTGGCTGCTGCAGAAGTCGAGCTTCACTTTGCAACCACAGTCATCTCGTTGTAGGTAACTGACGCACAGACCCAGCAAGTGCTTGTTCAGACCGATAGACACATTTCTCCCGAGACCAGATTGCTTTGCTCGGTCAATAAGAGCCGAACAAAGAATGGCAGCAAACAAACCGCAGTCACTAAAACGAGAGACGTGGCTGAGAATCGAGGTTATTATCAGATTGACCAAAGGCTGTGAGGAGGAAATGGCTGGAAGGAGAACTGAGGAGGTCGAGGTGGTAACTACGTGCCCACCAATGTTGTTATGAACTTGTTTCAGCCTACCTGTCGGACCAAAACACGAGGCCAGAAGCTTCCTCAGCAAATTAAGTTTGTTACAAATATCGCTGTCGTCCAGTGGCAGGTCCGTACAAACAGATGGAGATTTCTTGACCAGTCGAGACATCGCTCAAGAAGTAATTTCCCGAGGCAAGATGGAAGCAGATTCAAATTGAAACCACATAAAACCGCTTGACGTAACGTTAAACACCGAGATTAGCGTTGCTCGAAACGGCTTACAAGAGACCATCGAGTCACTTTAAACTGTTCCGCGAAATTTGATGGAAAACCTACGTTTGGTACTTCCATGTTAAGCGCCTTTGCTCGCCAGGACGCTGATATTTGGACTTACCGCTTTGCCTGATCAAAATGACAAACATTTATTCACTTACACCTTTTATGTAGTATACCAAAGCAAACCAAACTATTTTATTATTATATCATGGTAGCTACTGTTTGCTAAAAGTAATATTTAGTACACTACAGCAACGCGTAATTTGGCGTTTACCAAAGGCTTTTTCAACATGCAGCTCGTTTCCATGGTAGCGGCCAGAGCGTTGGGTCCTAGCGGGGCTTTATTCAGTTAAGAGTCACAATCCCTCGCAAGCCTCGAAAATGTTACTGTCAACATAAAAAATAAAATAAAAATCACATATTTTTTTACAACAAATATGGGCATCAAATATTATACTCGGTGATTGTGAGGTATATTTTTTTGGCAGAAGCCCTCCGCTGAAAGCTCCGACTCAAACTGGCTTTGCGGTTGTTGGACTACAAACTGAATGTGACGTCATCTCCCGTCGCCCGCCCGCTTGACAAATATTCAAAGCTGTTGGCGGTAGGAAATCTCTTGTTAATGTCAATGTACTTACACAACGTTAAACCGAGCATAGTCTGTAAGGCTGTTGTAGTGTAGTTAATGTGTTGTTTTTAATTCATGACTTACCACCGTGTTTTTAGCAACTATCTTTCTTCCTTTGAGCTCAGCTGTTAAGACGATTTGAACCGTTGAACTACTCGATACCTTTAAAAACTCTCTCGTTGCAACAACCAGGTAAAATCTAGTTATTGTGCGTCTAAAATTCAACAACTAACCACATGTGAAGAGGCCACGTTAATGTAGTCTAGGTTTATCTGCACAACCTGACTATAGAGGAGTGAAGTAAGGTCAAAGCAATGATGTTGACGTTGACTTACAGTTGTTAGCTGATAAGTGCGCCATCATCAAAAGTGCTAACGTTACAGTATTTTATGTTTTGAAGAACCCATAAGAACCCCTATAAGAAACTGAAAACTGCGTCCTACGAAGTTATTACTGCAAAATACTAATATAAAAGTATAGCTGTGAACTGTTTAATTAGTCATTTTAAATGTCCTTCGTGTAGCACTTTTTTCAGTTGTTGTTATCTAGAAATAAAGTTGACTTGACTAACTGTGGAGCACCACAGACAAACCAGCGAGTATTGCTTTCATAGCAAAGCACAAAGCCTGAAGTTAATATACGTTGTCAACAATGTCTATTGGAAAGTATTTGTAAAGTCAATGACACAGTATTTGTAGGCTACCATGTGTAATTCAGGACTATGCTCTTCTTTCAGGTGAAACTGACTGAGTTGTTTCCTGCAATGTCTCCTCTCAAATTTGTCATCAAGGTATGTGAAACCAAACAGTAGTGCAGCTGTGCATTTTGTGTAAAATCGATATACTGCATATCATAGCGTTATATTAAATAGTACAATGTTATATTAAAATGTTCAATAGGTGTGTACAGCAGTTATTAAAACTCAAAATGTATTCCAGAAATTATATCTTGTGTTATTATATTTAACATATTTAAGTTCTGTATGACTTTTAAGTTTAGATTTTTTTATTATATCACACAGAACCTACTTCAGAAAAGCAGACTTACCTCATAAAATCTGGTGTTAACTATTTATTACCAATTTTGTGTGTCCAGTTTGGTATGGGTACAATTAACAAAGAAGGTTGGTCGAATCACAAAACCTAAACATATGTTTAGCATATTTTTTTAGTAGCTTGTGAGCATGTTCATATGTTGTATGCTAGAAAATAGCTTTTGGGTGCTTTCAACTGACCACAAAACCTCATAATTACTTTAAGAAAAATGTTTTCCCACTCAGAATGAACACGAGCTAAAGAATGCTAAAGAATAAAGAGCAAGATGAATCTGCATTTGATTAAGGCCTTTTGGCCTCTATATCCAGCACTCATGATAAACAACCATGTTTGTGTTACTGTCAAACAGTAGAACTACTTGAAACACTACTTCTAGCAAGTCTGTCTTAAACTACTGAAAAGCTGTTGTGCAGTTGGGAGGGAGGTGTGCAACAGAAGAATATATGCTTACTTCTCCAGCATTTGCAGTATTAATATTCTGTTGCAATTTCACCTCTGCAATTTTTTATTTGTAGCCCACATTCATGGTTTTGTCTTCCTCTGTAGCCAATTACTTGGCCACTAGGGGGAAGTGCATACACATGCATGAACTGTCTTATCGCCACATTCTAATGTTGTTATTCATCCTTCTGAAGATGTTTCTCGTCATCTTTTGCAAATCTCACCTCAGAGCCTTTTGTCAATGGACGCTGACACAGAGCAGAGGAAACTCATTCTATTAAAAAGCCAAGCTGTTCATCCTGAGACTGATGCTCTGTCAGGAATAATGCACATCAGATGTTTTTGTTAAGCGCAGGGAAAGCCGCTGGTCTCTCTTTTGTTGATGTTTCATTTATTGAGAGTTTTGGACGAGGGCTGCAGACATTTGCGCTGATCTCTCACATCCTCCATAATGCCATGTGTGCCTAGTTGACCAGATATTGCATTCACTCCTTTTATTTGTTTCATATGCATGCCTTCATACAGGCTAGCCCACCAACCCCCTCAGTTGGTTGTGGGAGAGTAGAACCCTGGAGGTTCATGGAAGGTTCCTTCCCACTGGGCACATAATGATACTGTTGTGTCACGCTGCCTGAGAAAATGCACCAAACCTCTACCATGTTAAACCAGCTAACCACAAACAATTATGTTAGAAGGGATCATTCCAAACAATAGCATTTAAGGCGCTACCCTGGGCTCCTCTTTTGCAAAACAAACACCACTATGCCCCATGTTTTGGAATTAATGAATTAACCTCTCAATATGCTAGAACAGAAAGAGACACTGTTGTTACACAGACATGAACTGTATTCACTGGCTTGCACAGAGAGCAAGGATTATTAAAACCATTATGAGTTATGTTGTTGGATTCACTATGCCATGTTTAAAAGGCTGTTCAGCAGTGTGTTTTATGATCCTTTCTCCTAAAATGTTTTCAAAGCAGCCCCCTCCCTGGTTGGTGGAACTGCAGGAGGTGCTGGTATGCTCCCTCTTAAATAGGCTTAGACTGTATAGTGACCTGCCACTTCTCAGACCTCCTGAAAAGGGCCTGGAGGCTAAAATTCTCATCCACTGAAGCGCTTGCTTTCTGCCAAGACATTACTGCGGCAGACCCTTGCAATCTGCCTTCTATTAGCAAGATGCACTGCTGACTTTCTACCCATCTAATGTAGTAGGTTTAGGCAGACACCAAAGTGTTTTTTAAGAATAAAAAGTTTTGAGGTATCACAGAGCAGTTTAATGTCAGAGGTTTATGTGCTGTTTAGTGTTGTTGTCACTCTGTAGATGAGCTCATATCAGACCACACATCATGCTTCTGTACAAAATCATTGCAGTCTGATTAGAAACACTTAGCCACTTTCCAACTTGGGGAATCTTTCGCTAGAGAAGGTGACAGCAGTTAAAAAAAAAAAAGAAAAGCTCCCTTTCATCTTAGCTCTGCCCTACATTGTCATACAGAACTCGCATTTCCTAATGAGGCCACACATTTCTCAGCCTGCTATTTCTCTCTGTCTACCAGTTTCTCAAGGATTCGAGTACCTGGGTTTGTTTGCAGTGTGTTACCTGGAGATATTCCTGTCTGTTCTTGCTTCTGGAATTCCTCTCCTGGGTTGTGTCTCTTTTTTATCATCAAATAAAGAAGACTCAGGTGTGCTAACATTCACCTGAATGAAGGGAGCTTTGCACACAAAGCACTTCCGCGCACTATCTGTAAATAACATTTGCCTCAGTAATAATCAAGTCTCAAGCTTCACTGCTCAGTATCTGGCAGTTTGAAAAACTGGAAAAGAGAAATGTCTTTTTTTTTTTAAAAGGGGAAACCCAGGTGACTCACAGCACAGAGAGAGAACAGGGAATGAGGCAAATAAAGCCTGAGACCAAGGTTGTCACACCCACAGATCTAAAGAGCTCCCCTGGGTTCTTTGCAGACTTGCAGAAAAGAGAGAGAAAGTCAGAAAAAGAGAGAGACAAAGGGAGAGTGGGAGAGATGCAAGTTTTATTGAGTGAGACCGCATCTGCTGCCCCTTCTCTCCCAATGTAAACATCTGTGGCTGGTTAGTGTTAGCCTCTGAGCTAAGTGCAGTCCGAGAAGGTCTGGTTCTTATACGGCGCGATAGCAATGGCAAAGGGCAGCGAGGTGGGGAGGCGGGTGAAGCTCCTCATAGAGTTTGGGCCCTGTGCCCAACTTGAAGCAGCACAGGCGGGAGGACAGAGAGCCGGTCTGGGAGAGAGATAAGAGAAGGTAGAGAGTGTTTTGGAACTGGGAATGATATAGACCAGAGCCCTGAAGACCAAAGAAGGGAAAGGAGTCATCAGTGAGGTTAAGTCAGGGGTTGTTTATTTACAGACAAGGAATATAAAATATACATAGAGGATTTTTCTTATGTTTTCCTGTGGACTGTGGGCAACCTTGGTCTCAAATGTTTTTAAGATCATTATCTTTGTTAACCCTTTTTTTTTTTTTTTTTACTGCAGGCCATTGTGATCAGATTGGCAGAGGGGAGAATTAGGATAGAGAAGTTGAGCTTAGCCTGCAGGAAGACTCGGTCCCATTCATTCAGTGTGTGACAGCACACAAAAGATGGCACAATAAAGGATTTGGTATTAAGTAGCACTCCTTGCTGCCTCTCATTCAGCCTTCAGCTTCTGTTCGTAACTCTAAAAGCCCTGTGCAGGGCAGAGAACAAAACAGTGCTGGCCCACTTTAGTATGTATGAAAAGAATAACTTCCTCTAGAACTTGGCCCTTTATCAAATCTTTCTTTCCAACAACAGCGACAGTTGCTGAGAGTATCGCCTTAAATGTGTCAAAGCAAAGTACACAAAATAGGATAGCTTCAATGTGCACACCGGATTTTTAGGTAAACTTTCAGATTACTTTTCTCAAGGAAGACAGGGTCCTTGCGGTCAGCTACAAAGTATTAGGCTGCTTGCAACGATCTCTCTAAAGAGGGGCCATAGGTGGGCTATAAGGGAGGGGGGGGGTACATGGAGGTCATAGTTCATGGCAGAGTTCAGCTTAGAGATCCACTGGTCACTCTTTGTGCTGTGAGTTGACGAATTTAGACCACATGATGTGATTGTGGTCAGAGCCTTTGTGTAAATTTAGACGCTGCTTCTTTTTTGTCTCGTCTGCCACACTCAACACATATGTCCTTTGCAAAAGCTCTGGTAGCTGCATTTTAACAGCCCAGCCTAGACTGAGGGATTGACATTTAAGAGGGAAATTTGCACCCCCAGCAAACTGCGAGTATTGCTGGGCAAATTAATTGCTTTCTCATTAGAGTGATTGCATTAGTTTGCATTCCTGACAAAATTCCTGTTCCCGAGAAGCTCGGGGCATCACATGCTGTTTTTTTGGGCAGACCAGTGTTTGTCGTCTATGTCCAGTTCCCAGTCAACTCTTGTCTGCTTCTCTAATGTGATAAAAGGAAGTTAGTCTAAGGCTTTCTAGATGTCTGGCTTTCAGCCCAAAACACACGCAATCAAATGCTTAGAAACTGCTTTAGGAGATTCACCCTGCTGTGCTGCTACATAAGGGCCGCGCTCTAAATCTCATCCTGCCCCCTTTGTTCCAAGATATCGATCAAATTAACCCTGCGTCGCTCGTCAGAGCCTGCATTAGCGTGTATAATTTTGAGCCATGTACGAGATCACAGAAAATTAATCTTGTGGTCGCTGTCAGGATTTTCACGCATGTTGGGATCAAAATATTAGAAACACCCCTCACAGTAAAGTAGTCCAGTGTCATACCACCATTACCTATGACTTCATATTCACCATGGAAGTGACACAATCAACAAAAACTGAACATGTCATTATATCAATGTAACTCATGTATAGTGGTAGAGCTCCTATACTGATCTGTAAAGCCATTCTTAGGTCTCATGAGTCAAAAGCTCAAGTCAGGATAGCAAAACACATCCAGCATGTGTCAAGTCCAACCCCAAAAAAACCACTGTGGGGCTTGTCTACCAGTCTGTCCCTGTTCCGATTGACAAGGTCCTGACCCGCTGTTGCTAGGCTTTCCCACACACTGGTAATTGTTGAAGGCAGTCAGCTGAGGCCACCAGTCATCCGTGGACTGAAGTGAGACAAAGGGCAGGAGGATGGAGAGAATACTGATCTATAAGGATGAGCTGGTACTGACAGGCAACATGCATACATTTTATAGATGAGGTGCTGCCGCATAAAGGGGGGCTCTGTTCTGGTTCATGGCATTTTTGGCTTTGTGAAAATATGTTTTTGTGCAAGAACATTTGAAATTCTTCCCTTTATAAAAATTGTTACACAACATGCTATTGAGTTTTGTACAGAAAATATTTACATAATTTAGCAAGTTTCCTGTTGTTATCACTTCTCGATGCTTAGACTTTTGAGCTCTGTCTTGTTCTCACATATTATAGACAGATGAGTCACAGAATCAAGATTAATGTGTTGTTTTTACAAGAGATTTATAACATTAATTTCCCATTAGACTTGGTGGCACTGATGCAGAGACATACTTTAGTACAAGTTGACACACATTAAGGGTTTAGGATTTGACACGATCTGCAGAAGAACAGTGCAGGCTATGACTGAAATGAACCGAAACACACACTGATCAGTCAAATGGTGGCGCCCTCAGAAAAACAGGAGAAAAATGCTCAGAGCTAGTAGGTAGCCTTTTAATGTAGTGAACAGTTAATAAAACCATCTTTAAGAAAGGAGCTAACCTAACTCATTCCAAAGCAGAGGAGGAGACAACTGGACAGAGTTTGGAGCTGTTCAGTATAGACTTGTGTCCAGAATTAGGCCTTCCCCTACACACCCTGTTCATTCATTCTCTCGCGTCATCCTCAGAGTAAGGCCTTGGACCATCCCTCAAGTCTGGGTTGTAGAATTTAGTCATTCTGTCTGCAATGTTTCAGCCTAGGGGACGAGCCTGACTCAAAACAAAGCTTTTAGTGTGCATAAGTTTTCCCAGTTACTAAATGAATAACCTCTTCTGTTTGTACACCCTCTTTTCCAGTTCTAAACTGCGAGCCTGATATCAGGGTCTGGTTTTGTCTTTGTGTTTTCTGTGCCACTCAGTTCAATGCTTTTTGCGTCATTATGACTCTGGGTTTTAGGGCAGTACTGGTTGCTCCTATGTGTCATGTTGTGGGTGGTCTCAGTCCGTCCATTACTTCCTCGTCCAGGGAGAGGCGAAGTTCACACGAGACCCACATCCATTTGCTCTCTGCAGCAGGCAGCTTTTGCACTCATGTGTAAACCATAATCAGGCTAGCCTGAGAAAGATGTAACAGCAACTTAACCAGCCACGGCATTTCTGGCCTCCTCGTCCCTTGTTGCTTATTGTCGTTGACATAATGACGTAGTGCTTCAGGAATCCACTCTGCAGCTACTCAGCTTTCTACACCACTCAAAAGTTGTCGTTGCAGAAGTGCAGAAACATGGAGTGCTTCAGGGTAGATCTGAGTTTTATCACCGCTGTAGTACAAAGTAGTATAATCCTCATTTATGTGGTACATCTCTAGACTTTTTTTGTGCTGCCTGTTGTGACCTGAGGCAGTGATTGCATCGCAAAGCTTATAGAACGGGAAAAAACTTTTTACGCTGAGAGAGGGGAAATGTGAGGAGACAGACAGAACCATACTGTTTTGTAAAGAGATTGGTAGAGAGATGGCTAGACAGAGAAACTGGAGGGAGGGGACTTGCTGTGAGAGGCCTGGGGAGATGTTTGGGGACATAGGGGGTCGTTGCGGTTTGTCTCGCTGTCAATCACCCACACTCTGATTTCCTTTGTTGTCTTTGAGCTCAATGCCCCTCAGCAACCTGTGGCTGTCCTTCCTCTTTGTGTTACAGTGTGGGAACTTTGCTGTGCTGGTGGATCTCCACGTTCTGCCCCTGGGCGGCCAAGAGGACGCCAGCTGGTTTACTACGGACCACATCGAGGTACAGACACAGGCAGAAGGGCGTGTGTGTGAATAAGTGTGTGAGTGAATATATGGCTTCTGTTCTGCTGGGGGCCTTTTCAAAAGCCAGCAAGAGCGTGGAATCTAAAATGACTTTGAGCTTTCTGTCTTTTCTTCTTAAGGGTTTTCATTGTTGCTAAACTGTTCCCATCTCTCCACCTACCCACTTGTGGAGTTAGGTGCCTTACAGGCCTTTTACTTGGAAGTTGTCCTGTTGTTTTTCCTGTGCTCATCATTAATATTTTCTTGTAAAGTCAAATCAATACTTTTGTTCTCTCAGCAGTCCAACAACATGTTGCTGTACTGAAATATCTCCTCACTGTTTGTAGGAGGTTACAGCTCTGGTTCAAGATGCTGTGGACCAGAGGGTTAAGCAGTACACAGAGTCCCTCCACAAAGGGAGACAGCGCAAACAGAAGAAGGAGTTAGCACCTGCTTCATCCTTTTTTGTGAAAGGTAACACTATCTTGTGACCCTCATTACACTGCAGCAGAGCCAAGTGTTTTGTGTATTAATTATGATATAATTGCTCTATAATCCATTATTATGTATAACATTGGCTTCTTCATATGTTTAACTGAAGAGGCATTGAATCAAATTGTTATTTGGTAACAACTACAAGTTATGCTTAATATGTTTTGAACTCACTGTTGCTCATTCCAGTTTCATGCAGTCATCATTGTCTTTCCTTTCCTTGTCGTAGGTGTGTCTGTCATCAACTCCTGAATATGTAAAATGATTTACTTTGGCTAGGAACTCAAAACCATTATTTATTCACTTGGCAGTCAGTGTGGATATATGGCTGTGTGCATGGAGGTGAGCCACTGAGCTCGGTGAGCAGGAGGGAAATGGAGTTATAAAACAGTCAAAAAATATTTCAAGGCTACCTTTTTGAGGGGAGTGTGGGAGGAAAGACGACTGAACTAGTCGGGACATGGTGGCTATCTACGCCCAGGGTGTGACCTGTGACGGCAAGAGTTGATACAGGTTTTTATACTGTGTTGTACTGTTTAACTTGGCACAACTTTGGTTCTTTGTATGTGCAAATATTGCTAATGTTTGTTACCCTTCTAGTTAATGTTATGTTGTCACACCTGTGGTACTCTGCATTTGTACTTCACTGACACTAAAAACAGACACATATACAGATGTAATAATATAGGCAATTCAGTTTTTTTATTTATTTTTTTAAGAGTACATTCCCTTAACCACCCACACTCATTCCTTTGAACCGTAAGCCTTGCTTCAGAGAAACCCCCAGCTGCGTGTTGTAAGGCAAAAAGGTTTGTACACAGGTAGCACTTAAGGGCAGTTAAACTGGGCCCACTCAGCAGGGCAGGCCTGACTGTGAGAGTGGGATTACAGGGCAGTCTGCCTCATAAAGTTTCTCCTATGGCTGCAGCTCTGCCTCTCACGCTACTCCCCTCCACTTAAGTCCTCTCATCTGTATGAATGTTTTTTACTTCATACACAGATGCACGTGTACATGCATCTGTGTACTTGATAAACAATATAAGCATGCACGCATGTATGTAAGCAGGGGCCCATGGGCATCAGAGCCAGTGTGATTCAAAAGGAGCGATAGTGTGTTGGAGATATATATCCTCCCCTTGGGCTAGGTGTGAACAGGCTGACAGTGTAAGGTTACTGAAAAGCCTGAAGCATATTCCCCATGACAGACTGAGGAGAGACAGACATCTCTAATGATGGCGATCACAGACTGAGGCTGCACACACACACTTCCACACACACACACACACACACACACACACACACACACACACACACACACACACACACACACACACACACACACACACACACACATTCACTCCACTGCATGAACAAGGGGACTATCAGTGTTTCAGCAGTCAAATATGCATGTAAAAATGATTAAGTTCCTTGCAGCTCTGCCAAAAAGAATGTAACCAGTGGAACATGACTCCATACCATATCGATGAAGTTTCCCTTCTCAGAACATGAAAAGGTATCGTGCCTCAAACGGGCCTACACAGTTCATGTGCTGTAGTCCTATTAAAGGTCTTAAGTGAGTGTAATGACATTCTTGGTCTTTTCATTGTCCCATGTGAGGGAGGCAGCAGAGCAGTAAAGGTGGAGACTGTGACTGTGAGAAGTGAGCAGGCAGGCAGGAGCCATAAAAAGGGGAGGACAGACTATAGGCTTAGGGAGGGAAGCCCGGCAAACCTCAGGGTGGGTATTAAGTATTAGGGTCGTCTGTTCTGCAAGGAGGTCAAATGCTAACCTGCTAATCCTCACAGGACTTTCAAACTGTCCATTGAAGTGATTGGAAGCTGATTTTCTTCATGCATCTGCCTCAGCAGAAGACCTATTTGCATCTATGTGCAGCTTTGTTATTTGAGATCAGAATTAAGCTTGGATGTCCTAGAGTGAGACCTATGTGCTGGAACACGTGCATGTGCATTTTGTTGCATATAGAGATGGGTTTCAGGCAGGGTACTGCTGGTGTCTAGGCCAAGAATAGGAGGATGGAGTGTGGTGCTATGTGTGGGATGGTATGGGGGTGGGGTAGGGGGTGTCTTGCATGAGGCGGTGTTTGAGCTGGTGCCAGTGTGAAATCACAGGGGCTTCCGCCAACAGACAGCAGTAAGAACAGCGTAACAGCCTCAGCTGTTGGCACTTCAAATGAGCCATCAACAGCTTTTAACATTCCAGGGTCCTTCAGTGCAAGTGTTTGTATCTAAGTTATCTCTATGGGTTTTTGTATTTATGTACTTATGGTGTGTTGGGTGTATATGTGTGTACAGCACCCAGTGAACATGTCAGAGAGGAGTTTATCCCATGTCTTCTGCCAACATAAATCCCATCCATCTCTTCAAATCTTAACTGCAAAGGCCAGTTTCCAACTGTCAGCCCCCAACCCCCTCCTAATTTTTTTTTACCCAAGCTACTTGAGACTTCATGATTAGCTCATAGTGATGTGATTTATTTATGTTTTTAGAGAGATGAACAGAGGGAACTTTTCCCACCAAATATTTTGGCTCTGGCCAAGCAGAGTGGACATGCTAGACTTTAGATGCTTGGGAGAGGCCTCTTGCATTCTCCCTGGTAGACCGTGTTGAACACACCCACATTTCTCAGAATAATTACAGATTGAAAATGAACGGATAAAAGGTCCTCTGTGCTTTGACAAATACATTTTACGCTTTACGACAAAAAGAGCGTCACAGTTATCATGATCATGAGAATACCACTGCTCTGCAGACGACCTGTTCATGTCAGATGTGGACAACACAACATGCTGCACAGACTGCCCAAGACATTGTTGTTTATTGTCTGTTATTGTATGTTGACAGACATCGCCAGTATACTTTTTGCATTAGATTATATCACGTGTACTTCTGGTCCTGATTGTCTACTGTCTTGACTTTCATTTGCTCTAGTGTTGCTTTTACTCGAGGAGATATTAATGTGGTAGTTCATAATGGGTTATATATTTGTGTGTATGTGTAGATTGTAAACTGAGAAGGTCCATTTTACATGGATTTAGTTAACATGCCATTTCAAACTACCAAAGCACATTACCAGATGTCTTATGTCTAGTGTTGGTATTGATACAGCCACATTGATCTCTCCATGTGACGCAGAGCTTGGGTATAGTTTAGCCTGGTTTGTGAGAGTCCACCAACCAGTGGTACCTAGAGTCCATTTTAGCCCATGGCAGAGCTGGTTCCTTCTTCCTCTCCCTGCACAGGTGCCAGGGCTTAGAGGGAGGGAACACCTGCCAGCCTGTTTCCCCATGGCCACGGCAGGCTGGAGAGGCATTTTCCCAGGCTCCCCAGATGAATGGTCACTAATAGCCGTGGGAGAGGGCTTTGCGAGTGCTGCACAGTGTACCACTGACTCCTCTTGGCAGCCCCATGAAGGGGGCTTAAGGCAGCCTGGCCACGGCCATTGCGGGAAAAGCACAAGTGTGCTGGATTGCTTTACTCTTGGAGAATGTGTTTACGAATGACCATCTCCCTCCCAGTGAAGAATGCGGAGGATGTGTAGAGACCAAAAGGGAGATGGTTAATTTTCTCTTTGCCTTGTCATAGATTTAGCTCTGTTTGGCTTCTCTGGCACTTTGAAGGCCTGCAGGATAAAACAGTTCATCGATTTGAAAAAACTGTTCTGTCAAAATGTGAATTAGACTTTTTATGTAACGAATGCACATAATATAAAAACCATTACATGTGTGTTGTACTTGTATTGATACTGCCATTTTTAGGCAGTATCAAGTTCAGCACTTTTCTGATGACACATAATTATTTTTGTGGTGACAACCAGTATTAATCCACCTTGTTTCTTCTCAGTGCTACTGCAGCTATTACTATTTATGTGAGTGGCTGTTATGTGGGGACTGGTCTGTAAATAGAGAGGCATGCCTGCGGCAGAGTTACCTGCCCTGCTCTGTGTTACTGGGCGTGAGGCAGGCTGGGATTAAGGCGAGTGGGAAATGGAGACCTGTGACAGGAACAAAGGAATTCCAAGGCCCAGGCTGGAAATGGATCCTGATCAGAGTAGCCGCTCCAGCCAGCCTGCCCCTCTCCCCGCTTGCCCTCCCTCCCCTTGCCCCTGCTGGGCAACCCCCTTCCCCCTGGTGCTTTGCGGTGTTGCTGTGGCTCTTTAAATCCTTGCTGTAAGCCCCCGGCCTTACTCAGCAGCAACACATAGGACAGTCTGACTCCACTGTTAACCCCCCTTATTTTTCTCTCGTCCTTACATTTGTACACATTTCTCCTCCTCTCCTGTTCTCTCCTCTCCTTTCCTCTCCTCCTCTTTCCTGTGCCTCCATGTCGACTCTTCTCTGCTCTCCTCGTGTCATCTCTTCGTGTTTTCTCACTTTCTCTCCTTCTCCTCTCTCCACAGGGTCAGCTGCAGTCTCTTAGGACACAACCGCAATCCCCGCCATAGCTGTCACACCACACTCTGTTCCCATATAATTAGGGCCTCAGCCTGAGCCTGAGCACGGATCACATTCATGTGACTGTTCCCCTTTACCACAATCTGGTCTGGGAGACGGCACACACTCTCTTGAACTCATGCTAAGTGTTCGGCCTGACCAGAGTGCCTTGTTTCAGGAATTACTGAAACATTTCCGAGGATATTGTTGTTTTTCTCTGCTCTTTCCTTCACTTCAAAAGAAAAGGGCTTATGTCACATGCTCTTATGAGCGCCATGGTTTTTCCTGTGGGCAGGTGTCGTGGCAATGCAGACTGCCAAATTTGCCTTGTGTGGTCAGGAAAGGGCTTCCTAGGATGGCAACAAAAGCAGCAGTTTAATTTTGTCACATTAATGTTTTCCAAGCCTTTTGTTTACACAAGGTTAGTGTGTTACATCTTTTGAAAATAGCAACAAACTTCAAACATTTCAACACAGATTTTTTTTTTCCCCTCTTCCCCTCATCCGCCCATCATTATTAGACACAGGTAGCTAAACCTGGATAGAATTGCCATGTGTGCCATGATTCATCTGTTTGGATTTATAAATGCAGGCTAGCAGATTTAGAGAGGACCCAGCAAGCGGAGACAGCCGTCCTACAATGAGACGTCGATCTGAGTTTTAAAGGGCCAGCACAGTGCATAACTCAAGTCCACAAACTGCTCTGCACAACTTTAATCCGAAGGAACTCAATGCAGAATAAGCAGTTTGCATCGTCCTCATTCTGGATGCTTTTAAATATAAACAGAGGCAGCACTTTGAGAGATTTGTGGCCTCTTGGGCTAATTAAGATGTAACGATGATTGAATGTGACATTTTGTATTGTGACTGCATTTCTCTCATCAGACAATGTTTCTGAGAAATGGATTTTTTTCCCTTGATAATTGTTCTGTGCTCCAAAATGCTCCCCACCACTTGAGTCACATGCTGCATTATGGGTTGGCCTGAGCTACCATGCTGCGGCGTATTTTGTAACTGCGATGAAGGGGTCACCCAAATGTTAAATTGAACACTCATGTGCAAATATTGTTTCAGGTGGACGTTGTGCAGGATGATAAGGCACACTGCTCTGCTACGGCCGTAGTTACAGTTACACACAGAGAGTGATGTCCTTCCAGGAAAGCCCCCACTTACATATGGGTAACTTCCTCACGCTCTCTCATCCTTCACCACTCCACCCCTCTCTCTCTTTCTCTCTCTCTCTCTCTCTCTCTCTCTCTCTCTCTCTCTCTCTCTCGCTCTTGCTTTAAGCCCCAGATCTCCACCCACTCTTGAGGACAGAGGGAGGGGGTCCACATCAAAGCAGAGATGTCAAAAGAGCAGAAGTCTCAGGCACTGATGTCTGACTGTCCTGCTGATTCGACTCCTGTTCATAAAGGGGTTTGTGTGGGAATTGAAGTTGTCCTCACATACAGTCACCACATTTACATGCACACTAGAAGCACAGTTAATGAGAGAAGTCAGGTTACTGCAGGAAATTGGAGAAAGCCTTTACATGCACTGCTTTAACCAGGTTACTGTAAAGTCTGTGTTTACAGGCAGCTGGTGGGTAATCAGATTTCTCTTCTTGTTTTCTTGCCATGTTTTTGAACCAGTGCTGGCATAATTTAAGTGTAATAATGATATATAATACTGCAGCCTAAGTTTTTTTTTTTTTGTTTTTTGTTTTTGGTGGAAACATTTGGACTAACTGACTGAAAGGCCTCTCATTTTTTCCTTATTGTGGACAAGCCTAAATTTGCAAAAGATTCCTCAGTTCATCTGTGGAAACTGTCTTATTTAGACTTATTTACTGTAGTTTTGATTTTTTTCAATTCGAGGCTTTGGATTGAACTGTTTTGCATACAAGGGTACATTGCTCCAAGTTATCATCTTTCCTTGCATTGTTGCCAAGAAATTAATTTCATCCAGTAGAAATCTAGTTGTGTTAAACTGGTTTCTTTTCATACCTGTTATAGACATCTGATTTGTCTTTTAAATTACTTCAGTTAAATTAGGTTGCTGCAGAAAGCTTAGGGTAACAAGGTAACTTAAGTGTGTATAAATGCACCAAGAGAACACCTCGTTAAAGGCAATGGGCCCTCTGTGGTCAGGCTTATCCATGGCTGGGACCCACATAAACCTGACCACATATCAGAGCAGAAATGCATATGGATTCCTGCATGAGTCACCGCAGCACAAGCTGTCAGGAATGCAGCGAGAGGCTGTTTTCTATAGCTGTTTTAATGATCTCCTCAGGATATGACTAAAGTTAATGAAGTCTCTTCCATAGGGACTTACCTTTGACCCTGGTCTGAATGACTCTCACCCTGTCTTTTCCATTTTACAATCCCAGTCTTTCTGGACGCCTTTTGGTTTGTTGACTTTTCTTTCCTCTCATTGTTTTCCCAGGAAGTGGTGAAAGCTGCAGGGATGTGTGTGTGTGTCTCAAAATTACAGTATTCTAGTCATGGCACCAGCCCTCTGGAGTCTGTGTCTTTTTTCTGCAGTTGTCCTGCGGTATTTTACAAGATGGTAGAAGTTTCTCTATACAAGCAGTTAGAATATTATCTACCACATTTCTGAAAACATGGCATGCTATCTTGTATACTGTTTGATTTGACCTGTCATAATATTGTTGTGAATTGGGTTTCAAAAACAATTAAGCAAGACTATCTCCTCTCGAAGGAAGTATAAATGAAACCCCTTAAAGTCTCTTTTCTGCAGATCTGGGTATTGCACCACTGTGGGCCACAGTTGCCACAGAAAGGGGCCACTCATTCCCAGAGGAGGCACCAGCAAACTGTTTGTTAGAGAGAAACATGAATGTAAGCTTAGCACGAGAGAGCCTGGGCAGAGGGCCAAGAGCAACTCTGCGCTGTGCAGGACGTTATAAAGTTGGAGCAACAGCTGATGTCTCAGGCCACGGTGTTGCACTGGTTCCCAACTCTGTATCCAGACATCCCCGTCAAAGTTGTCCTGGGAATTGGCAAGCTCAACCCACCAGGGAAAGCAATGAGAATAGTTCTAGAGCTAGATATGAGGCTAAAGAGTGCAACAGACTAAATCAAAGCTTTTAAAAACATAGAAAGCCCACAAGTGTGCAATGAAAGATGCCTGATTCCTGCAACCAGAATGGGCAGAGAATGTAAAACAGTAATTCATATCTGCATTCCCCTCTGGGTAGACATCCAGAATGGACGATAGATGACCACAGCTTTGCTATTTGAAGAATGACAAAACAGCAGATTTTTTTCCCATTAAAGGAATGCTGCTTTTGTTAACTACAACCCTGCTCTACTTACCAAAGAAGTGAGTTTATGCAATTTGCTTGTGGGATTGATTGAGGTAATCTATGTAAAGATAATTGGCTAATTCGGTTATTATCACATACTTTTTTTGTATGAATTGACTAATTGAATGTTTCTTTAGAAATGGTTTTTAATTATTCTTGCACACAGCAAGCTAAAGATCTTGGTCTGATGTTCGTGGTCATCCTGCAGCAGGACATTGATCTTAAACTTACAACCAAACAACCTTAGGAGAGGGGTTTTTTTAGAGCTTAACACTGGAATGTTTATGAGTGGCCATGTTAATCACCTGACCTCATTCCAACATGTGCCTCACTTGCTGAAGATCAGACTTAAGCTGCCAAAGCCCACCAAACAACCAAAAGCTGAGGATGGGTGCATTAGAGGTCTGAAGAACACCACTAGGGAAGTTACTAAGCTGATCTCAGTGTCTAATATCCTTCAGATAACACTGAGTGCAGAGGATTTGCTGCAAAAATACTAAAAACATGAATCAAACATGGGTGTAAGCATGGGAGGATAATTGAGTCAAATTATCATCACATTAAGGCTGAGAGTTAGGACCTTATCATTGTAGTCGTTTTCTTGCAAATCCATTTTTATGGGGTACAACAAAAAATTTGTTATTGTTATTATATGTACCGACTGTGCTATATTTACAGACTTACACTGTTACCTGGGGCATTGTTTGACACAATAATTAGTGAAATTATTCTTGTTGTCCCATTAATCATCCACCAAAACACGTGGCCTGTATGTTGCAAGACGGGATCTGAATCCCACGCTGTAGATCTTCGAGCCAGACTGATTTTATGCCCTCACAACTCGGTAAATGCTTTGCTTTCGTATCTTAAGTATAATAATCACCCCTTAGAATTAAAAGTAATGGGGTCTGTGTAGGAGGACTAACAGTCACTGACTTAAGAAAAGCTGTTAAGATGTGCCAACAGACACATTAGGAAACACGTGCACAAACAAGCACTTGTAGATCGAGTTTAATTTTGTTATGATGTGTCTACTAGAAGCTTTATTGTTTTAAAGGTTTAAATCAGAGATTTCCTTTTTGTGCTGAGAGATTTTATTGTTGTGAACAAATTTTGACAAAACTGTCAAATGTGAGAAATTTGCTGGAGGCTAAAATTGCACTTAATAGCTTTTGAGAATCCCGTAGGTGTTAATCTGACAAGTTTTACAGCCTGTCGCCCGTGTAAAGGTTTGACTCAATTATCTTCCCAAACATTTTGATTATAATTGTTTTGTATCATAGTTAACAAAAAGGTATCCATACCTCAAAAACCTTTCATGGTAATGTAGTTTAGGATGGATCCTAAAACATCCAGACTGATTTGAGCAATTGATTGGTCCATTAAATCTTTTGTTCCTTTATTTATTTATGTTTGTACTGTTTTCGCAGTAGTGACATTGGCAGCGAATTCAGACACAAGCACAGAGAAAAAAAAAGCAGCATTGGTGCCATTAATCACTGACCAGTGAACTTAACTTTATACCTGTGACAGTTTTGTGGCAAACTGTCTGTAATTGCGTGTCATTACCCAAAGAATCACAAGACGGCTCCTTTTTGAAGTCGATAATTAGATGCTTGGAGTTGGTGCTGAGATGACTTCAGCTAACAGAGAAAGGGGGAAATGTTCACACAAGCCCCTTCACACTTGTGTCTGGGGCTCTTTTGTATATTCACCTGAACACAACTCATACTTGTCCCAGTGTTAGATCAATGTTTGGAGGAGACTTTTGCAAGTTCCAAGTTTTATTGATGCGTGTCAGAGCTGTTGCTGATGGGTGAAAACCTTCCCTCTTCTGTCAGCTTTTCAGAAATCCAGACAATCTTGTTTTTGACTTGATGACAGTGTACAGAGCCTTGAGTGGAAGAGGTCAGGGTGTTCTCAAACTATGGAGGACGTAATCCTTTAATTGAAGTTAAAATACTAAAATCCCCACAGTTAGCAGTTAATGAGGTTTTCACACGGCAACAGCAATATGAGAACAGTAAATAAGAATAAGAAATAATAGAGAGGTGGCAAAGTCAGGTATAGTTTTACAGTCACTGTGCAAAGAAAAGGAAAATTACAAAACAAGGTACCAAAGAGTTGAACAGGCTCTGTCAGCTTCCCAGCACTGTTGTCTTGTTTACAAAGAACAACTGGATGGCATGTTAGCCAGACCCTCCATGCTTTTACTCAACAAATTCCTACCAGATTAGGCAACAAGCCACTTCTGCCCAGCACATCTGATATACCATGACAAACATTCCTTGACAAACAGAGCAGAGGCTCAGAGACACGTTTTTTCTGCTTGTGCCAAACTGGAAGGTCAGTTCAATTAATGCAGAACAAACTGTTTCTCACTCTATAAACCTTTATTATGAGCACTCAGCTGTCAGTATGTCTATCCTGCTTTGGCAGTATGTGGTGTTGTGCCACTGGTGGAACTCACATGAAGGGATTTATCCTGGATCAAAATATTTGCATAGTGTGCCCTTTGATTAACCACTTTATCTCATTGTATGAATAACATTTGCATGACCTAAAATGATTTGAATGCCAACAGTGGCTGTTTTGTATCACAATGGTAAATTGAATAGATTGCTATCAGTTTATCAGGGAAGGATAACAGTGCAGTGCACACCATCTGCAACTAAACCACTGGTTTCTGTAGATGCACTGATCTAGCCTCTGAAATGGGGTCATGTGTTTTGTAGTTTTGCTAACTTGTCTTCCTGCTCTTTCTGTCTGCTGTGTTGCCTTTTTTATAGGGAAAAAGTTCAACCTGTTTGCCAACTTTCTGAAGAGGCACTCCAACCTCCGATGTATTTTCAAGCAGCACTATGGGGGTACGTACATAAAACGCATACATAACATATATCTTTTCAATGAATCAATTCCCAGTGAAATAAATCAGAAATAGACGTCTCAATGGCTCATTCTCAGCCAAATTTCCCACAGAAAGAGCAAGTCATCTGTGGTCTGTGTGTTGATTTTTCTCCCCCTCACTTGTTTTTATGTCCTGTCCCTACCTGCTCAGGGTGTAGTTGAGTACAGGCAGCCATTAAGTGCTTCCCCGGAGAGGCTACTGAGAGTGGGAGAGAGAGAGATTGGAGGGCTGTCTATGGAGGGCAGTGAGAATCTATCTCCATGGCCCATCTAGTGCCTGTGACCCTTGGCCACCTTTTCATGGGACCAACATAGCTCCCTTCCTGTCAGTAAAGTTAATATCTGCTCCCTAGGGGCCTGGATGTTATAGTAGCACTGACCTGCTGCAGACTCAGATGATGGCTTCTCTCAGCAGGTCCGTTACACATCAAATTAGACCCAGTCTCCTGGGGTCAAAGGTTGTGTAATTTGTTCCACTGAGTTATCTGTTCTTTGTGGTCAGGACATGTAAAAGTTTAAATAGCAATAAAACCGGTCTTAATTCTAATTGACCAGATACATATTTCAGATGTTTAAGACTACAAATCCAAAATACAATGGGTCTTTTAAAGGAATGTTGTGTTAAAATCAGAATACACTATTTTCTGACATTTTCTTTATATATTTTTATTTCAACCTAAAACAAAAGAAAATCTTGGGAAAAAAATGCTGCTGTTTTTTTCTGTTCTCAAGCCATTACCAATGGGCCAAAAACTAGAAAGTCTAACTGAGGCTAACTACAGAAAGAGCCGGTGCTTCATCAACATCAAAACGGTTAATCTTATTCTGTGGTTAAATCTGACCATTAGATTATGAGATCTAATTTGTGTAAACCTCACATTTTCACCTGAGTGGGGTGGATCAAATAGGGCTGTTGGAATATGTGACATCAAACGGTTTCGTCCTCTGCAAAGTAGGAATTTGCAAAGTATATTTAATTGTCTTGTCTTTCTGCCAGGTTTTATGTATCTTTAAGTGTAAGAGGGAAATTTTTGGCCTGAGAATTCATGTTCAAAAAGTCACCATCCAAACTCACCCACTGACATAGACATCCTTAGTTTTCTTTGTTATGTACTTTGCACAAGGTATACATACACTAATGCAAGTGTGTGGAAAGTTGTATGTATGCATTGGCTGTGTTTATAAACCCTTAATCCACACAACTGAACCAAAACCACTGCATTTAAAAATGTCCACCGAGGAGGAATATGAGCTTTTACAGACTAAAGTCAACACTGCTGCAAAAACCTTGAAGTGGTTTAAGGATGCAAGACGAAGAATATTGCTCCTGTTAATTTGTTCATGTGGGAAGTTACATCTTCATTAGTGTCAATGATGGCAAGGACAGAGCACTTTCTGGATCTGGATTCAGGATTCATTTCCCTTGCATGTCACAGGCCACAGGTCAGATATTGGGCAGCATGATTGTCCAATTGAGATCCTTTGTTGAGTTCATTTCATCTGGAGAATTTATGGACAATTAGTTTTATTATAATAATTTTGTAGTTTTATTGTTATAAATGGTCTTTACTTTTGAACCCGGGGAAAGTCATTCCTCCCAGAAGCCATAGTTAATATAAAATTTTGTAATATTTCGTGGTGTTTACACAGCTCATAAAGGCCAGCAGTTATCTGTAAACTGCCATTTTCTTTCTGGGTCTGAGGGATAGTTAATACTTGGTGTTTGTAGATGTACATTCAATCCTCCACCACAATTCCCTCTGTCTGATTTTGATTCATATTTAGAGGTGAGCCCACGTTATTAACTAGCATGGTCTGTGCTGTTTCTCTGCTTGCCTTCAGATCTGCACATGTTTCCTGAGCGATATGTTGTGTGTGTGAGCTGTCCAGAGGATGCCTCAGCACACCATGGAAACCCGAGCCTGGCCGCAGTGAGTGCTGTTTATACTCCTCTATTTCCTCTTCCAGTCGCCTGCAAAAAGTCCTGCATGGGTCTGTGTGTTATTACAGGGATGTGTTGCCAAATTGTGCTCCTTCTGTATATATGCTGATCCTCTCTATGTGAGGGGGTGGGTGCCAAGTGAGGGAGGGGGAAAGAGAGGATGGCAGGGGGTTGGGTCGACTGAGGTAGGGTCCAAAGCTGCAGCGTCACCCTCTGCACCCAAATTCTCCTAATTCACCCAAGCTGTACAGTTTTAAGCTTTTTTGTCAAACTCTAACATTGGTGATTGTTGCAAACCTCAATGTTAGATTATGTTGTTAGACAGAAATGTTTGATTAGCTCTGGAGAAAGTCCAGAGGTTTCACACACTCAGGATCTGTTTTGAAAAGATACTTTTTATAAGCTTAATGAGGACATCACATTGTGCAGCATATAATTTATTGTTCAAGAAAAATCCAACAGTACTCTATCATTCTGTTTTTAATATGGTTGTTTGCAGTCAGATGTCATGTGACTTGATTTAATGGACTCAGATAAAGCTGGGGTCATTGGGTATTTCCCTGTAAGAGTCCTTGTTGTGTATGTCATGTTGTACTCTTGCTCATGTCATAAGATCTACTACTGTAGTTCTTTTTTGTCCTTTCATATTACAGACAACTATCCTCTGGTCAGTGTTCATTTGATCCCAAACTCCCCAGAGCATTCTGGGAAATAGTGGTGGAGCCTCTCACCTTGGCAGTCACATCAAGGACAGACAACTCTCCCATCACATCCCATGATCAGCGACCCGCTGTTTTTCTATGGGGTTTTAGCTATTGTTTCCCTTTGAAATGTCTCTGCACTCTCCACAGCTTGGCTTCCAATGAAAGCAGCGATTGTAATATTTTTAGTGGAGCAACACAGTCGTCAGTGAAAAGTTCAGATTGTGTAACCAATTTTCCAGTTCAAGGAGGCATTGCTGTCGATTGCGTTCCTCTCCTCAGGATGTGGTTCTTTGGGCTCATACAGTACAAGCACTGGGAATTGGAGGGTGGGAGTCTTGTGGTGGAGCTCTCACTAACCCTGCCTCGAGCGCGGTTTGTAGGGGAAAGATACCAGACGGCAAGGCTGAAGTTTTTCACATGACAAAAACAATTATTTGTTTACATCCCCGGCTCTGTTCTAATTTGTCAAATAGGGAGTTTTTGCCATTTTAACGTTGCCAAGAAAGTCAAAAATCTAAATGAAAAAAGTTTATGGTGAGTCACAGCTGATGTAAGTCATAATAATGTTGCTGTCTAAAAATAATGGGTTTTTTGGAGTTCTTTGTCAAAGTTAGTCATATGTTAAAGAAGGGGTCTTTTATCCCACAACTCTTGACAGCACGAACCTGCTAGTCCCAACAAAATGCCACGTTCGCCTGTATTTAGGGAGGTTTCGGTTTTGTTGTTAGGATTCAGTTTGTGTGACTTGTTGAATAAAAATTCTTAACCGCAGTGGAAATGTAGACTCATCAAATTAGCACTTCTTATAAGGTCAAGAGGTTATGTTGTGAGAGAACTAAGGTGACATCATGGTTGGACTTATGTCCTGTGAAAGCTAGAGTCTCACTCCCACACTCAAGCCTGCTGTATATTTCTTGTGTACTGCGTTTCCCTTATTAGTCATATTTTCAGCTGTGGTTCAGTTAGAAGAGGCGATGGTGAAATTTAGTCATTTCCATTATTGAGTGTAGTGCAGCGGCATCGAGGATGACGGTTATTAGATTTTCAGTACTGAAACTCAACACTGAAAATTAAAGACCACCGTTTGTACAGTAGATGTTTTGTGCACTACATCTTCTTTGAAACAGCATTAAAGGAGCTATTTTTAAGTTTAGCTATTGCTACATAGTCAGCGTTAGCATTAACAGCTGTTTACCAAACAGTCTAGAAGAAATGTTGTTGAGTTCATTGTCAAACTTTAGTCCCCAAATGCTGTCTCCAGTGGTGAAAAGCACCAGCAGTGTTCATTTTTTTTTTTTTTGTCTACCGCAGTTAGCATATTAAGTAGCTAGCCCCGGCTCATTTTTTTACTTTCCAGCTGCATCTCACTGTAGCCTCTAATCTGCAGACATTGCTGCTCAGAGGAATTTTTTATAACCGCTTGACTTTTAAATGCAACGATGACCGAAGCTCTTGTCTCATGATAAACACCAGAACCTGCTTCCGACAAGAAACCTGCAGAAAAAATGTACATTTAAAAAAAAATATTTACAATTTTATAGGACCAGCAAAGCAAAATGAAACCCTGAGTGCTAAAACAAACCAATCAAATTTGTTGTGGTAAAACCATGGATCAAATGACTAGATGTAATGTCTGTTTTAACTCTATAAAGTATTTGTCTTTGCAGCATCTTTGAGCATTATCATATCAGAAATGCAACATCAAGCATAATAACTGTTTGATATTTAATCCATTAAAAGCCTGATGTACTTGGTCATTTTATCCGCTACGTTTGCATGAGACAGTGGGAAACAAACAAAAGGCATCTCTTAGGCAATGTTATCTTTTTTTCTTGACATTTGAAGATTCATGTCCTTCATGAAAAGCTGCTCCTACTGCGAGTCAACACCAACAGTGAGGAGGGCAGCATGGGAAGGAAGAGCTTGTGTTTAGGATTGTGGCCGTTGTTTTCTGGTCAGGCACAGAGTGGGCAGCTGAGGTGAGTGGCGTGCTGGGCTGCAGAAGTTTGGATCAAAGGCAGAGCAGATGTGTTTCCAGTCCCCCCCCTCCTCTGAGCTCTGGACAAGCCTGTGTGTTTACTCATGACCTCAGCACGCCTCTGTTCTTCACAGCTCGCAACAGCTAGCAGCAGCGCTTTCCCAAGCATCCAGTGTGTCTGCAGATCTCCCTGCACCAAGGCCAAATACATGGCTATAATCTCTTACCGGACATTATCACGTCCTTTCACTACAACCTGTTTTAAGCTGCTTTCTGATTTGCACAAACTGTGTCAAAACAGCTTGTCTTAATCCTTACACATGGGTGGATCCAAAAACTTTTGTCATTATTCATGGATAAGAACTGTCGTCTATTTTAGACAAGTATGTGCCCATGCATGTTTGTTGACTTTGTTGCAGGGAAGATGTGGTGAGCTTAGACAAACAGGGCATGTTTCCTCAGTGGGAGTAGGGTGGGTGGAGGTTGAGGGGTGGAATTTGAGGACTCGTTTCACGAACATCTCTGCAGGAGGTATTTCTGCCCTGACAGTTAAAGAGAGTTGCTGTTTCTTGGTGCCTGTTAGAGGGTTTTGTATATACACAATTATGCCATCATAAAGCTGTTCAAAGGCTTTGCAGTGGAAAGAACAATTCCCAATTTTCTTTACTTGATCAGCCTGAAGGATTCAAGCATTTCAAGTGGTATAAATCAATATTTTTGTGACAGATGAGTGAATCACTGGTTTTATGGGTTGGCATCTCACTGGTTTGGTGCGTGTTAGTTGAAGATACAAAGTCATAAGTAATAGGAGTAATCCAAGAACATATTCTTTGTTTTGTTCATGTTTTAGTTCAGTTAAAAGTTTGCAGAGTCTCTGTGATGAGTTTTGAAAGTTTTCTGACCTTTTGGGCTTTTGAAAATCTGTGTAAAACCCCTTGGATAAACTGAAAAATGCATGGTCATTAAGCTTCAAAAACCTTCTCCCTCTTGATCTAAAAGAACTCACTCACCATTTATTGTTTTGTAGATTTTATATGGAAAACCCCTCTAAAGAGAGTCTTGGTCATCTTGCAGCACTGGAGTATTTTAGACCACTCAGAGACTGTTTGGCTGTATCAGTGCATTTCTTTTAACTACAGCTGCATTAAAAGATAACCTGCATAATCTTCCTATCTGTGTTCCTACCTTATCTTAAATGGCGGAGGAGAAACTGTTCATTCCCAGTATTTTATGGAGCCTGTAGTTGGTTATCTTTTTGAAGTTGTTTCCAGGAGTCATTCAGAGTTGGGGCAAGCTATGAGATTCTGTACTGGTATCCCCTTAAACCAGATGATTCATTCTCTCTGTTCTTTTTGCCCTTTTGTCAGGCTTATCTCTATAATCTGACATCCAGATGTGCTGTCTTGTTGCAGCTCCTGTGGCGGAGCCGTGTTGTTTTGGAGGCTCCGCAGCCGGGGAGGGCACTGTTAGTCTACTCTACATGTTGCATCATGAGAAGTGTTTTGCAGCTTTGTGTGGGGGCGAGCAGACTGGCTGGCGGTGGGGGGGTTAAATCTTGTAGCTGAGGGAGAGATGGTGGCGGTGGTGGGTAGACGTTCTCATTTACCACCATCCCTCCCTCCTTTTTCATGGGACTTTCTCCAGCTATTGGCAGTTTGCATCATTCCGTACAAGATTAGGCCACCTCGTTCCCACACAACACTTTGTGTTTTATCCACATAGCTTGTGATAATCACAATGTTGTTCGCCTCTCATTTTATCCCTCTATATTATCAATCCCTCTTCTGTCTTCTCTGTTTACTATACACAGAAGGTTTGACCCCTGGAATCATGGTGAAAATCATCTATGCACCATCTCTTTCTTTCTCTTTTTCTTCTTCTACTAGCTATGCATATGCCTCTTCCGTTCTCCATGCTTACAGCTTTCCATCCCTCTGTTCTTTCACTCTCTTTTTCACTCTTTTGAAGTTGTGCCGAAAAGAACAGAAAGGAACCGAACTTTCCCAGAGAACCTCCCATCGGCTTCTTGTTGATTTTTCTTTCAAGTTCATTTTCAAACAGCATTTATTCATATTAAACAGATGAAAAATACATCTCAAGGCATTACAATGCAAATGATGGCACCCACTTCTTTCACAGAATTGTTGTTGTTGTTGGGGTGGGTGTGTGACTGCGTAGGCAACTGCAAGTTTGTTATGTGTGTCACTGTCCCATTTCCACATCCAAGGCTAGCTGAAGCTCTGGGTATAACAGAGAGTAAAGACTGAACCTCTGCCCACACCCGAGCATGACTCCATCTCTACACAAAGGGCAGCCTGTGGAGGACTTCCTGTGTGAGGATTCTTGTGTTTGTAGGAATGCTGTAGAGACAGTTGAGGTCAGGCAATATGACTCTGGGGGGTACCTCCTCTTTTGTTGTGCTCCCCTCTAAACGCGTTCTCTTATTCATTCTGTAGTATCTTGTCCCTTGTTTCTTGTCATCTCCGCCTCCTTCTCTGCTGCCCAGCCTCCCCATTCACTCCCCTCCCTTGGTCTGGCCTCTTTATCCGTCCACCACACCACAGACCAGAGTGCTGTTTCTACATCTCAACACCCAGCACAAAGCCACAATACCCCAGCTTGCCCTTGCAGCTTGGGACAATTACTTCTCCCGCCTTGTGTGTCGGGTCATACGTTGTCACTGGTATCATGACATCTGGGAGAGGATATTAATGATTTTTTTTTCCTCTGTGTTCACAGCAACTGGTGGATGCCAAGGCTTACCACATTGGCTTTCCTCGTCTTAGAGTACACATTGATCATTTTACCAACCAGTTTATAGAATAGTAATGATCTGAAAAATGGCTGATATTAAATAAACATAGTGGCCACAGCCTTGAATTTTCCAAGATTTAACTTCTGTCTGGTTGTATTTTCCCACTGCACCAGTCTATAGAGTTTTTAGCCATGCTAACAGCATAACTCTATGGACGGCAAAGTCATTCAGTTCATTTCAATTCAGATTGAAATAGCTTAACAACTACTGAATGGATTGCTACAGAATTTGGTACACACATTCATGGTGCTCAGAGGAGGAATCCTAATCACTTTGGTGAAGTCCTGACTTTTCATCCCACACAAAGTTGTGCAGTGGCAAAGTGTAATATTCAAAATGCAGGAGCTGCAATTTTTAGGTAAAATGTGTCACAACGTTGTGCATTGTTAGCACCTTAAGTATTGTGGTGGTAAGGAAGTGAGGGAATATGCTTGTTTGGTACAACCTCCAACAAATATCACATCATCATCTAAAATGTTTTCCCTGAAAATAAAATCATTCTAATGGAAATCACACGTCATACTTTTTTTCGCATATCATGTAGCCCTAATCCTGCACCAACAGTTTTCACTTATCAGTAAAACATCTCAAGATCTATTATAGATTGGATCAAACTTTTGTCCAGACATGTACCCAGAGTAATCCTACAAAAAGGTGGTTATCGCTCACTTTTCTTCTGTTTGCCACAATGCCACAAGATCGAAATTTGTGTTTTTGAGTGAAATTTCTCAACAACCATGGGACAGATTGCCATGAAACTGTGTACACATGTTCACGCTGCCCTCAAGATGAACTAATCCCCTCACTTTTCATCTAGTTACATCATCAGGTCAAAATTGGTTTTAAACTGAATACCTGCAAAACGAATGACATGTTTCTGTGCTAATATGCTAATAAGACTAACATTAGTAAACATCATGCCTGCCAAACACCAACATGCTAATGCTGTCATGTGAGAACATTAGCATTTAATCATTCAATCTACCTCTACCAGCCTGAGCGTAGAGGTGTGCATCGCTGTAGACTCTGTGTGCCGCTCAATCTCTGAACCAGAACTGCTCTGAAACTGCCCAAGCAATTTTTTGATGCAATTAATTGATGATAAATTGGCAGGCACTCAACCTTTAGGTTCTGCTCAATTTACCACCAGCCTCTCTTGTTCCCTCATAAACCCAGAGTCTGTTCTCGGTCAGCCAAGAAAAGGACCTGTGATTAACCTTCGTTAGTGGCCTGTTGAGGGCACACGTTGGTGAGATCCAATCTTTTGCCCGTTCCTTGTTCTGCCTCAGAGGGTTCCTTTAATATGTGGGTGTGTTGAAATTTCAACCCAGAGGCAAACACTTTACCCAGCTTTGTTTTTACAGAAGTTTGAATGTATAGTGTGCATCTGGAGTAGTCAGAGAGAGTCATACTGCCTTATCTGATGACATTGTCAGACTGGTGGTTGTTGAAAATGAAGTGAGGGATTTTTCCTGTCCACATTTTTCCAGTCTGTTTGTGTTTGAACTAGTGAACCTGCAACTCAAAGTGCTGCTGCAGTCTATGAACCATGAGGCTACTTCCACTGACATGTTTATCCTCTTCTTGGTCCTCTGAGATGCTTTTTGCTCTATTTTTTGCATCTTTCCATTCCCAAGCCTCAACTTAATTTTTCCTGTGATTTGCTCCATCATCTCAGCAATGAGCCTCCTTCAATCACTGTTTTAACTTGTTCACCGTTTAGTAATTCTGCCTCAGGCTGAAGGCATCACTCCAAGCGTGAGACAGCAGTGACTATGAAAGACACATCACACATGACAAGTCGGTGATTATTTTCTGAAGCCTTTGAGGTGGTTGCTCTGGACAGTCTTAAGTAGGGAACTAATTTTTTCGTGCCAGTTGCAGAGTTACTTAGTGTCTATGAAAGGATTATAAAAAACATTCTTCTTGTAATATATCATAGTTCAAAGTTTGAGGCAACCGTCCAGTTTGGAATTCAGTTCGGTTCAGAGTCAGAACAGACTAAATGTATACCAATATCAGATTTTTACTTTTAGATGTATTGATTATTGTATGATTTTTACAGCAGTCTGTTCCTTTAAATGTCCAATAACGTCAGACACTGTGGATTTAAACCTTTCACTTGTGTGCCAGGAATAATATTTTTTGTTTACACCAATTCTGTTTGTCCTCTCTAGACTGAGCTGAGTGAACTAAGCAGATCCGAATATTTTTCCAGAGTGGGAGAAACCCAAGAGGCTTTAAACAGCCCCGCAAAAACAAAGAAGACTGTGCTTCAAAAGATGTAAGTATGATCTAATGCAGAACTTTCCAGCCCCACTAGTCAGAGAGGACACTCAAGTATCTGTTCATATCCTCTTCTCCTTTTAACTTTTTCAGAGCCAAACAAGCCAGTGTCCAGCAAGAGCTCTGTGGTTCCCATATGGGGGAGCAGCAAATTGACCAGAGAGCCTGTCCCAAAGACCAAAGACGGGAAGTTACAGCTGAATCGAGCCCAATAGGCTCCAGTTCTGGACAGAATGCCCCCCCAGAGGCAGACTATGAGGTGCCTTGCCCCAGTGCCCTGACTGAAGTCATGACTCAGATTGGGACTGCTAGAAAGCATGGCCTGGTCCAGGAGCAGCAGACTGAGAATAGTCCTCCAGACATCATCAACCCGAATGGGGCCTCAGTAGTTTTCTGGCAACAAGAAATCAGCCAGGAGACCAGCAAGAGCAAGAGATGCAAGCTGAGCAACGCAGGGGAAGACCCTCACCCACAAGGGGCCAACGGGACGTGCCTTGGAAGACCTCCAGCCGCAATGCAAACTCACTCCACCGAGTGCTCCACACAAACATCCAAGCATGACCTTCTTCCTCCGCCGCCCCTTCCTCCAGTTGAAGCCAAGGCTGAGTCCAAGGCTTTCCCTGTCTCCAAGTGTAAGAAAACCACACTGGAAGTAGAGCTGCTTACTCCAGGGAAACGGGCCCAGAGGCTCCCCCTCACAAGCAATAACACGGCACAGACAAACCAAAACAGGCTGGCCGCAAGTCTGAGGGGCCTATCTGTCAACCCTGCATCCTCAGGCTCCTCTATTAGTTCCAGATCCGCACTCGGAGAGGAGGGGAGAGAAAATGTGCCCAGAACCTCTAGATTACGGCGGCTGAAGAGGTCCTGAGAGGGAGAGGCAAGCTGCAGTAAAGATGCCTGACGCCAGAGAGATAGAGATGATATTGTGTCAGGCTACATGTTTGCCCCATGCAGTCTCCTCAGATGACTTGCATTTGTACGTCATATTTTACAACAGTATCTGTTCTTTTTTTACATGTGCTGTACAGACAGAACAGACACACATCAAACGCTGAACACATTATGGCAATTGATACACGAGCGTTTGAGTTACGCTTTGTCAAATACTTGAAACAGACTTTGCCTCCACCCATAAGTAGTGGTGGTCAAGAGAGGCTCGCAAATGAAAGTCAAAAACCTTTAATTGGAGTTTAGATTTGGTTTTGTGTTAAAGATTGGGGATTTCAGACAGGCAGGAGCCATGCAGTACGTCATGGCTTTCAGTCTGAAATACTGGCTCCTATGTGTCTGAAAACTGTCCAGTTTCCCCGCTGAAGCTCTGGTTTGATTGATTGCTGTTTCCAGATTTATTTCATCACTCTGCTCTCAGATATGTCTTCTCGTAGTTAGATTTCATTCATAAGCAATTTGCTCAATGCTTAGTTGCTAAGTACCTGAAATGTATATGTTAATAATATATGTAATATAATGTTTGAGGCTATTATGCAGCTTTTATATTGGACTAGAACCAAATATGTGCAGATGCATGAACGGTATTGAAGCAATAGTGGTTTTATATGGGATATCTGCAGTATCACAGGTTAAAGTGGAGCTGCTGTCTTCGCCCAACACTCGACAGGGCTGTTCACGTCTCTCTCAGTTGGCCCAGACCTGGAGAGTGCATGGGGCAGCGTCACATGCATGATAACCATCTCGCTTGTTTTATTTTTACTTTTATTTTTGTTTTACTGGAAGGATATATTATTTAAATAAATGTGTTTTTCCCCAGGAAAAGAAAAAATTTGTCTGAATATTTGAGGAAATATGAAAACAAGCTGAAGTTTTTCTAGAGGCAGCCAGCATGAAATAACATGTAGATCTCTGAGCATTGTTTTGCTCGCAAAGTCCAGACCGTCTGATCACAGTCAAAGTCCATCCAACACTGATGTCACTAGTGAATCAGAGCTTCTTTGTCAGTGCTAGCAGGTGGAACCTGAGATGAGTCACTAGCAGAAGTCAGGTCTGTTATCAAGGCAGAGACAATATGAAAACTGATCCTGATGTTTCAAGTCCTGATGTTAGGGTCAGTCAAGAGGTGTTGATAATCTCTTGACTTGGCTCTAGTCCTGTTTAGACACTTTCTGAAGAAGAGGACATGTTAAAGTCAGTCCAACAAGGGCAACATTGTCTGGTGATCATGAGGAGAAATGGTATTTTTGTCTCTCGGATTGACTTAATACAAGGATGGCTTGGTACGACGTAATTAGCTGTAAACACATTTGGACAGAGACCTTGCTCGAGTCTATGATGCCTCTCAGTTCCCACGCCAGCTTCATGAGAAACCTTTCAACGCTCAGACACGTTTGGCTCGATGCGTCACAGACAGACTCTTCACCCGCTCTCCAGAACAAAGACACTTTAATTCTCTTTTCATACAAAATATTTAATAAATATGACTTTCAAAAATATATTGCCAGATCAACACATAATTCTCAAGTTCATAACACAAAGTCAAAAATAGGACAAAATGTTGCCATGATCTCAAAGGGTTAACAAATGAGATAAAACATGTTTGTCTTTAAGAGCCTCATTTTTTTTTTTTTTTTTTTTTTTTTTTTAAATAAAGAAACCAATGTGCACAGAAACAGAGCAGACTCTTGCAGAGCAAGGCAGTGTATGTTGTCTGATTCTACAGTGTTCCCATTGCCCCCCTACTGTTCAAGTACTCATGGTCTAGCTTATGATCGTACGCTGACTAAAGCAGATGGGAATCTGGCGTGTCTCTACTGATGTGACTTGCATTGCAAGTTGGTGGATTGTGACAGCCTTTGAAATATGTCAATGGGTTAAACTGGAGCTGCTGAGGGATTTTTATTTGTTCCCTTACGTATCCATTTGTGGCAAGCAATATGTCTGCCACCATGTCCATCCCTCGCAGCAGCCGTGAGCTTTTGTTGTCCTAACCTCACTTGCCTTCAATCAAGGTCCTGGCAACAAGTAATGAAATGTCAAATGTGTGAAAAAAAAAAAAAAAAAAATTCTTTCAGGCCTGAAGTGCCCATTTTGTGTCTTCTTTGAAATTTGGCTTTAAAAAAAAAAAAAAAAAAAAAAAAAAAAAAATTAAGTCACTGAAAGAAATGGTAGGCTTCCACAACTATCAAAACCTTCAAACTAGACATAAATAAAAAGGAATGATATCTTAAGGCTCTTGATTATTAAGTTAATAAATCAAATATACACAATGATTAATAAAAAAATGTACATATCTACATGTTCTAAATCGACACATAAATTCTTCATATCGGCAGCAACTGCTGACATTGAACCCTTCCCTCCCCCTCCCCAACCAAAAAATAAAAATAAATAATAAAGTTGATCTTTTTTTCTCATTTGACAGTTGCTGAAGTCTAAAGCTGAAAAGGCACTTTCTCCAAACGGAACTAGAAAGAATTCAAACACGTATTAAAAATAATTAGCTCTAGTGTTGAACACGTCGGGTAGTTTTTAGTCATTGTACAACAATTACACCAGGAGCCCCCTCCATGTGTCCACTAAATTTAAAAAAAAAAAAAAAAAAAAAAGGGAAATGAAATGCATCGGAAGACACTTTTGCACCTAGTTCTACAGTGAAATGTATACCAGTGCCTTGTGTTTCCAGCCAACCAAAGCAACTGTCACTGCCAGTGTAAGCCAGCTTGTCAAAACTTAAATTAACACGGGGAATATCTGAAAATACTGTGGGGTCTCGACTGACATGACAGTTTACTAACTAAACATGCCAAAGCTCCCCTGTTTCACCCACCACCGGGGTGTGAAGGCATTAGGCTTGGTTGCACAGCAACACAGCTGTCTGCTATACAATGTAGTCCATCCTGTTTATGCTGTTTGCTGTCTCCAAGTCTCTGTTGTCCTGTTTATTAGTCCAATTAGGATGTTTGGATGTGGAGTTGGGATTGGAGATGGGCGTCTTCTCGTCCCTCTCCACCAGTGTGTATGCTGGCTGTTTGGCAAAGCGGCCCTTCTGCAAGTGCCTCTCCTTGTCGTCCTCATCCCCCTCGGGATGATTTGTCCTTATTTTGGCAATGATGGAGTTCTTGTTTTCGTAGTCTTTGATGGCCACCGTGAGACCCACGTGCTTCTCTATAGGGTTCTTGATCTGGTTAAGCTGCTCCCGCACGTTGTTGGTCGTGTTGTCCTCGGAGCCGGCAGCCGTCGTCCCGTTGTGGTTGCTCTGTTTCCGCCGCCGGCGCATGCACCACAGCAAAATGGAGACCAGCACGAGGACCCAGATGACAATAAAGATGGAGCTGAGGAGGGGCACAAGGTAGTCTGATGGGAAGAAAAGAAGACAGGTTAAAGA
The DNA here is from genome assembly GCA_038496675.1 of Rachycentron canadum. Lineage (NCBI taxonomy): Eukaryota > Metazoa > Chordata > Actinopteri > Carangiformes > Rachycentridae > Rachycentron > Rachycentron canadum. The sequence continues at coordinate 5,248,880 of CM076659.1, read as the reverse complement.
GGGGCCGCAAATAGAATTAGAATTAGGCCCCAGTTAAACAATTAACAATAGGTTTTATTATATTACTGTGTCAAGCTTGCTAAGTCATTAGCATGCTTTTGCCAGTGCAACCTGACCTCTGAGCCCCGAACAAGGGAGGAGGCCGCTTCTATTTGGCTGTGGCGGCAGTCTGCTGTCACAGTGTTGATGAATGGTGGACACATGTGGGAGTCATACTACAAGTCCAGCCAGTCACAGTACGAGCCAATCTGAAACCGCGTAGCCAAACGGCTCTCCTCTTTTCCACTGAAATCCTGGCTAGATTCTTTTTATGCTCCATTACAACTGCCATGGGATGGCAGACCTGGGCGGCCCAAGTTGTGTAGGAGGGTGAGGAATTATTTCTCTTTGGTGCACTTCTGTCACATTCAGACCATGGCTCTATCTCATCTGATCTTTTCAGAGGAGGAAAAAAAAAAAAAAGCCTCCCACCTATTTCTAGTCATGCAAGTGTGTGCAAGTCTGGAAAACTTCAAAAGAGAGGTTTGGAGGTGGTTCATACCAGTTTTGCTGGGGCTTGGCACGCGCACTTCCGCAATGGCGGAGATGATGGTGTTGTTCCCGTTCCGTTTGCTAACCAGGTCGATTATCCTGTCTGTGATCTCTTTAATGGGGCTCCGTTCCAGGCGGCGGTCGTCAGTGGACTAGAAGTGACAGGAGGAAAGCGAGGTTCATAAATGTGAAATCGGCTTCGGTTCAAGTCGAATCTTGTCGGCCACTGATAGTGTTTACTTGATGTCAAACTGACAAAGATGACACTAAACAACCAAACCTAAATCACCACATATCCCATTAGAGCTCATCTTAGCTAAAAATGCATGCTGCAGGCTATAAATCAAGAATTTCTTTTTTGAGTCTGCATTAATAGAGGCAGGCAGACACACGGGAGTCCGAGTGAAGGAGGAGGTGCTTACAATGCAGACATGGATTTCGTTGCTGGCTGAGAATGAGGGGTCACAGGCTATGGACACAGAATGCTCCAAGGAGAAATTCTTCACTACGTACAAGTGCCTCAGCTGCTTGCACACTTCCTCCACAGTCAAGCCCTGGACAGGAAGAAGAAATGCAAATGTTAAAACAAATGTCTGCGCTCAGGGAAAAAGAGAGGGCAACCAGGAAGAAAAAGGAAGAGCTATGCCTGCATTTTTGGCAGTAGGTTTAACATGCTATCTGGTTGGGATCCACCTCATTTAGATTAAAGACCACAGGCTCGTATACTTGTTACTATCTGCTGTCATGCTTGTTAAGCAACTGGCAGGCAGTGATCCTGTGTGGTGACAGAGTCGCCAGTGGTCCTGTTCAGCTCAAATCCATATGATCTTGAAATTAATCTTGCAGAATGTGGTGGGGTTAAGGGGAGGGGGTTGGCAAGAGCTGCAAAGTGGTGAGTGCCTTTTCAGGAAGCCTAAAACAAGACTCAAGAGAGAAATAGTCCCCATATTTTCTTCCTGGAGCACATTTAAATACATGACTGAATTTTTGAAGAGACTAAATCTTGGCGCATGGGAGAGACTGTGCGCGTAAGAGAACCTGATTTTAAGAGTAGTGGTAGAGGAAAGGCATGAGAAATGACCCCCAAGACCCCTTTAATTCAATCTCTCCCTTTCTGGTGCCCAGGTAACTCACTCGAGGCATGATCTCCTTGTTGAAGGTGAAGGTGATGTTGGCGTAGCTGTTGTCCTGGTAACTGGAGCTGGGGTGGCATTTGATGGGAGGCGAGGGAGGGTTGGAGCGCCAGCACTCTCCGAAGTCGGGGCAGGGCTTCACAAAGCAGTGGCTCTCCCTGATGGGGATGCAGGTCTGACCTGAGGGACACCCGCCTCGACCTTTGGCACCCAGCTTGCAGGACGTAGGGCCACACCACATCTGGAGAGAAACACGTGATGGGAGAAAACGGTGTTGAGATAATGTCACAGATTTTCTTCAAATGAAACAAACACAATTAGAACTAAGGCTGATGGCTCTGAGGTCCAGACTAAAATAGCTCTACTTTCTAAGGAATGCATTTCCATAAACGTTTGTACTGGCATTCATGGTCCCCAGAGGATAATTCACACTGGTCAACCCTTCATTTCTCCTGTGGTGACTTTTAGTGAACATGCTAAAATGCTAATGGAAAACATGTTTAAAAAAAAAAAAACAAAAAACAAAAACCTGCTGACATCAGCATATTAGAGATGTCACTGTGCATGATATTAGCATTGAGCTCAAAGCACGACTATGCTCCATTACATTCTTGTTACAGTTGTGCTTAACATGGCTGTCGACACTTGCAATAAAACCAATTAAAACTGTAAACCCGTAAACATGAAGATCTGAAGCCAAATATATCAAAACCTTCAACGCTTAAACTCATCTCATTTGTCCAGATGTTTGAAGCCTCATTTTGGTGTTTGATAGTTCAGACGTCCGTGGCACCAACTGACGTGTGTCTGTAGCGCCAGAGATTCAATACCAAGCCCTAAACAGGACTGTAGACTTTTCCCCCCCCAGTCAAGGATATTAGAAACATTGTAAAGATTTATTTTTCTCCACGTCAGTCATGTTTCTAGAATCTGCATGAAACAGACATATAGTACAGATACTGTACTGTAAAAGTAAAAGGTATGGTTAAAAACCCACATGTGTATTTACATGTCAGACCATGTTACGCATGGGAGCCTACACCTTCCAGGACTAGATCGTGTTCGAAGCCCCTTCTTCCTGGGGGGGGGGTCGTATGCAAGGCACCATTGTTCACCTGGTGGATTAAACGAGCGCGATGATGATCGCACTACTTCAGGCGTCTACTGTATCTCGTCTCTCGAGATCCTGAACTGGCATCTGAAACCTTTTTTCAGTGACAGTGCCATTGTGTTTCTTTTCAAAACAAATGGCATCATCCCTGTAAAGAATTCGACACTCCCGAGACAACTCCACCCCGTGACAGCGTTGCTGTGGCCCAGATCGGCCCTACCTGAGATCTCTGAAGATATGCAGATACGAGACACAACCACCCACGTAGCATTACAGTTATTCTCCACAGCCCCTCTCCCATTAGTAAACAGTGACATCATGTGCTTCACAGCTGTACAGAGCCAGCAGAAATACTTCACTTTTGCATTACTTTGTTTGTACATACCTTTGTGCACACAACTTTCCCATTGGAACAGTGGCAAGTGTTGCAGTCTTCGTCCCATTTGACTCCATCGAGTGCAACTTGTCCGTTTACAGAGCAGGGTTTTCTCGTCACTGTGTTGAAGACAACCACAGTGTTAGGAATGAAATGGTGTGTTTGTTATGCGAATGTCTTTTATCACCTCGCCTGAACTTTTACCTTCTTGACAGTGGGGCCCCGTCCTGTCTAGTGGACACAAGCAGAGATATCCGTTGATCTCATCCACACAAGTGGAGCCAAAGGCACAGGGAGAGGACTGGCACTCATTAATATCTGTCAGGGGGGAGAGCAAGAGGTAAGAAATGGCTCCCTCATGAAATAAAGAGCCAGACAGCACACAAATATTGGGTTAAGCAGCCAGCACACAAATCTAATTCCTGGGCTAAATTCACTGAGGTCATGTGTCATTTGAACAGTACATACATGTACACGCTGGTTAATAAAAAACAAGCAAACATGCTTTAAATCAGCCCTGGACATTTTTGCCCCATGCAGCTTTATTAAAAGCAGCATCATTAGCAGGTATGCAAGAGCTAAAGGCTGGACTTAGCAGAACAAAGGGTTTGCAATGGGAAAGAATGTGGCCATCTGAAAGCCTTTAAGAGGGAAAACAATCTGTGTAATCAGTGTCAGAGAGCATGGCTGATTAGCTGTTGGCCTGCTAAGCCGGTTTCCCCCGGGGACAGCAGCAGGGCCCAGTGAGGTGACACCGAAATGGCTCGGCCTGGCCTGCAGCCCAATGCGCAGATAATTGGCCGACTAGACCTTCCATTTAGAGCGACTGGGACGGTCCCGCGGTCCGCGCCTACTCGAGCTGACGGCTCAAACAGGGATCGGGGAGGAGCGGGAGGCAGGGTTAATACTCACTGATCCGACAGTCTGGGCCCGCGAAGCCTGGGGCGCACTCGCAGCGGTACCAGTTATCCCCATCCACGCATGTTCCACTGTTGTAGCTGCAAGGGGGGGAAAAAAAGAAGGGGGGGGCGAGTGAAACAGTCTGTATCTCAGCATACCCCCAGGCTTCCAGACTGATGTCTCTCTATGCTTTTTTTTTTTTTTTTAATAAAAACATATCAAACTATTCCAGACTGGAATTTTCTCACAAGTTAACATATAATAACCATTCTCAAAGGCAATTAAGGCAATCAGACTTGTTCTTTTTATTGGACAAGTGTGTATAGGGTTGGGAGTGAGCTCCAGTGGTGTGTGGTTAAATCAGAGTGAAGCCTGGGAGTTCACAAAAGAAGGCTAGCTGATTGCATCCCAGGAATGACATGGAAGGGTGTGTGCCTGGTTTTCAGCAGAGAGACACTGAAGAACTGAGAAGCCTGCAGGTGAGAAACTACGACAGAGGAGGAGAAGCATGTCTACATCCATACAACTAAACCTACAGGAAATGTTAAGCTTCCACTTACCATGGGTGGGGACTGCAGTCATTGGTATCTGAAAGAGAAAAAAAAAAAAAAAAAAAACAAATGGAGAAAGGGAGAGAGACAGTGGTGAGTGTGTTGTCTTTTTTTCCTCCCTCTCTCATGTTAGAGAGTTTAGTGCAGATGACAGCAATGAGCACGTCTGAGCTTGCGTGTGCAGAGGCGTGTTAGGCCGGTCAGGCCTGGACTGATTACTCTGCTTTATTAACAACACTGAGCAAACAACCGAGTCGGCTCTCACTTTTAAAAAGAGAACAGTTCCAGCTCCCCCACCACCACCATCACCCCTGCCTCCCCCACCGACAGCACCTCCACACCCACATTCCCGCCTCTGCTGTTTCTCCCTTAAAAAAAAAAAAAAAAAAAAGTCGGGGGAATTTATGTTTTGGAGAACATGCGTACAGGGCAGGGATCCCAGAGAAATGGAGGAGAGCTGTAGAACAAGCCGACATGTCACTGTTTGGACAGGAATGTGGCGATGGGGGGGGGGGTGTGTTGGATGAAGGAGGAGGGAGAAACATCTGTCTCCACTTTGAGCCCCTTTCTCCCTCCTTCTCTCATGGCCGGCAGGGAGAAGGGAAAAAATAAATAAATAAATAAATAAATAAATAAGGTACAGATCCAAGAAAGGATGAGAGTTAGATTTAATCAGATGCAGGACTTCACCTCTGCACTAGGTAGCACCAGGTTTATCATCATTTAATAGCAGTAACTGTCCACTGTTTTCCTTCCCATCACTCTCCCTTTAAGAGTACTTACTCTGGGTGCACGTGGGACCCTCCCAGCCTTCCTTGCAGACACAGGTGAATGACTCCCCGGCCACCACGCAGGTACCGCCGTTCTCGCATGGGTTTGGCAGACAGCTGGAGTTTTTGGCTGAGAGAGAGCGAGTGAAAGAGAGAAAAAGAAAAATGTAGCTTTTGTCAGCGAGTTTTCTCCGGCATTGCAGACGTTTATCAGTAAAATAATAAACCTTAAACAGCCACAAGAGACGGCTGTTGGTTTGGCTTTTTTTCAGCCCATGTTTCCGTTTTTCTCTGAGGGAATCTGCATTCCACGACTTTCAAGTGCATTGTCAGTGCAATCAGTAATTTTAAGCGGATATCTGTCAGCGCTGAGAGTAGAGGGAGAAATGGGTGAGGAGGGAGCGCTGACAGAGTGAAAGGATAAAAACTGTTTGTGGACCTCGTGGATCTGACAGATCTGATTAATATCCGAGACAAGACAGGGCTCTCCCTCAGAGCTATCTTCTGTTTGTGTGTAAATATGAAATATTAGACCAGGGCAGCGTAACTGTGACTCACCTATGTTGCACGTCGTACCCTCCCACCCTGGCGAACATGTGCACTGGAATGTGTCGCCCTCGTCGTGGCAGGTGCCTCCTTTGTTGCATGTGGTTTCATCGCACTGACTTTCGCCTGAAGGAGGCATTTCAATCTTAGTTTAAAATGCATGCACGCATACATGAGTCTGTATAAACACAGGATTAGGTAATTATATATAGCACATACCATCAGCCTGCACAGACAGACTACACAGGTGTTTAAAAAAAAAAAAAAAGTGCTCTTACGGGAGTGGCACGTCTTTCCCTTCCAGCCATTCTTGCACTCGCAGAAGAAATCAGTCACCAGGTCTCTACACGTCCCTCCATTATGACAGGGGTTGGTGCTGCAGTCATCGATGTCTGGTGGAGACATTGGATGGGCGAGAGATTTACAAGCGACGAATCAAACACTTTCATGTCTTTTTATGTTAAAGTTGGATTGAACAGAGTCAAAGAGGGAGGAGGGATGGTGAGGTTGATGCCACAGGAGAAGCAGTCCTACTCACTGATCTCGCAGTGGTCGCCCTCCCAGCCGTCGCCACAAATGCACTGGTACACACTGACTTTGTCGATGCAGGTGCCTCCATTGCGGCATGGGTTGCTCTCGCAGTCGTTGATGTCTAAAAGTGTGGGGGGGGGGGCAAGGAAATATAAGATTGAGAATTTTTTTTATACGGTTTGGTCAGTTGCGCCTTGTATTCTGTGTGAAATCTTACTCTCATGACAGTAGGTGCCTCTGAAGCCCTCCTGGCATTCGCAGCTGAACTGGCCTCCGGCCTGGCTCCGGCAGCGGCCGTGAGGTCCACACACGTTCGACGAAATGTAGCGCTCTCCTCCCGGCGTGCTGTTGGACGCCACTGCGACTGTGCAGCTGTCAATCACTGCAGGGACAAAAAAAAAAAAAGGCATTTAGAAACAACTGGTACAGCCTTTTTGAACAAACACTTCCAAACCATAAACTGCAGTGTGTGTATGTGTCTGTTTTCCAGGTGATACGTAGGAATGGAGCCAATTGCTGGTATACAAATGAGAGCATCCATCACAGCATGACTCCATAATAACCAACGGGACAGAGGAAACTGATAATAATAACAGGCCTTTACAGATAATAATGTCAACAAGTTGGTGAAACGTCCCATTCCCTGAGGAAAACAGTATCAGTGTAAGAAAGTGAAAAAACACTGACTGATAGGATAAACAGTGATACACTGTTATGCTTTCATAAGCTATTCAGACTGATCTTTCTCACTCTGCACTGAAATCCTTTCCTTTCCCCCTGTCTGATCAGGTTAACAGCACGGGCTGAAAATTCTCCCCTGTAGTCACTTAATTCTGGCCAAGAGCAGAGAGAATCTCACCGTCTGGTATCTGACGCCGTGGTTGGTCCACTCACTCAATTACACACACAAAAATGTGCGCACTCATTGAGGGGGAAAAAAGAAGAGGTAGCCCACCAAGTCATTACTAAGAACACACACAGTGCTATCAGCCTTTTGCCAGATTTTCAGTGAACTCAGAGGAGGGGAGAATCACTGGAAAAGCTTTGCTGAGGAGATGGGGGGGGGGCATTCATCAAGGGAGCTACACTACAAAAAAGGGTCACCTTTGCCAAGACTTCTCAGCATACAAAACTAAAATATAGTTATTGCCCTCATGGGAAAAGTGTGGGCAAAATGCTCAGGCAAATGGTGAAGACCTGTGCTTATTCAGTATTTTACTCCAGCGCACTACACAGATCACCTTTCAGAAATGTTCTGGAACAAGTCAAAGAGAGAAAATCTTGTGGTTGTTGCCTGCAGGGGACGTACCTTTACACTTGGTGGTGCGACAGTGGTCTTTGAGGTGAGAGCAGTTTTTGCCCTCGTAGTCCTCTGGGCAGGTGCAGTAGTAGTCAGTGGCCAGGTTGAAGCAGGTTGCGCCATTCTGACACGGGTTGGGCGAGCAGTAATCGATATCCAGCTAGGGCAGAAAGGTATTGAATAGAGAGTGGTGAACCTGATAGCTGCCATAGTTTCAGCTACACTAAACAGAGCAGAACCCACAGCATCCTCCCTACAGGCTGTGCCAGGAAATAACACACGCACGGCGCTTGGAGGAAGGGGGAAAAACAAGGCAGAGACATAGGAGCCGTCCTCTGAGTCTGGGCTTCAGCACTGAGGAATGCATCCCGCCGTAGCCAGGAGCAGCTTCAACAAAGCACTCCCTTTTAAGAAGGACTGTGGAACAACAGCGATTTAAGAGGGTGGGGCAGGAAAACTTTACAACAAACCCAACGATACAGCAATGCAGGCGAACAGGGAGCTGGCAGTGGGCAGGTTAGGGTTTAAGATGAGGAAACGATATCAGGGAGGATGCATGAATGTGTCCTTAATTATGTGTGGCATGGTGGTGGGAATCGTGTCTCACCTGGCAGAGGTTTCCTGAGAAGCCAGCCAGACACAGGCACTGGAAGCCGTTCACCTCGTCCTGACAGCGGCCGCCATTCAGACACGGCGAGCTCGCACACTCGTCAATATCTCTTTCACAGTGCTCGCCAGAGAAGCCAGGAGGGCACATACAACGGTAGCTGTTAACCAAGTCCTGGGAGACAGAGAGAGGAAGAAAGGAGACAGACAGAGACAGAGAGAGAGAGAGAGAGAGACAGACAGACAGAGGAACCAGGGTTAACCTCATGCAGCCACAAATTTAATTAACGGTTTTGACAGGGTGGGGTCCAAACAATAACTGTCAAACCAGGGAACATAACGAAGAACGAGGCCATGAGAGGGAAGGGGGGGCAAAAAGTTATCACAGCTCTGCATTTATTTCAACACATTTTCCTGGCACGGGCTCAACACAATAATGTTTATGGTAATTTAATCTAGTGTGGTCAAGGAACTTGTATGTCCCTCCCTTAGAAACCCCTCTGAACCCACTCCCCTCAGATTTGATTTCAGAGAGAAATTCCACAATGATTCCCTTTTCAGTGAAAACCTTTTACTGCAGCTATTTATATAACCGCTGTAAATGTCTCGGGCTGCAACAACAAAAAAAAAAAAAAAAAAAAAAAAAAAAAAAAAAAAAAAAAAAGAACACAGCAAAGCAAACAAACAAGCAGCGATACCAGATAAAGCTAGTTAGTTTTTGACCCAACACGTACCTTGCAAGTTCCCCCATTCTGGCACTGGTCGCTGCAGTCGTTTATATCTGCACGGGAAAGCAAATCAGAGGATTAATTCTAAACAGCTTGACTAAACAGTCTGCCTTTGAAAACAAGTCTGTGCTTTACGTTTCCCATGCTAGGGGCCTTTAAAAACATTGTCGGAGCAAGAGAGCGCTCTGCGAGAGTTGGATAACGTGGCTGTAGAATCAGTGCAGCACAGAGTGTTGAGCAATCCCGTCTGCTGCCAAGTGAAACTAGTGCTGGGATTGTTTTGAGCCGCCTCTAATCACCACAGCCTTGGCCACACACGGGGCTAATAATGATACAGCACATTCGTCTGCTGTTCGGTTTATGTCTTCATGTTACGGCTTAAAAAAAAAAAAAAAAAAAAAAAAAAAAAAAATCAGGCTGAACTGAAAGGACAGAAAAATGAACAAAAGCAGGAGCTGGAGAGCATCCCGTCCCGCTGCTAACGCTGATGGCCTTCAACTCACTGGTGTCGCAGTTCTGGCCCGTCCAACCAGGGACACACTCGCAGAAGTATCCCCCAATCAGGTTGCGGCATGAGTTGGCATTGACACAGGGTTTGCTTTCACATTCATTGGCATCTAGGGAGGGAAAGAAGGGGGTTGGAGGCATTTGCATGTGTATTTGACAGACACTAAGCAGTGGAAAGACATCAAGTAGCTCACCTATCAAACACGTCTTCCCTGTCCACTGCGAGGGACAGTGGCACTTGTAACTGTTGACCTGATCCTGGCAGGTGCCTCCGTGGTTACAGGGGTTTGGCGAGCAGTCGTCAACATCTGTGAAGGAGAATTTAATTCTGGTTATTCCACCTGATACTTTCTGTGAGATTGCGGGCAATTAACGGGTGCAGGTTGAGTGAGTTCTTACTGATAGTGCAGGATGGGCCACTCCACCCCAGTGCACATTGACATTCGTAGCCTTGACTGGTTTCTGAGCAACTCCCTCCATTAGAGCATGGGTCGGAAAGACAGGCATGTTCCGCTAGGAAGAGAGAGACAGTTTTACAAACAGGTCCCACACACACACACACACACACACACACACGCGCACACACACACACAACCACACACTCACCCTAGTGAGTCATTAGATAAGGAAAAAAAAAAAATCCACTCTTGGATACCTCTGTTGTCAAATTAAGGACACTTCTTTTGGGATTAAATCTAAACCACAACATGCATCTTGTGTTGGTCACACTGGTTTAACTTTTGACTCATTCAGCCTCTGACTCTCCCTCCATCCCTGGAAAACCCGGGATCACTCTCTCAGCAGAGCGCACCTAGGGGTCAACTCCTTCCTTCACCCATCACCTACCCCCCTGCCCCCACCACCCCCTCACGTCCCAAAAGCCCGCTCAAAATCCCGCTCCCCCTCCCGTCTCACGCCCGGCAGACCACACCACCAGGAAATCATCTTTCATGCTAAGTTGACCTGACCAATGCACCGTGACTTCCCTCTGACTCCCCGCCATTCTTCTTTTGAGAGGCGGCACAAGATGAGAGAGCGGCGGTAGGGAGAGAGAAGGGAGTGAGGGAGGGGTGGGGGGAGTTTGGAGTTTGGAGTTTGTCCTTTATGGATGAGTTAAGGATGAGTGAGTCCCAAATGATTCAAAAATGAATGATTGACTGGGAGTAAGTAGGCGTATGGAGGCAATGGGTGGACAGCTATTGGTTTGCTATGGGTGGGGTGGGAGCGGAGAGGGTGCAGCGCTGTACCCTGGGGCCTCTCTGCTACAATAGCCCAGCGTATCCCCTGGTCTGCAGACCTCCTGTTACGAAGGGCACGGTTTCCTGACATCTCAGCAGTTAAGCTGTCAGCGCCCTGCGAGGCTCAGATTTAATGAGGAAAAAAAAAAACCAAAAAAAACCCATCATCCCCATGGTAAGTGTTCGCAGCAGCTGAACCTTAGCACCACACCCATATGTCTGCAGAGTCTGAGGAGTGAAGGGATGACCGGCCCTTGGAGATCAAATTGGTGGATTACCTGACTCTGGGGCCACTCGTGCTGGAGTGGAAACTGATTATTGCCAAGTTACCACCTCCTCTGATTACAAACTGGCGGCAGCTCTGACCTTTTGTCTGCCGGCTCCATCAGCTCACGACCTTATTGCAAGCATGTGTTTGTAAGCCCTTGAGATTAAATATTTTATGCAAAATTTAAAATGGGAATCGTGGAGCTGCTTGACTCCATTTAGTTTGACAGAAATTATTTTAACGTATTCAAGCAGAGCAACATGAATTCCTTCAGTCACTGACCTAAAAACTCAACTAACCTTTAAATGTTGCACTTCCGCAATACCTGCAGTGGCCAAGATATCCTGATACTTAACCTGTTTTGTGAGTCAAGCTCCTAACCCTAACTAGTATTAACAAGGAAAATTACAATTAATGAGTTATCTTACAGAGCATCAGTGACATATACCTCTCTCACAGTTTGCACCAGAGTAACCTTCAGCGCAGGTACACTGGTATTTGTCAGGTCCTGTGTTGATACATGTCCCTCCATTCAGGCATGGCTGGTGAGTGCCACAGTAGTTCAGATCTGGGAAAGGAGCGTTTCACACAGCTTTAGTTTGTTTTGACACAACATGGGCCACTCCTACGCCGACTACAACTGAAATAAGAGAAGGGAATTAACCTTTATCACAAAGGTGGCCGCCCCAGTTGGTGTCACACAGGCACTGCCAGGGCTCTACACAGGTGCCATGTACGCAGCCTGGGTGGGGGATGCACTTGTCACAGTACTGGCCCTGCCAGCCATATAGACACCTGTAAGACACACAGAGAGCCATGCCATCAGCTGCAGAAGTGGATCTTTTTTTTTTTTAAATGAAAAATACACAAAACACACTCCACAGCGACACATGCACAACAATCAGGTTAATTCTCAACAATAAGAGTGAGATCTGATAATCCGTGTAATGTCTGAAAATGCTAATATCTTAATCTTCTGTTTACTCCAAATTCCTTCACACGCAGTACAGCGATAATCTGAATTTAATGAAGTGCACATCGGTGTATACGGCATGGTGCTGCACAAATGAAAAACAAAGAGGCAGTATTCTTGCTCTCACAACTGGGCTGCATCTTAAAAGACCACAAATGAATCTTAAGTAGCAGGGTGTTTATGCAACAGCTTTTAAACAATACTTGGGGACAGGGAAACAGGGGAGTATTTAGCATTTTACCAAATAGAAAAAAAACAAAACACTAAATTACAGTTCCAAAGGGACCTTTAGCACGGCTAACATTAGGATGCGGCCAGACGCTCCCTTTAACAACACTCTGCCTGTGGCTTGGCAATAGGGACATATTCGCAGAGAGGAGTGCTCAGCCCTCCTCCACTGCTGCTCACCCTGGTTCCCATGAGGCAAGAGTCAGGCTTGTGCCCCAAGGCCGAGGAGGGGACCACAGCCTGCTGACCACCAAAATGTCCAGGTCCATAATTACACTGATAATGCTGCACATTTCTTCTTGGGCTCCATAATTAAGACGGCAATCCAGCCCGACTGATAAGTCTGCTCTTTAAAAAAGGTGGTGAAGTGGCGATGCAGTTGCTGCTGTGGAGCCAAGCGACAGGAAACACAGTGTCCCTCTGGGGGAGCAGCAGGCTGATTAGCCCCAAGAAACGGATGGACTGTAAAAATAAACGCGGTGCTTAAGTAAACCTCGGTCTGTGATTAAAGAGGCTATTCTTAAAAGTGTGCTAATCCCCTCCATGAGAAGCGGAGCAGGATTCCCCAGCAGGATCCCAAATCATTTACAATCATTACACAGCCAAATTACTGGGGAATGTGACATTACATTGTGCAGCACTGCTGTTGTACATAAAGATTTTAACCCTCAATATGAAAACATGCCTCTTAAGGATCTAGATGTTGTGGCTGTGCAGTTAATGCTTTTCCAACCAGTCCTGTGCTGTGGTAATCAGGTGCACTGTTATTACTCTATTAGAAACAATGAAAACTGTGGCTAGCCTTAAAAACTTTGGCTATAAGGAAAAATCCCATGGAGCATCATTAGCTGTGGTTCTGCTGCCATAAAGTCAGCGGAGGCTAGGTTAGGCTGTCCTAGCCTGCAGCCAGTGTTGCCATGCACTGCTGTTGTTTTAAACACTGCAGCAGCCCAATGATGGGAAACTACTCACAGACTACAACAGTAGTAGAGCTTGCTTGGATAGTTTGTTGGCAGACTGCATATAAACAGTTAAACCCAGAGCTTTAAATATAGCCACACCTGTACAGAGACTAAAGCAATTCAACCTCTTGTTCTGCCAGTGGCCACACAAGCACTTACAAGAAACCTGATGATGTCAGAAGCATGGGAAAAACAACAAAGCTGGTGCACAAAATGAACAAACCTGATCGTCCCTGTACTTGATTTATGGCCAAATCAGACAACTAAGAAAGCAACCAATGCCTGAGCTGTGGGAAGAGTTGAGCAGTGCAGGGCCTTCTCCAGGATGAGGATGAGATACAACTGTGCCTGCACACAATGCCCCAACGCTGATATCCATCTGTTCCTGGCCTTTCCTCTGGCTGCGTGCATAAACAGCATTAGGAAGCCATAGCTACACAAACAATACACTTTAAGGCTCATCCGAACGTTACACACGATTTGACTGATAACACTTTACACGCCTCATTATAGGGGAAGCACATAGGCCGCATTTCCAACATGGAGTCTTGGCAGTTGAGCCTCTCCTTTATCCAAACTGGCAGCTCCAGTCAAAAGCCCCACAAGAGCTTTACAAGCAGCTCGGGCTGCAGCTCTGCTAAGGCCTGCGTACTGATAGTGCTGGCTAGAAAACCCAAACACGTACAGGGAAAGATCTGTGCCATGGCAGAAATGGTGCTTGGACACACACCCCACATTTCCACACCACAGGCTTCTGGAACCAGCCTCTATAGTAAATAAAGACACTCAAATAAACCATGTCTGACATTTCACAGGTTAAAAACCCAATAAAAATCATTGATAACTAATAAATCATAAAGACCAGCCTCACTTACTTGCATCCACCTGGCTCCTTGCATGACCCATGTTCAGTGCTGCAGCCTTGTCGACAAATGGCTAAAAGAAGAAGACGGAGAAGAATTTCACTGCCTGGTAACTACATTTAAACTTGGCTCAATTTTAGCACATTTTAATTATAGCAGTAAATGATATAATTACAACCCCCTATGTCATTATAGCCCGTGAGAATAAACGCGGCTGGTGACAAACAAGAAGCTGGTGCTGACATATAACAGTGAGATATTTAGGAAGAAATTGCCCGAGCTGAGTCCCTGTGGATAAAGGTTTCTTCCTGGTCCCACAGGCAACGAGATTTATTTGAATGGAAAGGGAAAGAGGAAAAAGCAGTAAGACTTCAGAAACAAAGTCTTCCATTTGATGCAAAGCACACACCAGATTGTGCATCAGCATGAATCACAGATTACAGTCAGGCTGTAGACTGGCTAGAAGACACTTTCCTACTCATAAGTACTAATCAGACTCTCCAGATGATGTGTGATCTCAGCACGACTCACCTGTGTTGCAGTCAGGCCCGGACCAGCCTTCCAGACAGGTCTTGTTTCCATTGTAGTCGCATGTGTAATGGCCAAAGAATTCATCCCTGGGTCGGCAAAACTTGTTGCAGCCGAAGCCGTAGTAGTGCTCATCGCAGCTGACTCGGATCTGGTACTCAAACTGGGCCACGGGGCCGTTGTGAGTCAGCTTCTGCCAGTGTGGGCTGGGGTTGATCATGCCCGAATGAGAGGCTTTCTCTATCAACTTCCCATCTGCACCTAAAACACCACATTTGACACATTTTAATAAATCAACCTTGGCTGCAAAATTCATGCTAAGTTAGTCTTCAAATGTTTAAGAGAATCTGGGAATGCAGAAGCCTACACTGTTCTGTGATCATACAGTGGGAACCCAAAAATGCTGACACAAATTGCAGAAAATCTCTGAGATAGCACATTGTATATAATTAAAATCAACTTTGTGTGCAGAGGGGAGGAAAAGTACAAGGAGGAAGTGCAGAAAAAAGGAAAAGACTGCCTGTAATGAGCACTTTTAACTGCACATTTTCTCACGCTCCTTCTCCAGCTCTTCCTGGATGGTTTCTGATTCTCAGGTTTACAGCTTCGGGACATTACTGGTCTCAGATGCTGTCTTTTGCATCTGCTCGGGCTAAGACAGAACCGCAGCCACCATAAATTACAACATGAGGACACCGATGCCACAGTCACTACTGGGAAGCCTGCCAGTGTGCCATCAGCGATTTTTTTTTTCCAGGCCGCGTTTCTCGGATTCGTTCTTGTACTAAACAGCAGTATAAAAAAACAAACAAAAAAAAAAAAAAACTGGAGTCAACTCGCACACAAGTATCTATCTCTACTTCAGATGGGGAAGCAAAGGCCCAGCTCATGTTGTGATTGTGCAATACTAAGGGAGACGAACAAACACAGACTTAGACCCAGAAACAGACTCATTATCATGTCAAGGTCACGGCTCTGTCAAAGGGGCAAGGACTGACCCGGGGAGCCAAGGGCTTGTAATGAGCTTCACACACAGAGCAAACACGCTCCAACTGAGCAAACATGTTTTGCCAAGTCTCCAGACACGACACACTGTACACATACATACCATCCCTGAGCATCAACACCCGCTCATTCACCCGCACATGCAGCGCTCGCTACGTGATATCTAAATCTTCCACCTGGGAGAGAATGAAAAATGTGTCACGGCCGTTATTTACTGTGCTCACACGAGCAGAGGTGGCTGACCGCCGGGTGAATCGCTCCTCTGTGTAGTATGATGCAATGCAGTGCTGCGGGGGATGGACCCGCTGTCATTTATTTACTGGGCTGTAGTGTGTATGGAGGGGTTGTGAGGGCCGCGGGGTGGGGGCAGTTGCACTGAAATCACAGGGCCTGGTAACATTTCGCAGCGCTCTGGGATCCAGAGCTCAACCGTGTGGCATTTCTCTACCAACTGCTGGCCTGCAGTGTCAGGAGTAGCACATCCTTACTACCTGCTGCCCAGCTCGGAGTTACACATAAATCAGACGGGCTTCATCAAGCTTAGAAAGGCCATCGTCAAACTTAAGATTTATTCTATACAGAGAAAATCCAAGCTTTGAAGCTGCTACTTTTCTCCAACACAAAAATAAAAGAGCTCTGGAGCAGAACTTCAGATATCAGTGCTTGTAAATTTACAAAGCTATAAAACTCAAACCAAGCTTTTCACTTTGATATTTGATTTATCTTAATTCCTAATCAGTCCGGACAGTCACAGCATATAAAAGTAGCAGCACTGTGAGTCTGGTGGAGCTCAGAGGGGCTTAACCACCATTGACTGTGTACATTCAGGGGGCTTTTCACACCGATGCCCTAATAGCTCTCTGGGGAGCGGCAAATACAGCAGAAAAGGCCGAAAGCCTGCTGACCTCGAACAGACCTGCATAAACAAGCATGGGATAAGGCCCTCCCTCAGCTGGAATCATCGTGCTCTCGCCAATCGGAGCGCCAACCAGCAGAAAACCAAACCTGGCGGCCAGAATTTAGATTCAGCACGTTGCCACCATGTTCTCCCAACATTCACGAGAGGGACCGCCACAGTCTTCAAAATGTCTTCCTGAGCTCGGATTGCAGCCCACCCGTGCCAGAGGTAACTTTGAGCTAGGCCGTCCCGCGGGCTAGAGACCTCGGCGCCCCTCATTGTGACTGCAGGCCCTTTGCAGCGGCGTGCTTGGGCGGCCGGATGAACTCTGCGTTTCACGCCTCAGTGACAGTGAGACAGTGTGACCCCGACCCCCGGCTGGCAGCACCTGCCATCAGTCATCGGCCAAATGAAAACATTTTCATAGTCCTCTACCACGCCGCACTTCCTTCCCTCCGTCTGCCGCCGCCCCCACCCCCTGTCTGCTGCGACCCCCTTCTGCCATTTCTTCTTCCTCCCCTTTGCTTCCCTGTCCTGCTCTCCTGCCACACAGGCACCTGTCAACACACTTTCCCAACACAGACACACACCCCCAGTGGACCATGTGGAGGAGGGAGGGGGGGGTAAGATGGAGATGCCACACTCTGTACTCACCACTGGTTTCATTGTTGAAGTCCAAGGCTTCCACTATCAAAGTGTAGGATCTCTGAGGAAGGCAAGAGAGACATGTCAGCAGGATCATCAAACCATCACTGAATCATAAAACAAAACGATGAACATTCAATGAAGAGTTGATGGAACATGTTTCCCCCTAACAAATGTCACAAACATAAATCACTTGATCAGCCCCATCAACAGTCAGGTTGGATGCTATATAAGCAAAGGGAGGAGCACATTCTCCTGGTTTTCAATACTTTAAGCCCCAGACTTTTCCCCCTTTTTCCCGCGACCTCGCAGGTCTTGCCAACGAGGTTTCATCTCCCTCTCATCGAGTTAGCTCACAATGGGGCCTAGCACAGGCGCTGCTAACTGTTAACCTGTAACAATGGCCCCGTTGATCTGATTAAGAGAGGATAAGCCTGCGGTGGGGCAGAGGTCTCAGCATCTCAGCGATTAGGTTGACAGACACATGGGCAGTGGTGGACACCCACCCAGCAGGAGGGTGAAAAAAAAAAAAGAGAGAGCCTGCACAGGACAGACTCTCAAGTAATGACTAGAATAAGTCAAAATAATGCCAAAAATGTGTCTTCAGCTCTGCCGTGGTAACCTTGTGCGCTTTAGGAACAGCCCCCCCCCCCCCAGTACAGTTTTTCCACATGTTTAGAAAATGTGGCGAGTGAAGTCAGTGGATGATTTCCAGTGTTCTAAGAAAGCACATAGTTGGTTTTATTTTGCAATGTATATGGGATTTTCAATTTCATGCTAATTTATAAACCTCTAACTGAGTGTTATGAATGCTGCGAACAGTCCAGGCAACTGACGTGCTGCAGGAGAAGCTTTTTAGGCAAAGATGGAAAAAAAAGGCAGGAGAGAGAGAGAGAGAGAGAAAAAAAAAAAAAAAAGGTGTATGTGACGGATGGTGAGATGGAATAAAATTTGCGGGGAAAGGAGAGACAGCAGGAGACTGAATGAGTGCTACACTCTGGAGGGCCTGTCTTGATTTCAGAGCTCCCAAAAACGCTTTGTCCGATTCAGGGTCGGTAGCGCTCACACCGATATCGGCTTACACATTCACAGTGCCCTGTGCCACAGTCACAAGGGAGGGAACAATGTGTCTGCGAGCGCGAACGACGGGCTCAGAGCAGAAACTATGCGACCGTGAGAGAGTGCAATACACTTACAGTGTTCAAGCATCCAGTGGAGACACCTAGCAACACTGCCTGCAGGGGATGCACAAACTCTGCATTGCCACCATGTCCCTCTTCCCTTCAATGACTTCATGGTAAACAAATCTGTTGCAAAGGAAAACCCCTGCTCACCTTCTACAAAAACAATGAAGAGGGTATGACTCACTCCTGGAGCTTTTCTTCTTCATGGTTTTACCTTGTTTTGTCAGCCATTCAACTTTCCATCTTTCCGAGAGCTATTTGTCTCATCCTGTGCCAGAATTTCACTGCAGTCAGGGCAGCTATTATTTGAAATGCAGTGCTCATCAGCAACACAGTATATTCTGAGTCACAAATGGCTACAATCACTTGATACAGACCTCAAGTAAGTTAGTTAGTGGTAACGCGATACCTGATCATCCATTACTACAACCCAACCTACAGCTAGTTACATTAAGACTGAGACCAAGGGTCCTCTGGCTTCACTTTAAGCATTAACCAGTATCATGTTAATACATTGGTGGGGTTTTTTTTTTTTTTCCTAGCCTGTACAATTTATAACTTGAATACGTCCCTCCTGTATGTGCACTTCAACCGCATGTTCACATACAAATGTTGAAATCCCCCACACAAACGACACAGAGCAGAGCCGTACCAGGAGTGAGCTCATCCTTTAAAAAAAAAAAAAAAAAGAAAAAAAAAAAAAAAGGAACTCAAATTTTCAACATTTATTAGCATGACTGTGACTAATATGAGAAACTAGAAGTAATTAAAAAAAAAAAAAAATCTGTCAGAATTTGTCACCCTTAAGTGACCTTTCAAACCACCTTACCATTTAGTTAACAGTTAACAGGCAGAGAAACAACAACAACTACCTGCAGCAGTGACGCCGCAGACTGTGTCCACCAAAAAAAAAACAAAAAAAACATTAAACAACATTAAATCACTTTGTGGTGGATTGTTGTCAGGAGGAATAAAGCTTAATGAGATATCAGCTAATTCCTGTGAAAGTAGATCAACAAAAATATAACACACCCATATCTTGCACGATTTGGACTTGCCTCAACATGGAAGCTATTGCAGTGCTGTGACTAATCATGCATTTGTCCCAAATTATCATGATTAATGACCACACCAAAAAAAAAAAAAAAAAAAAAAAGAGAGACTTAAAGTTTTTTGGCACAGTCATGATGTCTCTGTAGAAAAGCACATTGAGTAAAATGTCATAATGGCTCGATCAAACAAGTTGCCTCGCCATTATTGGGATGTTTAGTTCCAGACCAAATAACTGCTCCCAGAGAGTGAGATACTGCCTGACTCCTCATTCACTAACACTCCATAACTCCTCGGCAGTTATCAGCTTGGAACCGTCGGCCACTGCCAGGTTCACTTTTCCCAGGCTCCCAGCTGACTCACAACTTTTCTTTGAACTGCAGAGCACATTCTCCCTCACACTCACACACACACACACACAGACACACACACACACTTCCAAGTGCAATAAGTGTGGCCATATGTCTTATCTTTCTTGGCCAAGTAGACACTGTCCAACAGACAAGCAACATAAGCGATAAAGATCATTCCAGTTCGAATCATGATGACTTGCCAAAGAATACTACTGAATCCTCTCAGAAGGGGAATTTTCCAAATAGACACACACACAGGCCTCTCCTCAGCCTGCCCTCGGCTGAAAATGGAGCCATCTGATGTATCATTACATGGAAATCTAACAAAATAAAACAAGAGCCATGTCTCACAGAATAACAGGCAAAAGCCAAAGGTCTAAATAAAGGCAAGGCACAACAGATTAGACTGGTCTAGGCCTCTGCTCAGCACAGAGGAAATGCAAACAGTCTAGTCAAAGGGATGTTGACCTTCTGTATCAGTTTTCCTGAGTCAATCACTTCAATGGTATCAAACCGAGATCTATCCAATGATTGGGCAAGCTAAGTAACACACCCTGCCATGAAGCTGAGACAATTCACACCATACCCTCAAAAACCACTTAATACACTGATGGACTGGAAGGAAGCAATGCAGTGTTTGCCAAGAGCCTTTCATCACAAGACTGTTGTACAATCAACAGTTTATTGAACATCCTGTAAAGGTGCATCACCCTGCAATACATCAGAACCTCACCCTGAGGAAAGAATCTCACCTTTTGCCAACTAAAGCAAAAAAGGCAAAGCAAACAGACTTTCGATCTCTCACGGGCAAGCAGGATCAAAACATGAACCCAGGACCAACAATGAAAGTCGTATCAAGCATTTAACTAAACAAGCAGCCGGTCACCTGTGCTTCGCAAGGGTCACCAGCCATTACAGGGAAACAAAAACAAGACACCGGTGATCCCAATTACCCGTATTTTCAATGCATGTCACGTTTCCATACAGCTTGAAGCACCTCTGATAAGCAGCAGAACATTAGGACGTTATGCAACGTCCCACTGACACAACACTAGTACACAAGTGCACTGAGGGAGCCCAGAGAGAACCGACTTTCCCTCTTCTACTGAAGTAAGTTGCACTTAACGGCCACATCAGAGCAGACTATATAAAACAAACATGTCATTACTCCCTGCAGCTGCCGGCAGTGTTTACCATCAAGGCTGAGTCAACCATTGTTTCACGACTCACCTGATCCAAGTTGTCAGACGGCTCTCACTTGTCAACAAATCAATCATGCCAACACATCCCAGGTCAGAGAGGACATGCCATCACTGGGTTAGGGTTTAAAAAAAAAAAAAAAAAAAAAAAACGGAAGAAAATGGTGCTATAAAATATGGACATAATATTATCAGATTTGGGAATAATTAGTGTGCACAATCAATTAAGGCTCGAGATTAAAAAGAGGGGGAGTTGGTCAAGTTGCCAAAAGAGCAGATATGTGTTTATGAAGGATTGAACCAATCCATTTAAATGCTTATGTTGGTGCAACATGGGAAAATATGCTGAGGCTAGGGCACAGCTTGCCTGAGAGCCGACTTCATCACTGCTGAGTCTACTACAACTGCTTCCTGTTGCTTGCCCTGCACTGGCATTACAGCTGCACTGCCTCTATTATGCTCTGTAATCCTCACTGTAGTCACTGAGGGCACACTATTGTCCCTGCTTGATACACTGTGAGGGCCTGGGTGGTTGGGCCCTCACTCCTCTGTGGAATAAAAGCATGAGGCAGACATCGGGTGAATCCATGCTGGGCTCTAAAACACAGATGTGCTCGCGTTAGAGATGCACAGCCGACGGCATTCAGCTGGACGCCGGGCTCCTGCCCTACCTGATCTAAGCACATGTGCGTAGCCTCATTAAGTGCAGCAGTTACTGTGGGTGGCAAGGTTAAAGCGATGAAATGCCTGGGGTCCAACCGAGCGTGACTTAAACAAAGCCCTTGGCCTGGACAAGAGGCCAACTTCATGCAGCTCACAGGAGAGGATGGGAGGGGAGGGGAGGGCAGGGGAGGGGAGAGGGGGCTTCATGAACTCGGAGTACCCAACAACCCAGTTGCACCACACTGCCATCTGTCCACAACAGCCAATCAACTGATGAAAAGGACAAAGAGTGATATCATACCTAACCTGCCGATTGTTAATGTGCACTGAAGTAAAGCACTTTGGGTGAAGGATGAGAGAATTTAACGAGCAGCCCAGTCCTCCACCAAACCTCAGTCTGGGTCCTACGCTCAAAAATCAGTTCGTCTTAGCTGAGCCACTGAAGCATTTCACTCATTTTCTACTCGTTCCACTGGCGTCTTCTGGCTTTTCAACGCACCTACAGTATAACGCCCAAAGACTTTTAGAGAGAGGTACCCAAATTATCAGTGTGTCAGAAAGGAAATATGAGTGAAGCTAGCACAGACCTCAGACTTGAAATGGGACCAGTTTTCATTTCAATGTCAACAAGTGCTGTTTGATTTTAAGGCCAGTAAGATGAAACTAATCTGGCTGCGAGCGTCCATGCCAACTTAGTGTTGCCATAGTGTGAATATAAACAGAAACCTTTGTCTTTAAAAAAAAAAAAAAAAAAAAAGGTGTGAGGCGCCAGCGTCTAAGTGGAGGGTAAATAAAAAATACAGATCATATCAAATTGTACGATGCCCTGCAGAGAACATTGTTTTACTGGCTGTCAGTTCATAGGGGAAAACAAATCCAAATGATCTGCCCTGCCCTACAGGTAAAACACACAAACGTGAAGGGAAGCCGCACATGATCTTCCAACTTTTTCACTTATTCTGTCTGTTTGAAGCCATTGCTGCACAAGAGCCTCCATTAAGATTGAAGTAAAAAATAGCCTTGATGTAATTGGACACACACATACCAGTGAACTGTGCCTTTTACCCATCAGGCACAGTGGAGGAGTTTGCGAGCCAAGCTGTGGGGCCAGTCAGTCTGTGCACAGTCCGACTTTTTTTCTCCTCCATCCAAATGTGCGCCAGCATGACAAATCATATCTCTCAGAGAGCTACAACAACTCCCACAGGCCTGTCCGGCCAATTTATTTACACTATGAAGAGGAAGAAGAAGAAGAAGAAGAGCTGACACTTGAGAAAACCAGAAAGCGGGGCTTCGCTTTGGAGTTACTGTACTGTGCAACATGAGCAGCTGCCAGGGAGGAAGAGGAGGAGGAATCTGTGAGAAGAAGAGAAGCTCATCCAACTTTTTTTTTTTTTTAATCTGTTGAAGTGTATGGGGGGGGGGGCTTTTATGGGAGAACATTTCAAGAAGTTCTGAAAAGGGAGGGAATAAACTAAAATGCATATTTTCCTTGTAATGTTTGATTTTATTTAGTTTTTATCCTTTTTTTTTTAGAGTGCTTCACTCTGTGCTAACATTATTTCGACAGGACAGAGCTCTGGGCCCCGATGGGACCAAAATACCTGCAGCTGGTTAATTGGCGCAGATAATGAGGAGACGGGGGGGGGTCCTCCCTCAAAAAGGATCATTCAGAGAGAGCTAACAACCAAAAAAAAAAAAAAAAAAAAGAAAAGAAAAGAAAAGAGAGAAACTCATTCTTTCTTTGTTGTGCTTTCTCTCCGCGTTTTGGGGGCGAGTGACTGACTGACTGACAGTAATTGCACAGAATTGCCCTGCAAACAACTTTTCTCTCTCTCTCTCTCTCTGTGTGTGTGTCTCTCGCCCCCCTTTTTGCAGAAGCGGGTCGGGAAGCACACAAGTTTTTTTTGTTTTTGTTTTGTTTTGTTTGTTTTGTTTTTTTTTCTCTCCAACTCACCGGCCAGGCAAAACTGAAGGGCAAAACTATCCTGGATTTCTCATTCCTGACAGAGCTCTTGAAAGAAAAGGTATTCCCTCCGAGGACAGGCGTAGATCCCATTCCGAAGCTGCAGGGCCCCGCAGCGGAAACTCTCGACTGATATTCCTTCAGGCAAACTTTAAAAAACGTGTCGCACTCGTCCCGCGTGCATTTTCTATCCGCCGTGTTCCGCGAGCCGTCACAACACGCGCCGCTCAGCAGCTCTCCGTTCACATTGTGCATCGATAAGATTTGCAACTCGAATTGTCCAGATCCCTCTGACACCTGTGGGGGGGGGGGGGGGGGGGAGAGACAGAAAGCGGTGAATGCGATGGGAACAAACAGGGGAAAAAAAAAAAAAAGAGAGAGAGAGAGAGAGAGAGAGAGAGAGGCTGAACACCGCAGGGGCCGCTGCGTCCTCTGCACTTGCAGCGTGAGGCATTGCTACAATGTAACGTGTTAGCATGGCCGTGCAACACATGCAATCAAAGTACATCCAGACGGCAGAGGTGAGCGACCCTTTCCCGCTGTGTGCTGCCCCCCCCCCCCCCCCCCCCCCCTCCCCCTCCCCCTCCTCCTCCTCCTCCTCTTCCTCATGTAATCCACGTACCTTCGCGAGGAAGCAGAGCAAAAAGGCAGCAACGACTGAGCCCCGTCTCAAAATCATGCCTCCGGACTGCTGTTGCCACTCGTTTGTACTAGTCGTCTGGCCGACACACGGCACCAGAGCTCTCCTCTGGTTTAAACATGCACGAGTGGGGAACAACACTTAGATCAGCGGAGCACAGGTTCCCGACTCATAGACCTCTTCCTCTGAGTCCCTCAACCTCTGCGGGCGTCTGCGCGGCTTCTCCCCGTCCGACGGTTTCCACTTGTTGCTGAAGAAAGTTTACACAGTAGCCATGCGGCAGCAGAGCCCACTGCTTGCTTGCTTGCTTGCTTGCTTGCTGACTGACTGACTGACTGACTGCTGGTCCGAGCAGGGGCTGGCTACACAAGTTCAACAGAGAGGGGAGTGTCTGCGGAGCCACGAGCCTCCATATTCATGAGCGGAGCGCACTGAGCCCGCCCCGCAAACTATATGAGGACAATCATCATCATCATCGGCCCGAGGTTGCTTTTAAAGACTCTCTGGCAGTGATGAGTTGGAAAATAACAGTGGAAATAAACTATGGCCTGCAGTCATATTGATAATCATAAGTCATCACAACCACAAACCCAAACATAAATGAATTATATTTTCAGAGAAGCATCAATTTATACCTCTCCCCCCTCCTTTAAAAGATCCCATCCTCCTGCATCCTGCATTAGTAGCATACTATACTCACCACAATTTATAGTATTATTTTACCTCATAAAGATTTATGGCAACTTAAAAGGTTGATAGACCAAGCGCGACTGGTTTTACTCTCCTCTACATTTGTGCCATTGGGTAACGCACTAAATCATCTAGATTACAAGATGAGCTTGCACCAAGGCCGGCAGCTGAGCCAAGGGCATTTTGTTAAATGTATGGTATGTTAGACATCTTTCCTCATGTCGTGCAAGCCTTGGAGAAAGAGCATTAAATTCCACAGTCGAGAACATTCAATATATTTTCTGTATATGTTTTTTTTTTTTTTTTTTTTAAATCTCATTTTAATCTATTTATTCTATTTTTCTATATTTAAATGAAGTCTGAACGTCAAAGCTGACAACGTGATGGTATCGGGAGTGCACACAACAGTGCCCCAGAGTGGCAGACCTGCAGGTTTTATGCCTGCTTGAGAGGAATGTCACCCATTTTAAATGACATGCAATCTACTGCTGTTTCCAACAATCAACCTCTAGTTTATGGTTAAACATCATACAAGTACAAGGACGGACGTTGGTGAAACCCCTGCAAACCTGACTGTTTTATTGATGTGGCCACAGAAATACACTGACAGACTGCTGAAAGATATTACCCCCCCACCCCCCACCCCACACACACACACACACACACACACTATCCTTACGGTGTCGAAGGGCAATTGCGACCAGGTGTATCTCTGCAAGAAGGTAATCTGTGAGGTGGATCAGTGGCCACGCACACACATTCATATGAGAGGATGAGAACCCCTCCCTCAGCCCCTGTGGTTAGTGATTTGTGTGGACCAATTACACAGGTCATTCAATGGGTCACAATCAAGGAAACACAGTTGGGAACCGCGGCACTGTAGAAAGAGGAGTGTATCAATCAGTAACTATGGAACGTTTCACCATCACACTTTATAGCTGTTTATGAGGGTGTCACACGTCTCACTTGTATGCATTTGCAGCTGATAAGCAGTAAGGTCTGACATTTTCTTATTATTTTTCTAAAGAAACCATGCAAGCCATTAAGGCCTATGTCATTGTTTTCACTAAGGCTGAAAAGCTTATCTTATCTTTAGCTTAGATGCCTCAGTGACAAAGATCTGGAGGGATATCCCCAAATGTCCTGAGGTCTTTATCCTGAAAGGCCTTGTTTAGTAGTTGTAGTAGCAGCTGTAGTATGACAGGAAAATGCATTCATATTCAAGCTACTGAGTGTTTTCCACCATCTTAAATCACTGCTGTCAAAAATCAGACGTCACGTTTCCTGTGGCTGAACTTCAAGATGAAAGGTGCACGTTTCCTCCCCGTCCGCCTCAGTCGCTGAACTGATAGACATCTCAGGTTACAGGGCTCACTGAAATGCTCTCTCTGGGTAATTAGGGTTAATTGGAGAATTTCTTAACCCAAGGGAGCTTTTTCTTTTTTAAAAAAAAAAAAAGAAAAAAAAAGAAAGAAAGCCAAAATTGAGTCTAGAGATTGTAGATGGTTTGGGGTTGGGTGAGGTGGGGTGGAGGGTGACTGGATCCTGTCTGGTGTTCCCCCGTGACCTGCCCAGAGGTGATGCCTGCGTTGGGATGATGACCGGGGTGGGGGAGAGCAATTGTGGTACTGAAGTTCAATGAAAAGAAATCATGAGAGATATGATCCAATTCAAATGAAGAGAACAAATAGGTTTGACACCAGGTTTTTCAGGGGGGAAATGTCAGATATGTTCATTTGTTTCAACAAAAAAAAATCTTGCTTCGCTCATTTTGTTCTTGTCAAACAGTTACACAAGTTTTACAGAATGTGATTACACATTAAAATGTTTTAAGACAGATATTCTGTCTCATTTTGCATTCGCAGATAGTATGTTATCTAGGAAGGATAAGGAAGGATGCCTCCTTGCTTTATTCAGCTCTTCCACTTTGATTCCACTCTCCCTGTGTATCGTACAGCTAATAGGTATCTAAGCAGCGTGTTCACTGTTCCCGCATAAGCATGACCTATAGTCGTCATGGAGCACAGACAGGGTATCTCCTCTGAGGCCATGGTGCTAATCTCCTGCAGCCTTAATGTGATTATGGTAATGATCACACAAATGACCCCTGGGCTTTGGGGGATCCATGGTTCACACATTCTCACACACAGGCTGCACAGGCACCGTGACTCCACTGGCCTGCATGCGAGACCACCAGACTGAGCCAGTCCTGGTGGCCTGCTCCTGTTCTTCTGTCCTCGCTGGGCTTGGAAGAGGGGAGTGAATGACCAAATAAATTCCAGCCGGCAACAAAAGAGCTGAACGGCCATGAGAGAGATGGATATCTTTTGTTGTCTGACACCCAATGCCGTATTCCAATCCAATTACCTCAGCCTTTTGCAACCCCTGCTATCGCAGTGCATGGCATTGAAGCCGGCCTGAATTCAGACTCGGACCCCTAACAAGAATGTGGTGGATTAGGTGCTTAGCGAGTGTTCCCTTCCCCCCCTACATTTACTAAACTCTGTGGTACACTCTCTTCTAAAAAGATTTAGAGCTACCAGCCATCTATTTTAAATGTTATCCCATTTATTTTAATGCCATTGCTGTCTGGTTCCCAAAGACAGCGAACAGAACAATTTACCCCTTCTTGAATGGCCAAAAGTGGCCTGGTTCAGCAAGGACAGTCAGCAGTGAGGGACAAGAAAGCACCGCGTGACAGAGTAAGGACGGATTTATACCTATGTCAGACTGTGGTGGAAACATCAGTGTGAATACACATCAGGGCAACACCAAGAGCAGCTGGGGCAACTTGAGTATACTTCTACTTGGTTCTGCTTCCAGTAGATATTGTTGATAATGTGTTGAAAATGTGGACCAAGTTTGGTTTGATGTGACCTTCACTGTGGAGAATGATGTGAGTGTGAGTTTAGAGACGGCTGTTTGCAGCAGAAGTTTCTCTACCTCCACCTCAGAAGAGCTTTTTGTAAGTTTTTGCTGTTGCTACATGGCAACGTTAGCATCTGCTGTTAACTTACCAAACTGGAAAATATGTTGCAAGTTCAGTATCAGAGTATTCAGAGTTGTATCCAATACTGGAAAGAAATCATCTTTTTTTTTTTTTTATCTCTATCATTTTTTCCTCTACTGCAGCGAGGATGCTGGAGAGCGAGCCCCGGCCTGGTCTGCCCGTCTCAGTACTTAACCATACTCAATGAACTGTAGAGGAGCTCTGCTCAGAGGCCGTATTATAACCTCTTGTGTTGTAAGTGATGGCTGAAGCTCTTGGCAAGACGGATAAGTAAACAGCTGTTAACGCTAACGCTGGCAAACGTAGCAGCAGCAGCAGAATTTACAAATAGCTTCTTTAAATCTCCGTTTTAAACATGGATGAATTAGATTCATTTGTGACACCTGTATCACAAATCAATGTCTGTTCTTTAGGGCCACTTATCATGAGTGGTTTTCAGTTACTAATGGTTTAAATTTAAATCATGACTTGATGCCCAGAAGGTAAAACTCCACATTTCATGATATGGAAATAAAATAAAATCCTAATAATAAATAATAAAATAAAAATACATCAGCATTGCAGAATTTTTGTTTTATTCTAATTTTTAATCACTGTATTAAACCACCTGACTGTATATGCAGTAGTTAAAGCTCCACCAGCTGTAACAGTAAAATGCTCAGTAATCACTATAATAATGTAATTTATTTCAATGTATTGGGGCAGATTTTCTGTAAAATAAGTAGTTTTGCTTTTAATATATAATATATAACTGAATTTAGCTAATAATAATTGTACTGAAGCAGGGCTATAAATATTTTTTCATATCTATAATGAAATATTTTACAATGTAGCGCTAGTAGTTTTATTTCACTAAATATCTGAGTGCACAGTACATGTTTTGATCAAAAATCTTTCATTTACAAAGTGAATTAAAGATTGTAAATGTGATCACTGCGGCTTTAATGTGTTTAAGCATAAAGAAATATAGCAAGTTAATGACTTTCCAGTAAAGTTTGCCTGTCTGTGACAGTGACAGACTCGTGGGATGAAAAAGCAGATGTGAGGAGCAGATGAGGGTTCAAGCCACTACAGAGCAAAAAAAGGAGGATTTGTGTGCAGTTAAGTGTACAGCCCATTTAAGAGCATCACAGTGTTTACATGGTGTGTTTATGGGAGCTGCTTTTACAGAACATGTTACAGATGGTATCAGCAATCGTCACTTGGATAAATATTATTTTCCGCTGTTAAAGGTGGCTGCTTTGTTATTTTCAACATTTATTCAAAAGCCTGTACTGTGAGGTGATGGTATTTTGATGTCTGAGTGTGCATGTGGAAAGTACCTCAATGCGGTTAGTGCACAGGGAGTCCAGCTGCTATGTGGAGGTTAAGTAAAAATTGGATTATGGAGGGTTAGGTTGAGAGCGTGGGTTTTGATTTTCATTGGTTCAAACTGTGCTTAATTGCTGTGGTGATGCTGTGGGTGACTCATTTATGTCATGTTTATTCTCGTTGTCTTTCTTCTTCTTTTTTTAATTCCCAAAGTGGTGCTGTGTTTGTCAGTGACGCTGAGGAGCTGCAGGGATTTGAACGCGGTTACTTTTCACGTCAACGGCATCACAAGAAACGACTGGATCAGCACTCTGAGGAAGCGCACATGTGTCAGGTTAAGAAGCTGTGAATGGATCATCAGTCTGTGTGTGTGTGTCCTCGCACATCCTTAATGGCCAGGGAGGTGTTTGATCCGCAGAGGGGAGGGGAGGCCTGAGGGCTGCAGTCAGTGAAACAAATCAGATTATCCCTGCTTAGGCTAGTAGCCTACCACTCATCATCGTAGCATTTCCACCTGGCTAACAAAACCAGAACTCACAATGCTGAGCTGACCCTTGTGATCATGTAATTAAGTGATTTGTGTCTAAGTGCACAATATGTCATAGCTGTCAAATCTGTGTTTGATTAGATTTGTCCCCCTAGTGGAAAAGGCACTTTGAGTATGAGCTGGAAAGGCGAGGTGAATGTTTGCAGCTTAAATCATTGATCAATGAGACAATCTCTCAGGTGGGAGGATGCAAACTATTCAGGCAGGAAGATTAGATCCTCGGCCCATCACAGCATCCGAGGTGGTCTCCCAAAGTTAGGAGGGCCTCAGGATCAGTGAGTCAGAACAGTGCTCTGTTCAAAGAGGATATTGGCTCTCACTTGAGGTGAGAGCGGCTAATTACCTGAACTTCCTATGTGGAGGAGGTGACACTGATAAAAAGCTTCCTCTCTTTTGTCCCCGTTTGTTGATCACATTACACTGTATCATGGATACATACACCCGATCATGCAGGCGCGTGTCAGAGGAAAGAAAGAGAGATGATTACTTGATCTTTTAGCAAACGCTCAGAAAAACGACCTGCAGACTTGTGGAGAGGAACTAGAACAAGTACACAAGTCCAGTCAAAGTGACGTCCATTGCCAGCCCCGAAGGAAAATATTGATGCTGGCAAAGTCTTGACGTCCCTTGCACCATGACGTAGCGGTTTTTCCATGACACATTTGATGATTGCTTCCAAATGGGCCTGTCAGTTTTAATATAGGCGACCCTGCATTTCACTTTTCTCTAAAGTAAACAAAATCCACCAGCTCTCCCACACACACACACACACACACATCACACACCAGGAATGAGTCTTGAGATAGAACAGGCATTTGAGCGCTGATATATGTTTTCATGTTCAATCTTCTCACTCTTGAATGAGGCAGTTTGAATAGATGTGGTTTTTGTAAGTCTGCAGACTGTAGGCCACAGTGTTATTTCAGGAAACTGGAAGTAAATCCATGATGTGACAGTAAAAAGTAGTATTTGGTGGTTGGAAGTTTAAAAAAAAAAAGATGAACAATGAGATTTAAATTCAATAGAAGAGGACTGTCAGAGTGTTTACTTTGCACTTTTCCACACAGTAATAAATTAAAATATAGGCCATGTGTGCGCTGTTAATTTTATACAACAATAAACTCATTTCTTGTCATATTTAGTGCTGGGCTTGGACCCAATGCCAACATTTAGTGAGTCAATATACCGACAATTAGATTATACAGTGTCAACTAACAAGGGAAGGACAATATTCGGTTTGTTTATAGACGTGTGTGTGACTGCGCTGCAGGAGAAGTGGAGCAGGCACAAAGAGCGTGGAAACGTGGGAACAGCTCACTTACAAGACGCACGGCAAAGCAGAGTATTGGACGGGTCCACTTCACTGGAGCATGTCAACTACCTGTTAATGTTAAACTAATGAGTCTACTTTCATTCCCATTGTGAGGATCTGACACATGATTATAAATCACCATGTGCTGACCTCTTTTTCTTGTTTTGTTCTATTCTTGTGAGCTATTAAACAAAGTTGCAGCTGACAAACACGCAGCCTCGGCCAAGTTCCCTAGGCTGCGATGATAAAGTCTGACTGTTAATTTTCTTGGCTTGAGCTGAGAGACTTTAACTTTATCCTGCACTGTTAGACAAAATACATATTTTTCGGACAGTTTGCAATAATGTCACGCTTCTGTTCAGTCTGCACAAAAGGAGAAGCGACACATAGATCAATGGTAGACATCAGCATGGTTGAATTTCACTATGCTTTAATAGGCAGCAGGAGTGTTTTATTGCCACCTTTTTTTTTTTTTTTTTCTTGGCCGTGACTCTCAATATGCTGTGTGAAGTAGCTATAAAACTGTCAGTAGAGAAATATTTTCCACACAGCATGATGACAAATAGCATGTAGGCAATGTATGCGTGGGTGTCATACAGACAATATACTGTAATGTGTAATACTTTTTCTAATTATCAGCTTGGCTCATTGGACCGAACACTGAAGGCTGCTTGTGTTGTTGGACTGGATAAGTGGAGAGAAACAAACTTTAATCAGCTTGGACTGCATGGAGTACTTCTTGTTTTCGTTCATCTCACTGGCTGCGCTAAATGGAGCCAAAGGTTTTAGTAATTTAATTATACAGGTTCAGTTCAAAAGGCTTTTTTTTTTTTTAGATGTTAATATGACTTGGTAAACAGAAAATACTGGGGGAAAATAATCTGCACAATGAAGAAAAATATCCACACATTGCTCTCTTGTTACCAGTTCTTCTTGAGTTTGACTCCCACTGTTCAAGTGTTTTTAAATCCACCATGTTGTCTGCAGCTGAACATGTTGGCGACATAAGTTTGTTTCCTACATCACGTGAAGGCAGGGAAATTCTGTGCACATCGGCGCTGCCTCTGAGAAATCATGAAAAGTGAGAAATGGGAATGTTCAGGCTCATAATTTCCTTCGTCTTATACCTCACAGCATTCCAGTGGTTGTGGGTGGGAATAAAATAGACACCCAGAAGAAGAAAAAAAAAAGCTGCTGCATAGGTTTGGCTGCTTTCAGAGTACACAGGTACAAAAAAAGTATCATGCGCTCTTGAATTAAGCCAAATATAGATGCTAGAACATGTTTAAAAGCCTAAAACATGCTGCTATTTCTTTATTTATAGCACTGTCAAACTAAACATCCAATCAGCTTAAAGTGTGAGAACAAGACTTGCCTTTTGAACTCAGGTCAGAAAGAGGATACCTCTGCATGGTTGGCAGACTCATGGCCCTTTGAAGAGGTGTCAGTTTGCAACAAGCTGGCATCTCTGCCTGGTTCTGTCTTGTGGCTTCTCCGCGTTAAATGGTCCAAAACAACAAAGCAAAGTATTTCCATTAGCAGCAAAAAAAAAAAAAAAAAATCATATTAAAGGATTGATAAGCCAAGATAATAGTCAGCAAATTCAAACTGTGACAAGTCTGCACTTGCTAATAGGATGAGTCAAAGTTTCAGGAAACGTTACACTTTTAAGTGAAAGTAGTTTTGGGAGAAGCTAAAAGACAGGGGCTGTAGATCACATAGAGGACTGTGCACGGAGGAGCTTCACAACCATTTAACAGTGTAAATATATTACGGCTGAAAAGGTTTGGCTGCTCTTGTAATACACTGCATATGTTTTCATACAGGAGATTATGCTGTGTACTCGAATACGTGAGCGATATCGACTGTGACAGTGTAGCTGTGGCTTGCTGTCATGCTGTCTGGGGCTGGCTATAGGCTGGCAGAGGCAGACAGTGTTTTGACATGAGGGTGCCTGTCTGTCACTGGCTGAGTCGACTTGTGCTGAAAGAGAGCGGGCTGCTGGCAAGTCTCACTGGATCTGTGAATCAAGGTCAGCACAGCAGAAGAGGCCCAGTGTTTTCTTGATTCACTGACAGACCCAGCTAACTCTGTTTATGATGACGGCTAAACAAAAACAGTCTGGAAACCATAGACGCCGAATCTTGTTTTAATTATTTTTATTTGATAATGTTTTTCATTGTGACCCGACTGGAATCCCTGAATACATCTTAATGTGGTGTGCGAAGGCCTGAACGTCTCATCTCCCTTGGTGCATTATGCTTTATGTAAATCAAGGAGGAAAAAAGGGGAGATCTTTTGTGTCAGCACATCTAACACTCTTTTGTGCTACGTTAAAGGCTTGTCTTGTGAAATCATGCTTCACCGCTATTGTGAACATGTGGTTTGTGCACGTTCATTAGGAGGAGCTTGCGAGTGACATGATGTTAGCTCTTAGGGTTGAAAGTGAGAGGTTGTGCTCATTAGCAGGCTCAAAATGAGGCCCGCTCTGGGACCAGTCTGTCAAATCCTGACACTAACCCTTCACAATAATGTCTGCTATGCAAAAAAAAAAGAAAGAAAGAAAGAAAGAAATTAATTAAGAACAACATGAACATTTAGTCGTGCTTACTGGATGATACTAGCAGCGTTCCTTGCCAACAAAAGAAAAAATGCTAAAAACTTCATATTAATTCTGGCTCAATTAATACAGAGTGCATTCACGTTGACCAGCAATCATTACGCTCCAGTGATCTAAAGGCCATTGTCAGACAGGCACTTGAAGAAGTCTTTTGTGTAACAGAAGAATGGCAAAGTGACCCCCGGCAGAGCAGAGCAAGGCCAGGAAGACATTTTTTTCAGCCCCACCGCCCGCTCCTCTCAGCAGCCTGGAGTAAAATTTCAGGGTCCAAGTGGCCATGAGTGTTGCTGAGTGATAGGCAGAGAGAGGAGACCCTAAACCCAATAGCTTTGATGATTGAAACAAAACACAGAGCCCCCCCAGACCATAGCCTGCAGCTCTGTGACTAAGCACGCCGTCATGCTTGCATGAGGGCTGCAGCCCCGGGAGTTTGATTATACTGTATGTGCAACTTTTTTCTTACCCTCTGTGTTTAGTCTAGTTGTGTGTACATAGAAGCTAGAGAGCTAGAAACAATACAGTCCACTATCATCAATCAACATTTGCTGCAGTTGCCTCACTGACGGCGAGAGGAAGACCAGACAGTCTTGACAATGACAGTGATTTTCTGGGGCCAAAGGTGAATCTGCTGGGTCACAAATCTTTGACCTTATATGAAGTAAAATGCTGTTTCTGTGAATCAGCTCCATCATCCCCATTCATTCCTCGTCTCTTGTCCAATGCAGGGAGAGCGATGGTTTTATACCCACAGAATCCACAGTGTGGTGGTACAAAGCACTATGACCCAGGGCCTGGTGTTGGTGTGTTGCATTGCCACGAGCTGTTAAGTTTATTTTAAAGTAAAAAAGTTTAGTCATGTGTTAAATCAGTGTTGACTTTTTTTTTCTCTATTTAACCAAGACCATGATCTTTTCATAACTTTTGCCAAAACCTAATCATTAAAACCTTACTTAGGGAAAACAAACACAAGCCAACGTACTGCAGAAAAACTTTTTTTTTTTTTTTAGATTTAGATTTTGATGACATCTTGTACAGACATGCTTCGGCTAAAACCTCTTGATACTATCTTCCACTCTGCTCTTAGGTTCATTACAGGTGACGCCTGTAATTATCATCATTGCGTCCTGTATAAAAAGCTTAGACGGTCATTCTCTCTCTTAGAGGCCTGTTTTGCACATATTTGTTTAATTCCAAGGCCCTTGTTGGAAAACTACCCTCATATCTTAATTCCATGTTAGTTTGGACCACATTACACAAGGTCTACTGTCTGGCTTACACTTCATGTCCTGGGAGTTCACACTGAGCTGCCTTTGGCTTCATTGCACCATCAACCTTGACCAACTACAAAGCTCTTAAAAATGTATTTGTATTTGTCATTTTAGATTCTTAATCTCTAACCTTGCAGTTTCTGTTTGCATATGTTTTAATCAATTGTCTTCATATTATTTATTAATTGTATTTATATGTTTTTATTGATGTCCCTTTTGGTATTTTCTACTCTGCGTCATTGCAAATGACGGCTTTACCCTCAATGATTTTTGAGTTTATATAAAGACATATAAAACATTTCAGCCCAACAAATTTGACAAAACTGGTCCCTCAAGGGCAGGATGACATGATTTGTCAGATTCAGTTACTTCATGAAAGTAACATACTGACAAGTGTGAGTTAGAGAAAGGCTTGTAACGCTGCTTTGTAATTTTGTTGCAACTCCCTCTGAATATTTCACAGTATTTTTGGCCAGTGAAATATTTGTTTACCCGACACATGGATGTGAATAATGCTTTCAATACTTTGAGGCATAAACCATGTCCTGTGGGTGTGTCGCGGTTGAGGCGCGTGTGCGCAATGTTGGGAAAACAGCCGTGTCAAGAAAAGTGGAGTGCGTCTTCACCTCGGCCTCATGCTGCAAGTTGACATCTTATCAAGATAGGTGTGAGGCAGTGTGTGTGTGTGTGTGTGTGTGGGGGGGGGGGGGGGGGGCATATGGTTAATAGTGATAAGGATCTTGCTGATTCACAGTGAAAAGTTGAACATGCCTTAAGGTCTCTTGTTCCCTATAGAAAAAAAAAGCACATTTACAACAGATGTCTTGACAGATGTTTTGTACACTGGTCATTAAAGGAAGCAAAAAGAGCCATTATAACATCTACCCTGTTAGCGTAGCTGCAGTAAGAAGCCATGCATTTTTATGTGGACTGACTTCCGAAACGCTCCTTATAGAGCATGTGTGTCCTCCAGAATGAATTTGATCATTACAAAAGTGATTTATATAACCCTTTTATGATCCGCCACCATTACCTTCAAGGCTTGCTGAGCCTTGAGTTTAAAACGGTTGGTTAAAGTCAGTAATAGACTGTGATAATTGCTGATCTTATGGTCGGTTGGGTGAAAATTTAGTTTTTTCCTAGTGAGCAGTTTGCAGATGCATTCAATATAAATACTTCCTCCAAATAAAAAAAAACACCACCAATCTGAACTGCAGCTCTTTGACATGGTTGCATGACATCAAAAAGCTGAACTAATCTAAATCAATGCAAAGTAGAGACTGAGACTTTCAACTCCGCTGCTCACTCCACATCTTCAGGATGTAGGAGAGAGAGAGAAAACACTGGAAGGCAAAAAGCTACAGGTTCGTGGGATGTGTGTAAATCTGCTGTTGCTCGGTCAAAGAGCAGATAGCGGCTCCTTCTCATTTTATTACCCTTTAGAAACATACTCAAGAGTATTATGTTATCAAACTGGGAAAAGGGAGGGAGTGCACAGACAGCTGAACAAAGGCAATGCAAACAGCTGTGCCAGTGCAAACAACAGTCAGATTAAAAGTTAGGCAGGCCTCGCTAACATAATACTGCCATCGAATGATAGCAGCCACGAAGGGCTCTCCAGCTGCGATTTGGCTGTTTTGTTTTTTTGTTTTTTTTTCTTTTTATTTCTGCCCTTTTCAAGAGCTGACAGTTGTACTAGATTAAGCTGGTCCCTGATTACAAACAAAGACCAAACCCTGATTAGTTCAACGTCCCACTCAGCTGAATGACAATGGCTTCGCCTCACGTCTGCTCGAATGCACTCAGAGGACGGTTCGCAGACTCGATGGTGTCTCACTTGAGGTGGCTGGCTGCAGTAGGAGGATCAGTGTTGATACAGCTGATCTCTGTTATTCCAAGTGAAATATATGGCCCTGTTTGTTTTCAGAGATAGACCCAATGCTTTGTTTCAAGTTTATATTTATCTATCGGGGGAAATATGTCAGCACTGATCCAGCTTGTACTTTTTACACAGTCTCTTATATGTGTCTTTATTACATTTGAAGGTTTTGCTAAGGCCACATTTCTTAATGAAAATGGTGTGTATGTGTGTGTGTGTGTGTGTGTGTGTGTGTGCGTGTGTGTGTGTATAGAGCACCTTTAAAAACAGACTTTACAAAGTACTTTGACACACTAATCGGAGGAGGACATAAATACAGGAACGCATGCACACACATGCAAACACACACACAGTAAAAACCATAAAAGGGTGATTTAAAAATAATAAAGAATATAGTAAAACAGTAAAAAATATAATAAATAATAGTAATAAATAAAGGGACAACAGAAAAAAGTAAACGATTAAAAAAAGTAAAAAGACATCACATCAAAGCAAGTCCATAAAAATGGGTTTTAAGAAGTGATTTGAAAGAAGTCACTGCTCGCCCTCTCTCACCTCTTCCTTCACATTATTTAACCTAAAAACAGAGCAAAACACCTCAATTACACACAGTTATTCCCCTGTGAACTGCAAGTGATTAGAGGTGGTGGATTTTATGAGCCATGTTTCAAAGATATGGACATTGTTACCTACAGTGTTCTGGGCTGTATAAAAATGACACCCCTGAACACCCTGCAGTTATTGAAAGAGCGCCAGTAACAGTGGAGAGCAGTAATTTTAGAGTTGCGTGCAAGAGACAATACCTTGTGGAGCTGTCGCACACCCATGTGATGGATTTCCCCTCAAGAAGGTTTGATTGGTATCTATTAGTGGGGGAAAACAAGAAAATGACTAAAAGCATTGTTGAAAACTCTTGGCAGGAGTCAAGGTAATGCTCTCTGTTGGACAACTCTCAGCAGACTAATGTTACAACCAGAGAACATTTTGTTACAGAGCACCTTGAGAAGTATTTAGATGCGATGATAATCCAAGAATTATTGGATTGTTATTGCTATAAAAATTTAATCGGACAAATTGGCCTCTGCATATGGTGGTGGTTTGCACACTTAGGATGATATTCAGGTTCGATTTTGGAGCATGTGGTTGAAGTAATGGTATTACCTCAGTTTATGCATGAGGCAATACAGTATTCCTCTACGTCTTTGGAGGGAAGGGGAAGTCCCCGCGTCTGTGTGCTGTTTGACTGGACTGGTTGAGTAATGCAGCCTGGGATTAGGTGGAGCAGCCTCACAGCAGCAAACCCTCCCTCACACTGATCCGTCTGGACCCACGCAAGTGAACGGTTGGATCAGAACCACAGCTGGCCTGTGTCCTTCCACCGCGTAAAGCCATTCATGCACTGGTTTTAAAGCTGGAACATGCACATTTTTTTGTGTTAAGTTATAAATGAACAAATAAACTGAATTTACTGTACATTATCATGCCTAAATATGTACATGCACATGTATGTTTTGTTTTGATGCAGGAGGAAACACTGAGAATTTGTCATGACAATAAAACATGTAATTGCAGCGCTGCCAGTAACAAATGCCAATGCAAATTAGAGGGTTATGAACCCAATTTTTAGGAGACTTGACATTAATGCCTTGTGCCTCTGTGACTGTGTGTACATTTCTAATTCCCCTGTCAGCCGCAACATGGCTTTTGAATGAGCAAGTTTCCACCTGTTTTATGAGCATCTTAAATTTTGTGTAGGAAAAGTTGCCTGTCAGTTTGTGAGGACAAGAAATCTGCACACTACACAAAAGCAAACGTGCAAACACAAAGATTTGCAGGATACAAGATCTTCAGTGTGTTTTTTTTTTTTTTTACCAGAGATGCAAGCCAGTGCAAGTGGCGCTCATTGGCAAGAGCCTCTGAATGTTTAACATCAATTTCTGCATTTTTTTGGCCAGTGAAATATTTGTTTACCCAACACGTGAATGTGAATGTTTTTCAGATTTTGAGGCATAAATCATATCCTGTGGCTGTATTTCCTATAGGTGTGGTGACCAGCAGACAGATGGCTTGTGGCTGTTGAGGCCAGTGGCTGCAATGTTGGGAAGTCACAGCGCAGAAACATGGTCAGAAAGCAGTATGAGAAAAAAAAAAAAAAAAAAAGCAAAACAGCGAAGATTATCGTTTCTTTAGCCTCGTTGTCAATTCAAGGTTGACAGCTTTTCAAGATAAGTGGGGTGGAAAGAGGAGGAGGAGGAGAGTTAATGATAATAATGATAAGGATCTTCTAAAGAATGGGACATTCTCACATCTTACTGAGCTGTCCGGCTCAATTTAATCGCTGTATATGTTTTAGTAAATTTAAACAGAAAAACCGGCCTCCCCATTCGTGTGGCTGCAGAAAACACATTTTGGTGCCCTGACTTTCCAGACACGCTTCACACACAGAATGTGGCCAAGCTTCACCATATCAAATCTGATACGACATGGAGCACTAATTTGCTTAAAAGGAATTGCAATGCTTTGCTGCATCAAAGCATTAGAATATATCAGTGGCAGAAAAACAAGTCGCTGTGTAATGTGTCAACGTTAAATCATTAGACAGATGTTGAGGGTGGCAGTTTAAAAGCACAGTTAAAAAAATGATTAACGCTGGGATGTGACAGCATGAAAATTAATGGGCGATCCAATCATATACGTGGTTAAACAAACCGCCGAAGACTGAAAACACCCCTCATTTAGTGTTTAGAAAGTCAGCAGCAACTATGTGACAGCTCCCTCCCATCTCCGTTGCTATCTTGCAACATCTCAATGAGAAAACTAATCATGCTGTAATTCTCAAATGCACAATTGTGTGTACAAAGAACTGTGAGACAAAGCAGTGGCGAGGAGAAAACTATGCAGAGCATCTTGAGAAAAGCTTATATGATTGTTTATACTGCACCACTGGGACTTGTCACGCACTGTATTTTTCACAAAGACACTGAAGGAGGCGTGAACTACTCCACTAACTCGGTACCAATCAGCTGTGTGTAACTGGGTGGAAATTGGCTGTATATTATCAAAAGATTACAATCTAAGCTGTGCAGTGTGTGCATGTAAGTCATGCCATATCCTGTGAGGGCCTCAAGTTAAACAGCCAGACTTAAGCTACATGAAGGAGACTGAGACTTCAGTGACTGTGAGGCCCCCATCAAGATACGGAGGAAAATCTGTCAGATCGTGAATGACATGAGTTTAGACGGACGTGGAGCAGCAATTATTGAGAAACTGTGTTTGTTACAGTTTGTGAGGGTTTCAGGTTTGAGAGGTGTTTGGATTAAGAAATCACATTGTTATTTGAGATTTTTGTGTAGTGTAGACTGAGGTGATGGATTGGGTGTGTGTGGCACACAGCTGGTTTGTGTGTTTCCTAAGACGGCAGCGGCAGCCTCTCTGGGGTGTCTATGGTCTAGTGTCCTTGGAAAGGCTCAGCTGGACTTCTGTATTCACGTCCAGGCTTCAGTCCCAGCTTGCAGCAGTGTGGAGTGACAGATTGAAATGCTGAGGAAAGTGTTTAACCCCTGCCACCCCTCAAATTAACCAACTTGTGTCCCATTTCCTAAAGGATCTTGAGAACATATTTATGGGAGAAGGGCTTTATTTGGGTATGAGATCTTTCCTGCCCCCTCATTCAGGTTCAGACTGTGTTTGGCTGATGGTTTGGTTTAGTTTTAGGTTTTAATCTTCAGATTTGGCTTAGTAAAGAAGGGCCTGGCTAAATTTTAAATGAGATATGAATTATTATTACCTTTTTAGTTGTGCAGTAATGATAGTGCAGCTATATTTTCCATTTTTTAAACAGCATATAACTAGTTTTGGACATATGAATGTTTTGAAGATGTTGCCTTGCATCTGAAGGATAGTATTTCTAAGAGAACTGAGTTCATGGTGTTATACTAACTGGACAATGTTATAATATACACCCTAAACATAAGTGACAGATGCACCTTCTACCCTTGGTTTTGCTGGACTACAGAAGATATGGAAGAAACTACATCTTTGACCTGATCTCAGTGCCACTAACTACAATGAGTAGGAAATGCAGCCATGTTCAGGGATAATGACCCTTTTTCTCTACAGGTTCTCAAACCTCTTAAAGGCTCCCGAGCTGCCAATCAGCACCTGATTAACACCAAAGGCCTCTCCATTTCCCCTCCCTGCTTTCATCTCTACAGTGATCGACCCTCCGAGTGAAATGGAGACCGCGGACTTGTCAAAGCCGAGTCTGTGGACAGTCTGCATCTTGTTATTAGCACCTCAACAGGTTTTACTGAAGCCAAGAAGGAATAAAACTTAGACGTGTTCAGTCCTTTGTGTTTTCTTCCCCCTATTTCACCTCAAAGCTCATGACGGCAAGGGAATGATTGTAATGCTTTATCATAACCCCACTGTGGTTCTTTTGAAAAACATTCAAACCAGCGCTTAAATTCGATTATTTTCTTGGACCTTTCTACCTGCTCGACATGATTGCTTTGAACTTGAGCGTCAGAAAAAGAGAAATTCAATCTGATCCACTCAAATGCTTTTCACTGACAACTGAAGAAAATCCCTCCAGGTTAATGATAGGTCAGCGCTGAATGGAAGACTCAGGCCTATACGTTTACTGAGTCCCGAGAGAGGGGCTATCTGGTGCTTCATCTGGTTAGCAGGTATAAAAAGACTGGGTCACAGGTGAGCCACAGATGGTGTATGTATGTGTATCAGTGTGTCTAGATCTTAATTGTCCCAGTGATTCATAAACTACTGTTCTAGGTTCATAGGCTTATATTTCACCATACATTATTTGAAATTGCAGCAGAGTCCCAGCTATTTTTCCTTCCATATTTATGCAGAAGGAGCAAGTAAAAATTTTAATTCTTTAAATGCTACTACAGTAATAATACAACCCATGACTCAGGAGTTTGACTTTGTTTGTTCTCAAGCGTGAAAGGTTTCCAGGATCTCTAATATCTGAGGTGCATTTGAAAATGTACTAATACCTTTGCCCGAGTCAACAAAAATCTGTGTAATTCGTTTTCCAAAGCCACATAGAAATGGTCCTTAAAGTGAGAGTGTAACTTTTGCTGAACAGCAGCCACGAAAGTAACAAGTGGCAATTATGGGATAATGTTACACGCTAAAGCCGACAGTAGCAGTTCTTGACTTGTAGCGCAGAGTCACACAACAATATCTCTATGTTTGCTAACTGTAGCCACCATTAGCTAACAGTCACAGCAGACCAAGTAAGGCTGTGGATGCAACCCTGAGTTGTTCATATTAAAAAAAATATTAATTTTTTCTTTCAAAATGTATGTGGTTGCTCAATGTTAAGTAAAGGTTTCTGCAGCCACATTGATTTGAAGTTAAAAATATAAACATTTGTGAAGAAAGAAGTTGTGTTTTTTATGTTGTCTGCGCTCCAGTATTTCCATATGTGATGTCTGCTTTATAAAAACCTTGTCAAAGTGTGTGCATGGATGTAAGACCACAAAAACACACACACACAGAGAGTGATATTTCTGATGACAAGGCGCTTTCTCTAGGTTTCCCGCATTCAGCTCTATTAGGAGCATGTTTATTTGAGTCCAGCTCAACAACACATGTATATAGTATTTTATTACTAAAGCATCGCCATAGGACTTTCAGGGGAGATTTGGGGTGTGCTGTCAGGAAAACACAACCACTTATTAAAGTCTAGACGCAACATAAAACCATCAGAAGTCCTGGAGTAAGCACTCACAGGCTCTCATGGACAGAGCTGTCAGTGTCTGCTCAACCACGCTGGTTTTCTGCTGCTTTACAGAGCATAAAACAACTTTTCCTGAAGATTACCCAAGTTGACTTGTGCTATTTACAACTCGTAACACACAGCTTTTCACTGATAGCTCCCTTCGCAGCAGAGCCAAGACATTCCTCAATATCCAGAGGTCTCCCACCTGCAGCACAGTGAAGATACCCGAGTTAGATTTACAAGCTCTGAAACTGCGTTTTCATGGCTGAACCTGTAGCAGACCTACAGGCAGGTCTCAAGGGAGAGAGAAACCTTTGGTTTTAAAGTAATTTCCTGTTCCACCATCTCCTACAGGTAAGGACACAGAGAGCAGTATCCTCTACACAAGGGATTCTCTCAGAGTTTAAACAGATCATCCTAATATCATTACAGTTAGTCAGGAAAGCAGGACCTTATTTTGGAGTCTAAGCAGAGGCTGCAGTAATTAATTAGTGAGCACTTTAAGGAGAAGCCGGCCCATTCAAAGCTGAAGTTCATCTTACAAAAGAGAAAAGAGATTATACTACGAATAAAGTGCATCTGATGAGTCTGAGTATGAGTCTTCCATTTTGACGCACCATTGTGATAACCATGACTTGGTGACCTTGAACAAAAGGGGGAAGAAACTTTGAGGGCTGTTTGCCTCAGCTTCAGCCCATATCTTGACATTCAAAGAGAAATCGTGAGCACTTGGAATGAAAGCATTTCTCTAATCTTTTAGCGAGACATTGAGATAGAGAACATAGCAAGGTGAAAGGAATGGGGCTGCCTGTGTCTGTGCACAGGAACAGGTCTCAGGAGTCCGGAGGTCTGGCCCACTCTTCAAATGGCACAGTGTTTGTTGGGGAATGTGCAATTATGGAGGCCAGGCCTTTGATCCAGGTTTTCCATCAGGGCTAAATTGTCCTCACATTGAGCGCTGCAGTGTATCCTTGGGCACTCCTTTATATTCTGCTGCTCTTTCATGTGCACCCCTCTGGAACTCAAAGCATCCCCTCTTGAAAAGTGAGCTTGGGCCCGTCCATGCTCCAGTGCGGTGGGGAAAATACTGGCCATTACATCTATGTGTGTGTGTGCAAATAATGCAAATGGCCATACACTGGAACAACTTTGTTTGCCCCCCAAACTGGAAGAATCTCACTTAATCTGGCAAGAGAGACTTTTCTAGCCAGAGTTTCTTTTCAGCAGAATGACAAAAGAGTCGTCACTCTATTGATCAATGATTTCCTCATCTAAACCATTAACCTTAGACCACATCTTAACAAGGCTACTTAAAGAAGCTTTACCAATAGTTAGCTCCTCTTTACAAGATTTGATCAATCTGTCTTTATTAACAGGCTGTGCACCGCAGCCCTTTGAAGTAGCTGTAATTAAACATCTTCTTAATAGGACTATACTCGATCCAGGTGGTTCAGCCAACTACAGGCATTATATCTAACCTTCCCTTTCTCTCCAAGAGCCTTGAGAAAGCAGTCACCAATCAGTTGTGTGACTTCCTACAGAATAATCAGTCAGGATTTAGAGTGCATCAGAGAACAGAGACAGCAGTGGTGAAGGTTACAAATGACCTCCTAATCGCATCGGACAAAGGACTTGTTTCTGCACTTGATACCACTGACCATCACATCCTATTACAGAGACTGGAACATTTAATTGGCATTCAAGGAACTGCACTAAGCTAGTTTAAGTCCTATTTATCAGATCAATTTCAGTTTGTACACATTATCTGTGAATCCTCCATGCACGCAAGAGTTAGTCACAGACTTGGTTCTGTGCATTAGACCATTTGTATTCACCTTGTATAAACTTCCTTTAGGCAATATTATCTGGAAACACTCATTTGTTTTGCCAATGATACCCAATTATATTTGTTAATTGAGATGTCATCAATCAACTAAACCTTGAACATGACTTAAGGACATAAATTTTATGCTACTGAACTCAAACAAAACTGAATTTATTGCACTTGGAGTTCAGACACATATGATTTAATGACATAGTTGCTATACATGGCAAGTGGAGGGAAACTGTAAGGAATCTCTGAGCTATCGTATGTCCTTTAACTCCCACATAACACAAGTTTAAGGGACTACCATTTTTTATCTATTTAGCATTGTAAAAAAAATCTTAAAACTTGTTCTGTGTAAAATGGATTATTGCAATTCCTTATTGTAGGGCAAGTCTCCCAAGACTCT
Source organism: Rachycentron canadum (assembly GCA_038496675.1). NCBI lineage: Eukaryota > Metazoa > Chordata > Actinopteri > Carangiformes > Rachycentridae > Rachycentron > Rachycentron canadum. Next base: position 5,204,007 of record CM076659.1, on the reverse strand, counting down.
CTAGTTAATCCAGAAAGATACTGTATTTCTCCCATATCAGCTTATCTGTGTTGGCTCCCTGTAAAATCAAGAATATAATTTTAAATGTCCAGGCACCACCATATCTTAAAGAGGTCATAGTACACTATTACACCACCAGAGCACTTTCCTCTGAGAGGCTTACTTGTGATTCCTAGAGTCTCCAAAACCAGAATGGGCAACAGAGGATTCAACTCCTCTGACTCCTCTCTTATGGAAACTCTTCCAGTTTGGATCTGGGAGGCAGAAACTCTTACCACATTTAAGATTAGGTTTTAAACTTCTATTGTTTATAAATCCTATAGTTTGGGCTGGCTGAGGCTTGTCTCGAACCATTCCTTAATTATGCTGCTATTGGCCTGAACCTCCAGATGACTTCTCATGATGCACACAGCTCCCCTCTTCCTCATCTGTATGCATTCATATCCCGTTAATACACGTTGCTAACTAGGCATCTTCTGTCTCCCCTGTAATTTTGTGCTCACTCGTCTCTCTCCTCGCTCCTCATGTCCCTTTCTGCAGGTATTTCTGCCTCCTGCAGCATCTGTGACTGCAAGCCCCCTTCTGCCCCCATGAACATGCTCACCCACTTCTTATTATTTATTGTACATTTTTGTGCAGAACTTACATTGCGCTACGTTCCCATTACTCCAGCTTTCTCTCTTTTTAAACCAAACCACCCTGAGCCCAATTCTGATGGTGGTTTCTTCCCGTTGAAAGGAAGTTTTTTTTCTTGCTACTGTCACCAAGTGCTTGCTCATGGTGGAATGTTGGGTCTCAGTAAATAATACGGTAAAGAGTTCAACATGCCTGCTCTGTATGAAAAGTTTGTAATGTCAGTTTCAATTTGGCGCCGTATAAATAAAATTGACATGACTTGACTTGTGTAGGAGGCAAGTTGTGCGGTAAAGCAGATTATATAAACGCGGGTGTATATGGTTATGTTTGGACGGGTTGAATTTCATATTGCATGTGTTTAAGTGTGTGGAAGAAGTGTTTGTGACGGGAAGTTTGTGTGCCTGCATTTGCGTGTGTTTGAGTCTGTGATTGTGATTCTTTCCACATGCTCTCATGTGTTATCTGTCCTCCTCGTAATAACTACCACCTCTGTCAGATTAACTAGAGGGACTTTCTCTCCTTCTTTTTTCTTCTACTGACCTAAGTTGCTCCTTTTTTTTCTAACATCAAGGTCAAATACTTCTTACACTCTTTTCTTCTTTCACTTGGAATGTACTTTGAAGTCATATGAGGAATCATCAAGATCCTGAGGACACCCCAGATCATTAGATTGGGTTCCCAACAAGATGGACATTATGTGCTGTCCTCTCCGTGTGCCCACATATGACTTAATTGTGTGACATGACACTGCAAGTAAACCTCTATAATAATCAACTACAAAGTGAGACCAGATGTTTTATAAGAAAGTAAAATAACGTGAGTTTTCATGTGTGTTGTACGCTTTCATTTAGAATCATTTGCGGCGTAAACTTGCTGGAACCGTGTGTACATTGGAATACTTTACTCTGAAGTCTACATGTATCTGCAGAGGAATAAAAACATTTCTTGAGTCCATCAAACCGTGAATAATGCAGAGTCTTTTCCAAAGTGTCCCTGAGAGAAATAGAGTATTGGTGTCTTTTCTGCGTAAAAACAGTTCAGAGGAATGATTTAGTCGTTGAGGAAACTAGCCAAAAGTAATAGCTCTTTAAGTGTTGAACCTAAAACTGTCCTGTCTCCAGACATGCATCATCATCATCACAGCAAAAGCAATGAATCAAAGCTGAAAACTGAAGCATCACGTCACGGCAGACATGTTCAGTCTTATGTTTGACAACATATCTCGCTCCGTCTGTCTATTTGATGGATTGCCATGAAATCTTGTAGAGACAACCCTGGTCCCCAGAGGATAAATCTGAATGACCTCAGTGGTCCTCAGAGATTTCTTCTAGAACCACCATGAGTTCGAATTATTATTTTTTTTGTTTTTTTTGGCACAGCTATTCATCACAGCAATCGATTGAATGAATTGCCATGAAATTTAGTATAGACATTAATGTCCCCTCAGGATGAACTGGAATGACTGTAATGATCCAAATCTAGGCCAATCATCAGGCCAATGTTTCAATTTTCTCAATATTTTAGTTTCTAAGTAAATACCTGCAAACCCAATGACATCATCATCCGCAGTTGTGCTTTGCGGTTAGTACATGTGACTGTGCAGATGCTTTAAACAGAAATGGTGACTATGTTATATGAAGATTATGCGTCTTTCTTAAGAAACAACAAGCTTGTTCATGAAACTCTACGTAGTCTTACTGAGGCACCGGTTTGTCTGTGGCGCTACAGAGAATTAGCCTCCAAAATAAAAGAATGAAAACAAATGAGTGAATCATGTTTTTCTATAGGTGTGTCAATGTACTGTACATAGCTGCAAGCTGAGTACACATGGCTCCAAATGTGACAGGCTTCTACTTGTTATCGACACAAAAGTTGTATGCCACCATTCATATTGCTTACCTCTGCAATTTGGAGGAAGAGGACACCATGTGCCAGAGGGACGGCTTCTGGGTTTGTAATCATTGTTTCTACTGATAACAAGTCACTCTGTGCCCCCTCCCCCCTCTTTTATCCCACGTGATGTTTCTTTCAAGCTTTTTTAATGAGCTGACAGTGACAACTACTGGTGTCTAAAGAATTAAAGTTTAAAGAGTTTAGCTGCAGTACCTTTGCAGGAACACACAGCTCAACAGAAGGTTTGGGGAAATTGCTGGGTTTCATATTTCATCTACTTCCTGCGGTTAAAGCAATAGCTTAATCCCACAGCCCCCCCACACTGCATCGAGCTCCTGCACCCCGACCCTAACCAGTTCAACTGCTCTTGGAGTTTGGAAGAGCTCAGCTGTTGAGCTGTGTCGAGCCGCTGTGTTAAATAGCTGCAGGAATGTGTTTTAAGTGGTCTCTGCGTTTTGGATGAGGCCAGGCCAGGCTCCGAGCTTATTCCCCCCCCCCCCCCACACACACACACACACACACACACACACACATCTCTACTGGCTAGGTGCCAGGCTCTGCTGCAGGGTGGTGGGTCCCCTCTGAAGGTGATGGTGTGAGAGTGTGGGTGCGTTGCGAGCATGTTGGTGGGGCCGAGCGTTCGTTAGTGGCTCCCATTGTGGTGGGGAGCGCTCTGATGTGACGTCTCCAGTCTCTGAAGTTTGGGCCCTTGTGCTGTGTTCACTGTCACTCAACTCCAAAATAAACATGTACAGTATCTTCTACACAACCACGGGTAACCTGCACCATGTCTCAGAATATCTACTTGGCGCTTTAATAGATTTTTACTGTGCTTTATCTACTGCCAGACGCTTGTTACACTCTCCAGACAGTGTATGACAACAGAGGAGTCAAGATGGAGACCTTAATGTTTTATCACTCGGGGGAATAAGCCACTATGTGTATTAAATAACAATTAAATGAGTCAGTCATCCCTTTTTGTCACACAAACTTCAGTTGACAGTGAGATAGTCTCATCTTGTTTGAATTTACTAATGCAGCCGCAGACCAAAAAAAAAAAAAATCCTTGATGCCTTTGCTGGTGCACTGAAGGTTTTAGGAAGCGTGAGTAGAGAGGGATATTTCAGTCCTGTGAGACACATTCCCTTCTGATAAAAATGTATTACCACAGACAAAGGGAGGTGCTCGGTAGAATTAGATCGGACTGGGAATGGTGCCGATGAGAGCTTGGCTGGCTGCCCTGGAAAGCCACACATGAGTTTACTTAATTGCCAGACAGACCAGAATAATTCTTCCATAATCTGAATTTATACAGTTACTTGAGTGGGGCCATAACATGCTGACAGTGTGTGTTGGATATCAAGACAGAGTGCCTGGTGCACATCAGTACAGCCAGAGAGAGAGGATGACAGATAATGTGGGTATTGTCAAGTCGAAGGGCCCCATCACTGTACCAGTGACTGTGATAGCCGTGAACAAGCACTCCTTCAGAGTCGACCTTCCACGTCCCCATGAGACAGCGTCAGGGAGGCATAAAAACGGCCCTCAGCCCTTGACAGAGCGCACTTGTCTGGGGACAGCTTTTCAATCTGGTTATCTAGTGAGTTGCAGACGTGCGAGGGCCTCTCTGTGCCCTGCAGAGTCAGTAGTAGGAGTGAGAGTGGCCTTGCTTCCTCTCAAGGGTCTTCTGAGAGTCACATTCATTAGAGACCTCCTGTCATGAAAAGAGGAAAGACAAGTGTGTGTGTGGATTATATCTTGGTGCATGTTTGCATCTGTATATATGTGTGTGTGTGTGTGTCTGGTAAAGTGCCAACATCTTCGGTGAATGATAGATACCTCCAGTAAAGTCAACACTCCCCCACCCCCCAAAAACGTCCCTGTGTTTTGCCTTGACCCTGTCAAGAGGTCGCCTTGCCTTGTTGCATCTGTCCCACTCTGGAGACACTCAAGGAGAGCGAGTGCTTTTTAAAAGGCAGGGAGCAAGGCTACGCTTCTCTTCCAGTTGTAGATCTTTTATGCCTGCGTGGCTCCGGCCTTGAAGAGCCATGAAGGATTATTCTGTGTGGTCTAAACTTTCCCCGATGACAAGTCTGTCAATGCACCCGAAATCTGCAAGTTCCTTCAAGTGCATCTTGACGTGATTCTTGGGGCAAAATGTTAAGAACATTTTAAACTAATGGTTGTCTAAAAGAACATGTTCCTCATTTAGATCAGATGATATTCAGTGATAGTCCGAATCTCTCCTTCTGGCACTTCCGAAATCCTCAAAGACTTCTCAGAACGCCCTGGAAACTATTTTATTTCCTTTTTAGCTTCAGTTATTTACATAAAGGGCTACAGGAGGACATTTATATTTAATTGTAAACAGTTATTTAATCATTCCTAGTTTTAGTTATGTATTTCATTTGATTATTCATTTATCAAGCTGAAGGGAAAGTAAAACATTGCTCAGATCACTATGATTTGATTAGAATTCAGTTTCCCCTGCACATACTTGTCATGCAGGTTGGGTTTTCATCTTAAATCTGTCTACAGATTTTGGCAGAAATGAATTTGTTTCATTTGTCTGACATTTGTCTGTCATCTTCCAAATGTAATTTTACTAAACATGGGTTGCTTCCCTGTGCAATTGAGTTTTGAATCTGTGGGTAAGTCGTGTCATCTGGAAAGTACATAATAGAGGTCCATCTGCAGGTCCATCTGCTATCTACATCCAGCCCATGCACAACATTAGATACTATCTTCCGGATGAGGTGGATGTGTTTTTGGTTTGGAGGCAATCTGATGATTTTTTGACTTACTGAATGTATTCTCTCCTTGACCAGGGGGTATGTTTTCATCCGTCCCTCTATTCTGCATGATGAGTGGTCTGGCCTCAAGTGAGCAGTAAGTTCTATTCATTGCTGAGGGCGATGCACGGTACATACAGAACAGCCCAATGTAGCTGTAAGTGCCCAACACCAACTATTCTAAAAAGTCTGTATGTTTAACTGAAGGTGAAGGATACACAAGCATGCATACACACCTCCTCCTCATGCATTTTCAGTGCTGATCTCTCCCCTAAATATCAATCCTAATTAGAGCTCACTACCTCAGGTGGCAAATCAGAAACATTATCTCATCCAGAATCAAGACTAATTGAATTTGGGTGACCAGAGGTTACTCTAAAGCTGAGCGTCTTCAATACAAATTAATTCAGCCCACCATCAAGTAATTGCATAATAAGAAACACAACCAGTCAGCTTAATAACAAATTCAATTGCAAGCTTCCCATCTCCAAACACCAATGATACAATTCTGGAAATATCAAATATACTAGATATTCTTATTATTGTATTATTATGGTTAGCCATGAAATTGCAAACTATAACACAGAATTTTCCAGGGTTGTATAACTGCATGATAAATGTGGCTGCCACATACAATAGCTTGGATCTTGGAAACTTCCTGTATGAAGCAGAAACTTGATGCCTCAGTTGTGAAGTGATGGGCTGGACGCTTCAGAGGAACCCCCTGCTTGGAAGCAATTTAGGCTGAAGAGATGCACTCTAAATCATCTGTCTGTGGCTTGCAACAAAGGAGGAAAGGGGTTAGCAACGATAGCCATTCAGTGTACTCACCCTCTCATCTCTGCAGAAATGTTACAGACTTCCTTTCTGAGTCGTCAGAATTATTCATGCCGCTAGACAGTACAGGGATTGTCAAATACAGAATGAAACTCTCATCTACAATAAGACTAATACCCTCTGTTTGCTTTGATGAATTATAGAAAGGCCAGGACAAGAAACAACAGCGCATGAAGGCAAACATATAAAGGAATGTTTTAATTACAGTAATTTGGATGAGGAATTACATGCGGCTACTATGCTCTGGGTGAAATGTACTGTATGCACTCCATGGATAGGCTATCATTAGTGAATGTGTGGGAGAACCTTCACAGCATGGAGCTGAATTCACGCTGTAATCAGATGGATCCATAGGTTAATAAATATTCACTGCCTGGGAGCAAAACAAAGGCGGTTGGCAACGCTCTTAAGCTACTTCCAAATCCCTGCTTTATTATTATGGAAACTGTTTGGCTTTGTCTGCAGTAACAGCTTTGCCACAGTGTCTTAACCGCCCTGATGTGCCGTACGTGACAGTGTCAGAGTTTAAAATCGGTCACAGGATGTCAGTCTGTGAGAAATCTGCCTATGAGAGAATACATGAAAGCAAAGGAGGGTACTGTGGTTGACAAAACTACATATTGTGATAGAGACTGAGAGAATGAGGACACGATCGAGGAAATGGGAGAGAGGAGGGGAGAGTTCAACAGTGAGGGAGTTAGTGGGGAGGGCAGAGGGAGGGATAAAAGCAGGAGGCCCAGACAGGCTAGAACAAGAAAGCAAAGAAAAATATCTAATTGGAATCAAGTGTCCTGACAGAGTGCGTGGGCGACTGAATTCCACAAAGCGTGCTGCTTTTCCACTTGCAAAAAAAGAAGTGCGGGTGTAAGACAGAAAGGAGGAACAAAAATAATTGAAAATCCCCTTGCATTTGAGTAATTTTATTTCTGGGCGGGTTTGGTGAAGACAAATGATAGAGGGGTGTGGAGGTCAGCCACAACAGCATTTCCGTTTCAAACTCCTCTTTGCTAACAGGCGCTAGAAACCAAGCTGCCTGCGTGGTTGGCTTTCACGCAGACGACAAACTGAAACCACTAATTATATTTCCAATTTCTCATAAGACCTAAATCCTAATGAGTGTAAGGAGTGTCCGTTTCTGTGCATGTCTGGAAGTGTGTTCCTGTGAGGAAGGATGGACGGGGTCAAAGGGCACTGCAGCCTTTCCAGGGGTCAGTTTCTAACTCTATAATCTCTGTTGTTCATCTGGAAAAATTCAGAGTTTTGATTTGTGGGGTTCCTGAGCACATTTATCTTTGGATACAATTCATGACTGCATTCTCAGGGAGGATTTTTAAATGATGTCCAAAAAAAAAAAAAAAAAAAATTGCTTTCTTTTCAAGCAAAAACCTGAACAAGCATTTGGTTGTTTGTACCAACCCTCTGATGTGACCTATAGGAGTGTCTCTTGAAATAGTACCCCAACGCCAGCAGGCGTACTGGACCTTGGTCGTCACGGTTACGTCAATAATTGGTGATGGCTCGGTTACGTTTAGGCACGAAAACTAAATTGGTTGGGTCAAGATCACAGTTTGGAGTAGAATGAGCTCTTCCTCAACAGAGCATCTTTGGGGGTTCGGTTCCCGTGTGAAAACCACGTTATTGTAACCATGACAACAGTCTCCTGTGTGAAGTTCCTGTGTTTTGTGCACCCGTCCTTTCACCCCGACCTCCTCTTCATGTGGGCATTGTCACTCTGGACTGCATCATCAGTTCTTCCTTTGCTCCTGTCATAATTACTACGGCCATGGCCCATATTATGGGTCATAATAACCTGCAGCACAGACGACCAGTGGACTCGTTAGCTTGGGACAGTTAGACTGATACCACTCTCATGTTTTAACACTGAATATAAAACTAGTGTCTGTAATTTCATACTTATCCCAAAGACTTTATTTAGAGTAAACTCACGTCCTCATCTTTGTTTTGACCCGTATGTGAATGCATACAGTAGATGGTCATTGCAGAGTGTATGGTCCTTCATGGCACATTCACGTCATCTTTTCACACGTTCCCTCATGTGGTTATAAGTAGATCAAGGCTTTGAGCTGCAAAGTGGAAACGATATCTCAGCCAAAGGAACGATCCCCTCTCTGTCCGTTGACCTTTGCTTGTCCAAGGTAAAGCTTGCAGTCTGCTTCCAAGTCTCAGTGAGGGACTTGGGGGAGGGGGCGCAGACACTCTGCCTGACCACCGGGCAGAACCACAGGATATAGCTTTACACATGACATTAAGGAAGCCAGCCAGATTTAAGCATGATATGCATGTCAGTGTTTTCTTTTTTTTTCCCTGGGTTTCTGGTATAACTGATGAAAATCAATCCGTGGATGTTTTCCCATCACACTGTACTGTGCTGTTTTTCCTGCTGTGTGGGCTTCCCCTTCAGAGTCCTCTGGTGGAGCACCATGGTTCTCTGGTTTAGAAGTTGAGACACAATGCTCTCGCTCTCTGTCTCGGTCCCATTTTCTCTCTTGTTCTCTTGAACACAAAGCTCTTGAGAGGGAAGTTTGTGTTCTACTTTGGTGGCTTGCTCTCCCCCCCAGCAAATAACACATGTAATACAGATGAGTGTGAGAGAGAGAAGAGTGGGTGGGACTTTGCAATATTAATCTATACCCCCTAAAGCCAAATGAGGCCACCCGGGCAAATACCAACCGCAAGGTGTCAGAAACTGAAAGTCTTTAAGTTCCAGTTTAGGTGAAATTATTGAAGCTGCATCAAAATTAAAGATAAGAAGTTTTAACATTGCTAACTTATAAACATCATGAAAATTAGCAGAAGTCTTTATACCAAGTCCTATATTTACAATATACTGTAATGTGTGAAGTGCAGTATAATGATAGCCAACTGTACTGGTTTGGTTATGTTATGTGTTAATTAGTGCCACTGCTGCTGTAATTAGTGGTTAGTGGAGCAGAGACATTGTGAGTTTGGAGTGACGCTGGTGCAGCAGGAGTCACATCTGTAACCATAAAACATTCCAAACAAATAGGGCTCAGTTTAAGTTTTTCCCACATATTTCTTAAATGGAACACCAGGTCTTGCCCCTCCACATACATCCCACCACCTGTGACGGTGGGGGGGGGGGGATCAGGGACCACTTTGAGAGTGTAATTGAAAACCTAAGGCTCTCTCTGCGGTGGACACGCTATTTGAGACTCACAGGGCACAGAGGGAAACTTAACTCCAGTTATTGTTCGCTCTATAACCATAATCACGGGAACACCCTTTCTCACTATAAAGTCAAAAATAGTGGTATGAAGTGAGTTCTCTGCTGGTAAAAATGCATTACATGGAATATAGAGTTATTTGTGGACTTTGTGGTTACTTGGTTAAAACAAAACTAAGAAAAAAAGAAAAGCAGAATGGAAAGCTTGTGTATTGCTGCAGCAGCTCTGTGGGGCCACTTGTGCTCCAGCTGCAGACAGGAGGACATTTTTCATTAGAGACGGTGTTGTGGCTGTATTGTTCTGCAGCCTATCTACACTTGACATTCAACTCTAGCCGCGAGGCAGGGTGTACCTCCCTTTCTCTCAGAATCTCAGACGAACACTCTCATCCTGACACACCCCTTAAAGTATAAACATCAGGAGATTCCAGGCTGATAGCTAGACAGTCCTTCTCTGGAAAGGCCATCCTTCACAGTTCATTCATTCTGTTCAGTCAGAGGTCAAAACAAAGCCTTTGGAGGCCGGTTGTAGGTCATGTAATTTTAGAAATCTCAAGGCGAGGTGGCTCGGAGACAAAAAGGCGCTTCACAACTCATTTAAGCCCTTTTTTGCCAAATATTATATCTACTGTACAATATAATACATGACTGGTGCAGTTACTTTTAATCAATTACAAGCTTTTCTATTGGTCTATTAAATCAATGATTTTACTTTTGTAAGCCGCAATATTTTCTTGATGGATTATTGGCAAATATGACATTTTACATGCTGACCTTGCTAATGACCACAATAGATGGCAGTTGCTACTCTAGTCCCCTGAAAATAAGTCTTTATGCATGTTTTTGATCTATAATCTATCCCTTTCAATCACGTGATACGATCTAGAATATAATGTAAGAGATATATTAGGATCGAGTGGATCCTCTGACACAGCCATTCAGCCTTTTATACCCATGTGGCTAACGCTACTTAGGCCACATGAAGTGTGCCCTGAAGGCATGCATAGCAGTACACCACAGCTCCACACGGCGTTAAATAATGTCATCTGTGCTGTGATGACACATCGTTGACCGGTCCATGTTTTCCATCCTCTACGGTGGCAAAGACCAATGTGGGAAAATCAACAAATTTTCTACAGTTAATCAGAGAAACCTGCTTGATATATCCTGTGCATACCCTGCCTTACTACTGATTTATTATGATGTTGTTTCAGTATCTTGTTGAAATTGATATTTGGGAGGATAGGAGCTGCAATTAAACAGTCAACATCTTTCTTATAAATATTTTAGTATAAAGCATAAAAAAACTTGACTTTTGGGTCAGTTGCGTCAGGATTTAATTTCAATATGTGACTGAGGATACAGTTTCTCAGACAGTCTAATATACTGTATTCTTTAACATAAATACAATATAGTAGGTTCTCTAGTAGAGGAACTGGCTTTTTATGAGCAGAAAGTTCTGTTTGTAGCTTTTTAAACCATTCTCTACATTTAAAACCACTTTGTCCGAGGTTATGAAACAGTCACACATCACCTCTTGAAAATTGTGAACCGAGCCGTACTCATCGTGCCATGGCACAAAAACAAGTAAAATGTTTGTTTTCGGACCTCTGAGGAGAGCTCACGGTGTCTGTTACTGTAACTAATGGCAAAGAACTCGCTCTGCCTTTGCCCCTAACCCTGTCCAGATGGGACGTCTGAACATTGGTTTGGAAAAGTTAAAAATAGTCCACAAAGTAACACTTCATCTATCATTCTCAGCCCTGTGGCAACCAGCTGAAAGAGAACAAACCGTCACTTTTTCTCAACAATGAGAGAGATGCTGGAGGAGCTGTGGCATTTACAGAGATGTTGTTTTCGTTTTTGTGGAGCAGAGTAAAAGAAATTCTTCAAACGTTTAATTCAGAGCATTCCTCTTTTAAAATGTCAGATTCGAGCATGTAGAACACCAGAGTGTTTTCTCCAGCACTGTGCAGTGGACCAATCCAACATGGAGCTGGGATAATTCTTCGTTGCTGCTAACGCTAACAGCTTTTAGGGTAAAGCGCTGCTGCCAAGATGATTACATTTAAATAACTGTTAAATTACATGATATTATATGATGAGGGGGAAGTGACTCAGGACCATTTTTGTTCTTAACTCGGCTTGTAGGCTGTTTGAATCAGGGTGGTCACAGGACTTTGACGGGGGCTGCTCAGGTGTTATGGTGATATGTGCCTCGGGCCTAGAAGTGTGTTATTTTGAGCAGCGTGCATGTTGAGACATATTTGTGGTATAAGGCTGGTTGGTTGTACTTGCAAACTGGCTGTTGCAGGTGTGTATGTATTTTAACGTGTTGTCTTGGGAGGAAAGGAGAGAGGGGGACGAGAAAAAGGAAGTTAGAGAGGAAAAGCCAGAGTCAGATCAAGCTCAACACGGTTCACCACAGATGGTTATTGTTTAGAATTCCAGGGTCATGATCTCATGCGGCGCTCTCCCTCTATCTCACAGACCCTGTAGGCTATGAATTAATCAAACGAAACACTAGCCTTGATATTGTAAGTACTCTCCTATCAGATTACTGACTGCAGCCCCTGTCAACAGAAATCGGATTACTTCAGCAATAGGCAGAGACACTTGTGATTATAGTTGTAGCCAGCAGCGCCTTGGAGAAGAACACCAGCCCTGCCAAAGTTCAGGAACTGATCTTTTATACATCGAAGGACATCTGCAAGCACCTCACCTCGAGTCTGTGTGACAGAGGTAGACTTCCTTTCTCTCTCTTTCCACTGTGTTTACTTTGCTGTTAACCACAGGGGATATCCTGTCGGTGCACACTCTCTTTCTTCTTTCTCTGTCTCCTCAGCCAATCACAGTAACGGGTGCACTGAGGATGTCAGCAGGAGAAGCCTCTGATAGATAACGCTCCGAAAAAGCCTCTTTGTTTGCACAAGACGACCAGCAAAGAAGCCTTTGATGGGATGAAGTGCCCCGCCTGTCACCCACCGCCTCACACCTCCCATTATCTCTGTCTCCTCCTCCCTGCATGTGATCCCCGTGCACAGCGACGCAGGGCTGAAGCATTTAGCTGCTGTCAGTCACTGAGAACAGTGCTTGCGGAAGAGGACGTAGAGTAGCTGTCTTGGCTGACTGCTGGCAAACGAGCCACAGAGGCCCCATTACTTTCCCTGCTTGTCAGGAAGGAGTTAACCCCATGGGGGGGAGGCCAAACATTAGGCTCAATGGTAACTGAGTGTGTAATTAATGCCGCAATGTGTCCAGTCCCCAGGACCTTCCAACCTCGGGACCCTTTCTCAGAGTCTGGAAGAGAGAGAGAGGTCAGGAGGAGGAGAGGGGGGCATCCGGGCCCCCCTTATGCCACTGCATCTGTCCAGAGAGGGGATATAGTCTCTGCTGGAGCCTCAGGCGAATGACCCTTGTCAGCCATGAAGTTATGGGAGACAACAGATTGGTCTCTGATGACGGATGTGTGGAAGGAGAGGGTGTTTCATAGTCCCATGATTTATATAGGCTTTTCCCTAAAATTATTGATGTTTGAAAAGAGATTTAATAGCTTGACCACAGCATAGCTGACCCAATGAAATCACATTGGTAATTGTTTTCTTGTTGCTGCATGTGAAACAATTTTCACATTCCAGCTTGTGTATCATTTATGCCGGTGTTTAATGAGCTCTGTTTCAAAAAGCTATTTCAGGAATTTGAACATGTTCGCTTACAGTATGAATAATAGAGCCAACTAAAAAATTTGGCACAATTGCTCAGGGTAACAAATTACTTTGGCTCAATCTCTGCAGACTATCGATATTAAAAAAACAGAGGTCCAATCACTGCAACATCAGTCAGGACGAATGTTTTTCTTTTTGGTAGCGAGGCTGCTACAAAACCGTCTCTGCTGTGGATCAATTAACACATTGCAGATATTGTCTGACTTGGCCAGTTTGATGGATTGGATGAGTTTGGACATTTTAAAGTCTGTTATAGCTTAGGAAGGACAGGTCATGTACCATCTAGTTACATGAAAGCATAAGAAGAGAGCAAGCTCTCTTCTCATGAGTGTGTGCACATGGCCGTTGTACTTTGTGTGTCACTGGGTGTGCTTAGTCTTGAACGTTTTATTGAGTAGTGTCCTCGCAGCTAAGACTGATATTATCAAGGCTCATGTTTTGTTTGGAGCCACAGTCTCGATTCCTAAATTTCCTTACTTGTTCGTATTTTGGCCAAAATCCTGCACTTCAGGCAAAGACAGTTACATCTGAGTTAACTTCGGCCTCACGGAGACTGTGAGAGAATTTCTGAGTTGTATAAATAAATATGGAGAGACATTCATAGAATTACACTTGATCTGGGAAATGTTGCTGTCAGCCATGTCATTCCATGTTTGTTTCAGATGCCTGTAACTGGTGATTAAATGCATTTTTGGCCCCAACCAAGATCAGTCAGCCAGTAAACAATAGTGTAATTGGTTGCTTCGTCAGAGTTTGGAGTAAACAAATAACACGCTTTAGTACGAGACTTGAGCCATAAAGGAAACTGGCATCAGCAACCACGGGCTCAGTTCTTGAAGTCGAATGGCCTCCTATGTAGCTCTCCCCACCAGGAATCTTGATGACCAAAACCCATCTAACTCTCTTGTCAATGGTGGTGAGAGCTGCTCCACCACATGTGAGCATTCCTGGGGCACCACGGCCTCACCACAAGCTCATATTTATCGTGTGTGGTTGAAACACCACATAGAAGCCCACAGCCAACACATAGCTCAAGGAACACACACACACACACACACACACGCACACACTGTATACTGTCTGGCCTCGCTCAGCAATGTCTGTCCAGCTCCTCTCCTCTATACCATATTGTAGACAGAATCAGCAATATTGTCAGTGTCAGCAGTCCAGCCCCTGTAAAACAAGTCTGCAAAGACGTCTGGCGGCCATGAAGTCACGATATGAGCAGCCTCCCATCAAGATCAGTGTGCTGGCACTGTCTTAAAGGATGACCTACCGGGCTGGTACAGGGTAATTACTGCTCTTCTAAGTCTTTTGTTTTTTTAATTAACCCAAAGTTAATCGAGTTTAATCACTAACCACGAAAAAGTTCCCTGTCTTTACAGTGCACGTAGTGTGTGTTATAGGAGATATAACGAGTGTCAGATAGGTTGTCTCTGACACACACAGGCCATTAGCAGCCAGTAAGAAGTGCGGGGAGTCCTTCCTCCTGGCCCTTTGATTGTGGACTGTCTTAGTAGTTTTAGTGGTGCTCGGCTATTATCATCCTCCAAGGTAACATGCAACGGTGCTTTTATGTCTTCCATGAACTTTGGACCCAGCTGGATGTGTTTAGAACTGTTATAATGTAACAGAGGTTCAAAAGATTTCACTACCTTCCATTTGGCTCTCCTGCTGACACTGTTGGGCCACTTTAATATGCTTCCACACAGGGTCTGGATCTCATCAAGGCCATATGAGGGAAGGGAGAAAGGTGGGTGGGTTGACAGGGGGGCTGGCTTTACAAGGAGAATCAATGTGATAAAGTACGGATCCATTAGCTGCAGTGGTGCTGAAGCCTGACAGATACAACTGGCTTGCGGCTTGATTAGCACAAGTCAAGAGGGCTGCGTTGCATAAGGGACATTATGTTGTGTGTGATAATTGCTATCAAATGAGGCACAGTCCCTTAGTTGTGAGTGGAATTTAGCTGCTTACGTCTGCTTTTAAAGGTGTGACATTTAACAATAGTAACACTTGGAGTTGTTTGAAAGAAAAGCAACACCAAAAACCACACTTTCACAGTTTTAAGATACCTCACAGCCCCTGACTGTGCCACACCAGAGTGTCAGGCCAGGCATGAGTACAGAGTATTTTCCTAGGCCATGGCGTCACTTTCCCCTGGCCTCTCTGGAGAGTGTGGTGGGACGCTGTAAAACTTTACTGAGGGGAGTAGTGCGACATGGGAGTGTCTCACCTCCATTAAAGTCCTTGCCAGGGCGCTGTGGCATTTAAACACTCATAAATAAATAACGGTGAGATCTACAAACCCTTAACATGGAGTTCCCACTCTGAGGGGGAACAGCAAAAAGAAAGGGAAGGGTCAGTGAAGGCATGCTGGTCTAATACCAAACTAAATGACTCTCGAAAAAAAACTTTACACTAACCACTAATACCCACTGGCCCTCTGTAGTCGCACAGAGCCTCGGCCAAGCCTCTGCTCCCTGGGAGAACGAGGCCACCAATATAGTCATCATAACCAGGGTGTTTTTCTTGCTCTTGTTTTACAGGCGAGGGGTTAAGTCACCAGCATCTGGAGGCCCACGCTGCAATTGAGGGAAGGTCAGCACAGGAGCAGGCTTTTTCAATACTGTCAAATAAATTGCTGAAACCAAACAGTAACGTTGGAGTGGGCGAGGGCAGCTTACACAATGTAAATTTCAGTCAGGTGTGACATTAATAGGCTATATCCTGCTCTTGGCAGCGTAGGTTTGTGCCTGTTGTAGGGAAAGCAATGAGTGTGTGGTGGGGAGCCACGGATTAATCTGCTGGGAGGACTTGGGTACAGAGTGAGAGGGGGAATTGGGAGAAAGTGGCAGAAAGCTGTTAGCACCAGAGCAGGCTGACATCACCAGAGCTGATACAATCAAAGTTCTGGTTGCAAACGAGCCCTCCAGTCCAGAGCGGAGGGGCCGGGCTAGGTCAGCCTCCTGAGGTAATACGCAGTGCTGTGAGTCCTGCTTGCTCTGCACGGGGAGGATTTGGAGGGATTTGGGGTGGGCCTTTGGTTGTGGCGTCCCTCTGCTGTCTAGATGGACAGTGCTGGTGGAGTCAGATTGATCTGCGGTTGGAGCCGAGCCCACAGAGGCTAACAGTGAGCAGAATGAAGAATGAAGACAAATAAAGGCCCCTGACACAGCCAGTGATCTTCATTGGGAGACAGAGAGCGAACAGGACAAGAGCTTGAGCGTAGCGTGTTTACCCAGGTGTGTGTTGTAGCAGGCCAGCTGCTGTGGAACCATTTTGAAAGCAGTGCAAAAGCTTAGCTGTGTGAACAAACCCGAGCAAGAAGTGTGTGTCCTTCACAAAACTGGCTTGGTTTATTATTTTGAAGGCAAATCAAGGCTGGGCTCTCCCTCAGAAACATACCTTTCTTCAAACCCCTGCGCTCCCACCTCTCTTATCTAGGAATGGGAAATTTTCCACACTATGGATGCATCTTACAAAATGAATTGCAGTAAGTTTGGTCTAACTGCATGAAACCGAACACAGGGTGCTTTCAAAGTATTCACAGGAGTGACATAAATGAATTGAGATCTCAATTAATCCAAGCAGTTTGGCCCCTTATTTTAGAAATGCTCCAACTGTGTTCTACTTTTCCACAGAACATGTATTAACACTTATAGCTGTTCAGTGAGTTAAATGGGAGCAGAAATGTAGAGGTGGTTTTGCAGAAAGGTTTCTGGCTTGCTTCCTTAGTGTATATCTGTAACACTGTGGATTCATATTCCCAACCCCAAATTTTCACTCTGCATGAGAGAAGTATTGCAACAGCTATTGGCAAAGGAGTCTGACTACAAGCTCTTTTTTCACTTCAGTGTATGAAAGTATTACTACGGTAGTCATGCCAGGAAAAGTAAATCCTCCAAAAGCTCTGTGCATGCACATACAAATGTGTGCATGTACATTTGCACATGCCTAAGTGTGTAAGATGTGTGTGTGCAGACGGAGACAAAATCAATCTCATCAATTCAGTGGGGTATTTCCAGCAAGTCCACTGCTTCTAATTACAATAGACCTTGCAGTCATTGTCTGTGTTCTCTTTCCTTCATTCGTCTGCCATCAGCTTCATATGGTTGTAGTTTGCATTAATTCATATGTGGCCCACATTTGTGTTTGTAGCCTCAGTAGTTTAATCTCAGCCCAATCACAACAGAGAGGTATGTTCCGGATGCTTCTAAGAGTGATCCCATCCCTGCCCTCTGGATATAGAGGACCAGCTATAGGCTCACATGCCTATGCAATAAATAGCATTGCTCAGGGTGGCAGAGCATAATCATCAGCACCCCACACACACACACACACACACACACACACACACACACACGCGCGCGCGCGCACACACACACACACACACACACACACACACACACACACACACACACATGCACTCGCTCTTTGCGCTTGAAATGAGAGCAGTTATGGTTTGTATGTGTGTCCATATGGTACATGGATGCTTTGTGGTAAAGAAAACAATGTATTGAATGATTTGCATTACAGGGGGTTTTGAAAACTGCACACTTGGAAGGAGGTCACATCATTTGTACTGAGGAAGCTACACATTAAAAACAAACTTTAGTGGAGGCAAAGTATTATTTTTTACTGCACTGGACTGTGTATATACTGTAGGTGGAGAGTGGTGTTCATAGTAAGTCTTCCATATCCCTGCACACAGTATGTGAGGTCCTATTGTCCTTGTTCTACTGTTATGTCTGTCAGTATGTTCTGTTAAACTCGGTATATTGTCCATCTGCTTCTGCATTAATAGTGCCAAGACAAATTCCTGTACATTTATTTGTCTTGGCAATTAAAGCCCCCCTTTTCTCCTTTATTCAGAAAGTGGAAGTCATTGCAGATCAGGCCAAAAATGGAATTAATTCTCTGGCCAACAATCGAATTTGACATTTGAAAAGAAAATGCAATATCAGTATGATTGGTGGGATTGTAGGGAATCGGTTCATGTTATTGCTCTCCTAATGAGGGCCAATCAGGGCAACAGTGATTGTTACTGGAGCTGGTGTGGTGCCACTCTCTGCAAATGTGACAAATTGGCTCTCGTAGTCAGTGTGGTTTTCCACAGGGCTGATCTGACTTGACATTTGAGGGGTATTCCTCCTTTGGCAGGGCCTGTGGAAGATAATGGCAGCCATATTACATCAACACAGTGCCATGCCAACTGCTCAAGTGATGACACATCCCATGATGCAAAGCTTTAATGCGCTTCCCGTCAATGGTTGTCATACGGCTCTCAGTGCTGGTTATTTCACAAGCTGTGTTGTAACAGATAGTTTCACAATGATTTTATTTTAAAGTGCACCGCTCCAAAGGGATCATAGAGACATTATTAAACATTTCAATTTGAATTTATATTATTTGTCTTTATTAAAACGTGCATCAATAATAATATGTCAGTCTTATAAATTTCCTATGACACTGTCTGCATATCCTATTATCTCATGTGTGGACCAAAGTGAAAAGGAAACATCAACAATGAGAAACCCAAAACATTTATCTGACTAAACTGAAATCCATTAGGAGAGAATTTGTATTTCACTGCTGTGTTTTGATTCATCACTTCAGACAGAAAGAGAAATATACACACCAGGAACAAAGATATCACATTAGACACAGTGGTGAATGTTTGGATTTTGTAAGTGTGAGAATGGCTGCTCCTCTCTTTCATAACCCTGGTAAAATATTTTCACATTAAAATGTTGCCTATGAGGTTTATTGTCAATCACAATGCTTGTAAAGTCCCCTCATGTGGCCTTTCTCTCTATTTGATTTAAGTCTCACTTGATTTGAAATGCAAGTGAAACACAAATAGGGAACACTAGTTGAAGATTATGTAACAACATACATTTTAAATTGCCTGTATACAAAGCCCCTGCCAGATAAACACTAAGCAGAAAAATCCCATACTTTAGTGTACAGTAACTGCACTGCTGTAACGTGGGTAAACAGAATCAGTGTAGGAGAGAGTTTATTCAAGGTCTCGTTCCACCAGAAGAACTATGCAAGAAGAAGATTATTCTATTTACTTAACCACATTAATCATCCCTGAGCCCTTGTTGGATTTATTCGCCTGGAAACTATCTGTCGATCAGCATTTTTGCTTCCCTCGTAGGCCAGACCGCCATATATTGTTTACTATTGTTAGAGCAAAAATATCCCTCAAACTCTGTGGTGAGTTGTTAAATAGGTTATCCTGACTTTTCAAGAGTGTGTAAAAATCAAAAACGCAAATCCCTGTTCACTTAATGCCGAGCTTTTTTTTATTTTTTTTTATTGGATATTACTCTGGATTGTCAGGTGTGGGTGGGCTTGGCTGTTCTTCAGCCTATTAGCTTCAAGCCACAGACTCTCATCTTGCAAGTTTATAAGTCACAGCAAGCCAAGACAAGGTGGTGGTCTAGATTTCCAGAAATCAAAGCAGATTGTTGTAAATCGTGATCATCACTTCCTTTCTGCATCCAAGGAAAGCATTTTGGAGGTGGTAGGAGATTATTCTACCAGACGCTGGTGTAATGTAGTATGTTTGGCTTTACCTATCCATCTGGAACACATTAAACATCACAAGGTACACTGTGTCATGGCAAC
The DNA here is from genome assembly GCA_038496675.1 of Rachycentron canadum. NCBI lineage: Eukaryota > Metazoa > Chordata > Actinopteri > Carangiformes > Rachycentridae > Rachycentron > Rachycentron canadum. The sequence goes on along the minus strand of CM076659.1, from coordinate 5,184,280 downwards.
ATGGGCAACATAGTCCCAGGACCACAGCCAGATCATTGGGGTCGGCGTTCAAAGAAAACAACTGATGTCACTCAAAGTGTTGAGCGGAGACGTCAGGTACATTTTAGATGAGTGAGAAGATCAGCACTCGTGCACCATCTTGTCCTCCACATGGTTGTACAATGGATGCATGAAAATAATGCACAGTTGCACAAACTAGTGACCAGAGAGGCTTTTAGCTCAGTGGCTGTGGTGAGTAGACTCCCTGCTGGGTGCTGTTGGGAAGGGGCCACTCTGTGGTTAATTAGCGGGCAGTGATTTGGCCCCAAGAGGGGCACGTCGGCCCACCAGTGAGCTCACTTCCCCTCGTCTTCACACTCACATGCACGGCCGCTCCCCAGCTATGAGTCAGCCCGTGGAGAGCAAGAGCAAGAGGTAGAGTGAGAGACAGGAAGTCATTTTACCCGCATCGGGCCCATCTCCAGTCTCATCGCCTGCCAACTCTGAGTAGTGTGATTACAGGCGAAACTGATTAAAACAAAACAACTTAGCCTTGAACCCCCCTCCTCCACCACACATATACAGTACACATGGACTGTGACACCCCCCACACAAACACACACACACACACACACACACACACACACAGTCAGGAGAAACAGGATGTTAGCAGGATCCTGGATGTGATCTTTTTAGACTCTAATGGCATCCTGATGGAACACAGGTGCCTCCTGAGAGTTGTACCACTTATGCTGAATACACAAGATGACTCAGTGCCTGCTTCCCTGGTTTAATCATTTAATGATTATTATGTCTTTAGGTATTTCCTCATGCTCATGCTTTGGTATGGCTCGGGAGCTTCAGTCTGGTTTGTTACAGACAGAGTTAAAAGACTTGATAATAAAGTGATGAGAAAACAGGTCTCTGTGGTAGCCACATTAACTGCCCCCATGTTTTAAAGGATTTTCCCTGAGACATCGGATGCAGGTGCTCCACTGAGATCAAAGAGGCCAAGTTAAACCTACTTTGTTTGAGAATTCCAAGAGAGCTGATTAATTCAGCCGGTCCCACTGTAAAAATGTCCTGTAGTTTGGTCGAGAACCTCCAGCTAATGATGTTGCGATGTATTCCTTCTGAACAGTTGAACAGGATGATGGATTTTCTTTCACTGTAAAGAGAAAAAAAAATCCAGTTGGGAATCTGCTGATCACCTCTGTTGGATCTGTAATGGCTTAGTATGGAATGCACCATAATTTGTGGCATCAGATCTGATACCACGTTCTCTCAAAAATACCCTGCATCATGGCACATGTGACTTTAATTATAGGCAATATCTGTTAATGCATAGGGCTGTCTATTGCATTTTAGAAAGTGAAAGGAATGCCTGTAATGAATGCAAAAATATCACATTATGTCTCCAGCGACCCTGCCACGCCAGCTACATTATGTTGTTTTTTAATATGGCAGTTAGGCTTACTCTGTCGACCGGAGAATTGGGTCAGAAATGGACAGTTTCCAAAACGCAGTGAGCATTTGCTGTTCGCTCATCAAATCCGTCGAGCATGTGAGTCCAACCCAAGGCAGTGAACCAGTGAGGGTGAGGAAGCCATCCGGCAAACAAATAAGGCTTTCACTCTACAGCCTGTCCATTGCCATGGGAACTGTGTTTTTTACTGAGCAAATCAAACATAATAAAGTATAATAAAGTGGGTTATTACAAGTGTGCAGTATTGCAGTAGACCAGAGTGAATCAGAGCAGGGCAGAGAAGGGACAAGAGGAGCCAAAAGGGTTTGGGGTTTAGTGCAAAGACATAGCAACTTCACCCAAGCTGAAAATGCAAAACACTGACAACGCGATTAAACAACCACCCACTTCCATAGGTGCCACTTTGGCATAAAAGTGCATCTCCAGCTCGAAACGCAGCGGCATCTACTGTGTCATGAAAGCTGCCAGTCCTTCTTGAAGACCTCTTGCTAATGTTGTATGCGAGGTTTTGCAAATAAAAAACATGACGTCAACGCAACCAACCTTACTCATCAAAATTACCCTGAAGTTGAATCGAAGTGAATTGCATAACATCTGTTGCGCTGCGCAATGCCCGGGGTGGTGTAGTCATGCCAGAAGTGACTAAGATTTGGCAAAAGCTGATGTGCAAGAATTTTTGATCTGTCAATACTTGCTTGATCAGTGGATTTACTGTCTCTCTGCATCATAGGCAGTGGGGTGGCAGAGCGTTCAGCAGCAACAGCAGCAGGCCATGGTGGCAGAGCACTGAAACCCAAAGCTCTAAAAAGAGCTACAGGGGTGCTGACGGCCACCTTTGATATTTCTGTCTTGCATGTGCTTTTCTTTCTCCATTGTGATATCCTTATGTTTGCTTTTTCCATGACTACACATTTTCAACTGGCTGCTCATTCACAAACTTTCTGTTTAAAGTCAGCATTCAGTGTTCCCGAATGAAAATATACCAAACCTTCCATTGCAAAAGAAAAATCCTCTCACTGCAATGTTAAGCAGCCTTTTAAATGAGGATTTATCCACTTGGTATGTTTATGCCCAGTACTTGGCTTCTGTGTGCACAGTTCCTGTATGAGCATCTGTCAAAGTGGCTATAAAACATTTATTCAGTACTGACACAGCTTCTCCTTCTGGCAGCTTCTAGGAGAAGACACAGCACATGTCGTGCACAAACTCACAACTTTCAAACAGCAGCATGTACAAACCAACACATATTTAGGTGTGACAGTATTTCTACTTTCACCTGCATGATCTCCACCCATAGCTGTACTGGCATATTTCACTCAGTGTGCTCACAAATCTAGATACACCCTTCTCCTCATATCTGTATAGTAGCGATAATGAAGCTGGACAGATTCCAGACGCTCCTTCAACAATGCTCGATATTGTACTCAGCGCTACTATAGAGCTGAAAGCATGAGTATCACAGACCTAAACACTGCAAACATAAATGAGATCCGTCCCTATGGATGACATGCACCCAGTCATTATGGAGCTTAAGGATCAGAGCTTTGGCTTTGTTCCCTTGTCGTGGTGTTTTCAGGCTGAAATCCTCGGGACTGTGACTTGTGACTTCTGATGAGGCCGCCTCACCTCAAACACCACCCAGTCCTACATCATGTCAACATACCACATCTAATGGCCAACTCAGGGATGAGTGGATTTTCTGCCTGGTTTGCCCCCAATGCAGCCTCCTGTAACTGTTTGTATCCCCGCTGAGTGAATGTTTCACAGACATCCTCGTGGGGAGTTGCAACAGGACAGTGCAGAGCTCGCGCTGCAACACAAATTGTTTGACAAGGAAGGGCGAACCAGAGGTGAAGCGCTGCTGAAAGCAAGAGAGGTAAACAGATGACACAAAGCAGCAGCTAATGCAGCAAATAATGTGATGAGGAGTGGGGGGGTCACAGGACCATTACCTGCGAGGACTGAACTTGTTTTGACACGCACAATACATACCCCACAAAGGAATACTGGAGACATGAGGGCCATGGTGACGGATGGAGTCAGTGAGGACCTCCATTTACAGTCACCTGAATATACACTGAAATACCCCTGCAGAGTGTTCAGCACCCATCTACCTCATGTTTACTCTCTGTCTTTTACTTCACGGTAAGATTGTACAAGTTCCAGCGCTAAGACGCAAATTGGGGCCAGATCTGCGTTTTTCTGCTGAATATGTTCACAAGCTTTGTAAAAGGCATGACAAAGCTGCTTTGGAGGCTCGTGGAGGCCCAACGTCTTACTAAGTTGCTTCATGTTAGCAGTAGTAGTTTCATTTGTCATCTGTCCTGTGTTTATACTGTGATAACTGTCTGTTGTTATACACAGAATGTAACTACTTCAATACTATGTACTACCACTGTAGCATGTAATATGGTGAATCAAATGTAGCTGGCTGCGCTGTCGCCTTGGCACTAATGTCATGACCTGGTCGATGTGCAAGTGCTATTTCATACACAGAGTATGTGTGTTGGTGTCTTGGCACTAATGTCACTGAGTCACATTGCTTGTAATTATGTACTTGCAAAATGAAAATAAAGGTGTTTCTGATTCAGTGTCTAACGAATTAAAGTTATTATGTTTTATAATCTGATTACTTTAACCCAGTTACCTCGACTTCACAACTCTAAGAATAAGAATAAAGGGGACATTATGGGCTGGAGAACCAGATGCCTAAAATGGGATGTAATGAAAAACACTCAAGCTTGATTCTTGTGAAACGCAGATCCTGAGGATGCAGAGTCCAGGCCTAATAGCTAAAGAGACCGGCCACTAATTTGTAGTGAGAGACAGCAGCCAACTGTGGCGTACTGCTGCTTATCTGGAGGTAATGAGAGGTAACATGGGTGTTATGCGGTTCCATGCACACATATTTGTCTCCACATCCACAATGTCTCTTGACTTTCCTTCTCTCTCCTTTCTCCCCCCTGTCAAATAAATCCTCTGTGGCTGTTTTGAAAAATCCCTCCACCTTTTTTTTTTCCCCCTGCCAAACATTCTTTCTCCCCCTCTTTCTCCTATTCCTCATTAAACTCACGAAGAAGAAAGCATGTTTAGTGCAAACCCAGGGCCCCCCCGGCTCAGTTGTGGGAAGGGGAACTGTATTGGTGATGGAGGGAGGTCTCACCCAGGGAGAGAAGACACACACATTCAACACACACACACACACACAGATCAGAGAGCGGTAAAGTTTTTCGGTTGATGTCAACGGCGGCAGATGAACAGAACATGTCTCGAGGAGCAGCGGGACTCCTGATGGGACTCAGGTGATGGAGGGGAGAAGGAGAGAGGAATAGCCCAAGGAGACGCGGCGCTTGTCTGGCCTGTTTCCCGGCCTCCCGTGTTGGAGCATGAAAAGGAGCAGGTCGTTTACACCCCAGTGAAAAAAGCCACCATAGCCACAGCAGCACCTGGATGTTATTTGGGCTAATGGACTCGGGGCTTACTCAATAGTAATCAACTTGGGGGGGCTTGTCGCTTTATTCCTGCGCCACCTTTCTCCTGCACTCCCTTTCTTTGTCTCTCCACTTCTTTCCCCCTCCTACCTGCTTCCTTATCTCTCCCCACCCTCTCCTTTCTCCCTCTCATGTGTTTATTTTATTTTGCGGAGAGCTGTGTTATGACAAAGACTTCACTCCCCGGATGTATGCAGTCAGTGGTTGTGTCATGCCCTTATGAGGTATGGGGGCCCTCACATGCAATGCCAGCCCCACCCGGCCTGCCCTTCCCAGGCAGAGAGGGCTGGGAGGAGGGGCTGGGCAAGGGTGGAGGGGGTGACTCCTGTCCGCACCCTGTCCCATCCTGCCTGGTGTTGATGGAAATCTCACACACGCAGCCACATAAACAGATAGAGGATCACTAGATTCATGCAGCAAGATATAATATTTTTCTTTCCTTTTTATTTTGTTGTCAGACAGTTACAGTCCTGACATGAGACTTCCTGGCACAGTCCATTGTCCTATGTCGCTGCTATTACCTCATTCATACAAGCTTTGGTATGATTCAGGATTATTTACCATCCATTGCTAAGTCCCAGAGGATAAAACCCTTTAGCTGAAGACACGTCAGGCTCGATAGCCACATAGCATACAGACTCATTTATCCAGACTCTTTTCATTCAAATCACCAGAAGGTTATTTTAGAGTGAGAATGCATGCCTCAGCCGTGGAATGTTTTCTATTACAGCAGTTCACTCTCGATGTCTCTTTCTTTCATCCTCTTTGACAAAAATGACAAACACATTTCTTTGTTCACCATGAAATTTACTTCATTTGTCATATCATGTACGAATCTCTCGCCCATGGGCACAAAGAGCAAAGACAAGGGGGATTTCTGGTTTTTGCAAACAGCAGCTCATGAATTGACTCCAATGGAAAGTTGGGGTGAAATAAAGATAGAATAAATTGGGCTGTAAAAATATTTTGTTTCTCACATCTTCTTCACTTTACTGGTGAGACAACTGGTTGATCTCAAAACCAAAGCTGCCACCCAAGACACGCCACTTAACACGGACTCTGCAGAGTGCTGTTTAAATGGGACTGTACATTAAAAATAAGCCCGGTATGATAAAAGTTGTCAAATGTGTTTCCATCAGTCTCATCTTCTCTCCCTTTTCTAACAGCTTGAAAGTGAAAAAAGCCTTTGCAAAATGTTACATTTCATCATTTTTCCATTCTTTAATTTTCACCGCAAAGCCTGACATGTTTTAAGAGGTGCAACCTAATATTGCCTGAACTCCAGGACCTACCACAAAGATCTCTGGGTAAATGGGAGGGAAGGAAGTGCACAGACAGGAGGATGGGCGTGGATGGAAAAGTGCGCAGTAACTTGGCTAGAGCACACCCTTAAGTAACAACACATGGCAGTGGAGGAATTCTTCATTCACGGACACTCTGCATGAGCAAGGATGGGAAAGGCTGTCCCATCTGCTCGCACCGAGTGGCTGGCCGGTTCCGAATTGGAAGCTGATAAGGCTCTGCCATACCTAATTCCTTTCCATGTTCTCATCCTGAGTAGGCATCACAATGGGCATGATTCATGGGGGTAATTCCACCAGCTACTGACTTGGCTCCTGCCTGCATTTGGGAAGAATGTGACCCCACAATACGGCTCTTTCAGGCCCATCCCTGTCTGACTTCGACCAGCCTCTCCTTGAAGCCCTCTTCTGTTAAAGACCGCAGAGTGAGGACAAGGGAATGTAGCAGAAAGGCAAGGAAGGGAGGCTAAGTTGAGGGGGAAAAAAAATCTTGCAAACTTACTCCTCCTTCCCCATCTCCCCTCTCGCTACATCAGTCTCTCCCCTCCTTGTCTAATAACTAAATGATGTGCAGTGAGGAAGGGAATTTAAAACAATGAACTTGAAAGTCAACCACCGTGACGACCACAGAGACGAGCCCTGATTGCACGGGGGGAAGTTGTAGGTGTGATGCCTGTTTTATGTTTCCATATATCAGCCGCAGGGACTACCACAAGTATAGCCTAAGTGATGATCTGGACAAGAGCACGTGATGCAAAACGGTGTTTTGTAACATGAGACCTCTGAAGCACTCTCTATCTACTGCTTAAACAAACTGCAATCATCGTGGGTAATTATTTAGCTGTATTAGGCCATTTGAAGCTTGGTTAATTCCTGGTTACATTCCATCTGTCACAGAGACAAAGGCCCTTGTCTTTATCTCCAGTCAGTGCTGAAATATAAATTACACCGTGGAGCAGCTCAGGCAAAAGTGAGCTTGCAATGGATGGAACATAAGAGTTCGTAATCACAATCACTGCAAATCGAGAGTTAAGAAAACATGTGGTCCACAAAGGCCTTAAAACGATAAGGGTATAATGGTATTCTTTAATGGCCTAGACCAATGCATTCTTCATCGCTAACAAGGTTAATTAAGTAGCGACAAGACATGATAAGTGGAACCAGGTATATATTTTGTCTTTTAATTGTATCAAGACTTTAGTGCTGAATGTGAGCCAATCACGAAGCAAAGTAATTTAAAAAAATGTGTCTTAAGTAGGGACATTTTATCCTCTAATGCAAAATGTATGTAATTCAGAAGAACATTAGGCATTACTCTGGTCATCAACGGCTCTTTCTTGGACGTTCTCCCAACATATGAGTTATTCTACCTCTTTTAAAAAGTTCAGAGAAAATAGAATAGTGCCTCAGTGGTCTAATAAATCTCTTTCCTTTTCAAGCAATTCACCCCTACCCCATTTAACTTCACTACAGAGAAAAATAACTTTACAGACCTGCACCATCATCAAAAACTGAACACGTATGATCATAAACACATACAACCTGGCACAAGTAACAGCATGCCCACACTGGCACACATAAAAAGGGCGTTGACACGTACACATTCATAAGAAGAGGTGGTTTTGTCCTGTCACCCTCTTTAACATCCTGCTGCAGTTTGCCTCATAGGAAGAGAAAATATAGTGTGATGTCACCTCTGGCATGGTCGTGGTGTCTGAAAACTTTTCATGCGCCGCCCCAATGAATGAAAGGCAGACATTACTCAGAATAAGAGTGGAGACTATCTGTTCTCCACAGTTAAAGCTGGTATTTGTTAGCGCGGGTCGCTGCCAGAGCCGGGCCACTGTCTGTTGACTGCGCTTCAACACAATGCAGGATCAGATCATTCAGACTCCACAAAACATCCTCAGTATGTAGCTGTGCCACTCACAAGTCTTCCCTGTCACTCACGCTGGCAGGGTCACGCTGTTCCCCCAGCACCACTTGCACTGTTAAAGCAGCCTGGCGGCACCGTCTGAAAACCGCCAAGTGGGGTTAGTCATAATAGAGCTTCATCTGGCCATCAATCTTCATGCTCTCCCCCTGTGAGCGGCACGGACCGCGTCTTGTGTTGCAGTTAAAAGCTTTGGCACTGCTCTACAAGGCCTGTGATAAATTGATTGCTCTACGAAGCCTGTGGAGAATGTTTGGAGATCCCGATCCATCCTCGCTGTTTGTCACTGTGCATTAGCAATGAATAAGGAGATTCCTGAACCCTGACTCATAAGCTCCCTGGGCAAGCACCTTTCAAATAAAATTTAGCAGAAAAACTGGAAAACTGGAAATGTGAATTGCACAGCTATTTAGAACCTTTGATATTTTTTCCAAAGATTGAGTGAAAAACAAAAGCCAGAGGCATTTTGGGCAAACAGTGTGTCAGCAGTTAAAAGAAATAGACTGCTGAAGGACCAATAAAATAATAGATTTTGGGCAATCCATCAAATGCACACACTCCCTGCTTTTCATCACTGGGAGAAGCAAAAGAGAATGCTCACCCAAGTCTGCTCATTTCTCTTCTTTCTGACATAAGTTTTCTTCCAACTATTGTTCCAAATTTTGTATTTGGCAAAAATACACCCGAGTTGACACAAAAAAAATATTGTGGCAACATTATAACTGTCTCAGTTCTTTGATAATATGTGAAAGTGCTTTCCAAAATGTCACTGTGTTATTTTTAATTGCTATACACAATCATTTGAGGCCTTTATATTTAAGCTTATGAGTTTATTTTCTTTGCTTCAGTATCTGAATATAAATCAACATAACTCTTTTATCCCCAATAAATATCTCAGCTCAGTCTTCCATGTGTGCCTTCAAATCTAGATCAGATATCACTGTTATCTCCCCCGTCCTTATGGCTGTATCAACATTCCTATTCCAGCTGACAGGTCGGATGAATTGTGCAGTCAAACAACAGAACGGGGGAGCACTTTTTTTTTTCTACTCATGAGAAAGTACACTCATCCCGTGGGCAAGACAGAGTTGACACTCAGCTAAATCCATTCGGTGTTTCTATTTTTGTGCGACGTCTAGACAAAAAAAACATTTTACTAGAGACCAAAAAGCCACAGCTGGTTTCTCCAAAGCTGGACTAGACTCGGACTGGCCAGAAAGCACTGTACTACATGTTGGGGGTGGGGGTGTGGGTGGGGGGCAAGTGCAAGCTGTTGGTTTTCTGCCAAACACCTTGTAGGTTGTTGAATTTAATTAAGGAGATACTACAAGAGAGATGATGAAGTCATGCCTTTCCTTCTTATAATGTCTTTGTGCTTGGGAAAAGATTGTCCGCAGTCATAAAATGTTTATATTAGTGTCTTTTATGGGATGTTCCTTGTACATATAACTGTTTGCAGTATCATAAAAAACAAGGCTGACAAAGTGCAAATTAAGGGGTTTGTGGGGGTACTGACCACCTATTTTCCACACTCTAAGTCACAACCTCTGCAAACAAAGTAAATGTGTTCAACAATCAACACACACCCATAAGTGTAACCACAAATGATGTCATTCCAGACTAATGAACATTTGGAGCCGAGTTACAAAAGCTGCGTGTTCAACTAAAGATAAGCTTATTCATTTCATTTGAAACCTCTGTGTCTGAGAAATTTATTATTGTCAGTATAAATCAAATTGCAGGAACCCAAACTTCAGCATTTCTAGTGTATATAAGACTATATAATGACTTTTTAGTTAAACTCATTTGTACCTTCTCTGGACAGAATCACAAGGAGGAGCAGAAGCTGGTAAAGAAAACCCCGACTTACAAATTTAAAAGAGAAGATGAAATAGTTCAGAAGCTTTTTTTTTTTTTTTTTAAACACAGCTCTTGTGAATCATCAGTATAATTACACCAACTGCATCACTTCCCTTTTTCTGTTTCCTGCAGCTGCTGAGTGAATCTCAAACATTAGCATCTTCTGAGCCTCTACTACACACACCCCCACGTACGCAATCATAAAATGGCATCATTCATGCCTGATATGAGCCATGATAGAGAGGAGGAGCATGGGACACGTCAGGGCTGCAACCAGCTTTAAGTGAAACGCGTGCATGTGCATCCTTCTAACACTGGACCGAACTTCCTTCCTCAGCGCTGTTTTAAAAAATTCTTTACAAACTACATCCTTCCCTTTTGTGCATACATGGAGGGGGCCTGTCTACAAGTGTACAGCCTTATCCTCACTGTAATACACACACATGTTGCAACAGAGTGTGATGAAAGGCTTTTCACTCTGTCTGTGTTTGAAGAAATAAAAAAATGAAAAACTGAAAAAAAGTGATGATAATGATAAGACAAGTTTGGTTAGAATTTTTTGAATGAAAAATGATCATGTGATGATGGTGTTAAATGAAATACTTCTGAAGTTATTACAGTTCATCCTGGCAGGGACATGAATGTCTGTACTAAATTTTATGGCACCAACTGGCAGCCCACTGTGATGTCACCCATTGGTTTGTGAGCTTGGTTTTGAAGCCTTGAGTTTGTAATTAGGCTGTCGCCATCTTGGCTTTTTGAAATCATATTATGGGGAGAAGGTGGAGCCGAGGAGGAGTGAGAGGAGGATCTGACCTGCTCTGTACTCTATCCTGATTGTCATGCCATGTTGCTGTTTCTGGAACAGAAACACAGTAGCCACGCCCCTATGTATACCGTGCCTTATGGCCTATTTTCCTTTAAATGGGACCATGATTTAAAAAATTAACATCGTGTTGCATTGAAGACATGAAATAAGGAAATAAATCAAGTGAGAAGTAGAGCCATTTTCCCATAGACTTCAATCAAATCATTCCCTCATGGTGATTAGAGTCTATGTAAATGTTTATACATAGTCCATGGGTGGCACTATAAAAAGTGTTTTTTAATCAGGTCGCTAGCAACAGTTTTTAAAAATGACTTCATATTGTAAATTCCCAAAGATCGCTTAAAGGCTCTTCTCCTGAACTTTGTTATTTCAATGTTTAACAGGACCATCTTTGCTGTTCAAGCTCAGGACCTGAAACCTAAACAAATTATTTCCACAATCATATTTAACATCAAACACAATGTGCACTTTGATTTTTCTTTCAGGAGAACAAATTCAACGTTGTTCTAATCTTGAGGAAAACATATTGGTGTGAGTAATCTTTTTTCAGCACAACAATAAAGTCCTGTCTTGATTTAAAAAGCCTAAATTAAGCCAAACTCTAATACAGTAAATGGGAACAAAAAACACAAAGAGTCAGCAGGAAGAAAGGGCCTCCATTAGCCTTCACTGTAGTCGCTGATGATTGATATGATAGCAAGCCCATTCAAATGGCAAATTTTACACATGATTGAGGCTCTATTGGATGTAATGAAATGGCCTTTCTGAATACTGCACTTGAGTGACTGTGTGACCACCAGCACAATAGCTGCTATTATAGTTTTGGGCCTGCAACCCATTTTTTATTGTACCAGGTCCACTATGCTATTATTGCAGAACTCAGAGTGAACCCGGGGCTTTGGTTTCTTGCTGTTACGGATGTGACCGTTCTCTCCACCAGGAGCAATTCACAGAGTGTTAATTGACTACCGCAATCACTCAACAGATTTATGGAAAGTCTGAAGGGTCACAGGAGACTTCCAGCGGAGGCCGTCCAGGGAGCAGGGCTGGCCTCAGAGCTGTGACAGGGGAATTTCTGGCCTTTGTAACTACAGTGCAGGTTCATAAACTCCCTGCCTTTCTACTATGACCTCAGAGGAAATGTACAAGCTATAGAAAAATGATATTTAAATGAGCCATAGTGGAAAACTAAATCATCTTGTGGGTGTCATTGTGCAACTTGTGGTCACACTAATGGTTCCAGAGCAATGATCATCATGCCTAAACCTGAGAAAAAAACCCAGCTACACTCACAAAATGTCACTTATTATCTTCAGATACAGACATGACCCAGTTTGTGGCTCTTTGTCAGCCACTCATACAGATGTGTCGCATTTGCTGGGGGGAGGAGTTAGCACAGACAGACTATGAGCACTGGGGTCCATCTGGCCGATTATAATCAGCTTTAAACAACAGCGCTACAGGCAAGGAAACGATGCAAAGGCACGTGTGTAAAAACAGAGGTTTGACTGTTAGAATGAACTACCTTCATTTACATGCATTGATTTGTGAACCGACATCATGCAGACACTCGGTGAAGATGGGTACTGGGATACTGAGTGATGAGATGATGATGGTTGTGATCACCGTTTATCCCCCAGCGCAGTGTGTCAGTATGTCATAGCATTAGTTTGAACGACTGTGCATGTGGTCCCTGCATCTGGACACTCTTAATACTGTTTAATCCCTTCCTGTCAGCCAGCCAGGCTTGTCCTCATGCCAACATACTACAATACAACTACAGTGTGTCACTTGTCTTCAAACAGAGAAAGTGAGCATCCACTAACATCTTCAGTTTAACTGTACACAGCTGGAATAATGATGCTCTAGGGACCTTTTCACATTAAGGTAAGCATGAACCCTCTTTTTGACATTAATGATGCATCCACCTTTTAATCCAACCTTGACACGCTGCATTGTTAACAAGGGGAATGTGTGGAGGGCTATGTAAACAATGCAGCCACTTTTCTAAAGAAGAGTGAAGGCAGTGCACTTCTCCTCATCATAATTTATAAACTCTGGCATCATTTTGAATTCAATGGATCGTTTTTGTGGACAGGATGGTTCGGAAATTGCTCCTACAGTTTAACATGAACCAGTTGTGAATAATTGCTTTAGGCATGCCAATAATTTTACATTTATTATGTGATAAGCTGTATCATTCGTTTTGATGAAATGTGTAACTGCCTCTTAGTGCGAGTTGCCCAGACCTGATGATTTACGAGGGCTCTAAGACTATGTTTTGCTGCATGGAGTCTGCTTGGAGCATGGAGACTGAATGCCATGCTCGCTCAGACAGAAACGCAGTACTAATGGGTTTGTGTTACATTGCTAAATCAACTCGAGCTGTGAAGCGACTCCCAGCAAACCTTTATGATCCATTAACTGCCAGGCATGGTTTTGCCAGGGTCCCTGTGCCAGCTGGCAGAAACTGACAAGCCCATATCATGAGCAGCCTCCGCCAGCGATAGCTTTACTGAGGTTTACAGAATTCCCCCCGTTCTCTCGAGCTGATTACATACATGTTGTTTTCTCATTAGTCGAGGCTCCTCGTGGTCCTGTCTTGTGGAAATGGTTGATGGAACGAAGGTAAACGCAGTGTGTACAATATAGTAGACTTGATGTCTGCAGGCAGCTCGGGAAGAGAGACAAGTCTGTGGAGTGGTTTGAGTTTGGGTGGAGACAGCAGCATTTACTGTAGAACTGCAGACAAATATGCATGGACCCCACCCTAGGCTAGTGATCAACTCCTCTGTCATCAGTGTCTGTATCACACAGACAGAGATTGATATCCAAGGATCCAGGATTGCTCTGGATTCTTCTTGCGAAATAAAGTCTCATTTCTCAAACATTTGGAAACTTGAAAGATTTCTGCAGCGCTGTTTGACTGTTTTATTGTGTTATTCATGAAGGCTGGCAGCACTCTGCAGCATCTACACACAAATAAGCTCCTGATTTTCCAAGCTGCCTTTCGACAGTTGTCAGTGCATGGTTTATTTCTGAAAACTTTATGGCATTTTTTTTGAAACTTTGTAGTTATGAGACTGTTATTGTTAAATATTTTAATTGTATTTGCCAAGCTTTTCTCCTGAGTACACTTGTGTCGAAGCTTTTTGTGGATGACTAATTGTCTCATGTTTCATGGCTCATGTTTAATGGGTGAGCAAAGGCGTGGAGAAAAGACAACTGAACTACAAAATGCATGCATGCAGAAAGCAACTGAATTTATAGGCTTTTCTTTACATTGTAATTGCTAATCATTTGGATTATACATAATCCTACTGTTGAAATACTTAATCTTAAATCCTGCCTCTTCCTCAGATCCACTGACACACCCATGGTTTTCAAACTGCATTTGTTTATGACCGCAGCCAGATGGATGTAGGGTAATTCCAAATAGAAGTTTAAAGTGTAAAAACACTAGTGAGCCAGTATGAAGGTTGTTAAATCTCCATGCATGCTGTTATCTAGACCACAGGTAGATAAGATAGACAAATCAGAATTGCCCTCCTCCCTCTAGAATGAGACACTTTCACTAGGTTGGATAGTAGGCGAGATATCAGGGATGGAGGAGGAGCAGAGGGTCACGGTGGGCATGAGCAATATAGAGAAAGAGACTAACAACAATAGTTCAAAGCCTCTCGGTTTGTATTTGATCCATTGTCTATGCTGGTCTTTAGAGACCACCACCAACAAGGCATCGTCTTACTCAGGCTGACAGGGGTTTGTATAGCTAAGATGCCCTGAGAGATTAGGTTCAGGTGAAGCCCAGGTTTAGAGAGCAGTGGGGGGAACAGTACTTCATCATTGTTTTCGGCTGTTTCTGTGAGAGGAGATGACTGTTTGGTGAGATTTCATCCGTTCAAATGATAGATTTGCAGTTTTATCAGCAACAGAAGTTGTAATTACGTACAGCGCTTTGTTAGATGGTTAGAAAATGTGAGTAATTAGGAAAAAGATCCAGATAAGCAAATGACTGTTTCTGTATCTGATAGGAATTGTAACTCGCTCGTAGAGACTATCACATTGGCCCATTTTATTCCTCGATAGAATTCCCCGCAGTCTCATTACCATTTAACTCTATCTCTCTCTCACTTGATGGGTGGAATATCTGGAGAAATATGCAAGCAGAAGCCAAGGAGGGAAACGTCTCAGGGGCACGCCACAATGAATGAGAATCTGAAGGATGCTAATTAAACAATGTCATGATTTATAGTCAGAAACAAAATATTTACTGTTTCAAGCCCAAAGGCTTGGCTTCCTGGAAAATGGATCATCTGGTCATAGTTTTGTCAACCTCTTCGCTTCAGTTCTGGTTGTAACTGGGGGGTTTAGAAAGTCAGGACCACCTGTACTATAAGGCTTGTATCAGGCGACCAATGTATATTTACTTAGACCAAAACTATAAGACAGATTATAGCTTCAAGGTACATTTTTCTATTAATAACTTAGGCTGTGTTTGGATGTCAGAAAAAAAAAAAAAAAATCAATCAGCTGCCACAGAAATCCAGACCAGTTTAAACATCCAGTTGAGAAAGATTTCTCACCTTTCCAAACTCTGAACTTGTTGCTGTTGGTAAAATCTGTGCCTAGTGTCACATATTTTAATTGAAAAGACTTCCTAGAAAGCTTCTCTACATCAACATGTGCAGCACCCCGGCTGCAGGACACGGGCTTTTGGCCAGCTCATGAATAGATGGGACAGAGATGTTATCTGGCCTTAGGGAGGATGTTTGGAGAGTGGGAGTGGAAGGCAGTGGGGCTTCAGCGTGCTAATGCAGCTAACAGCCAGGAAGGCAGAGTGTTGACTCTGCAGATTTCAGCCCACTACTGATGACTATGGGGCTAAATACTGACCCCATGGACTAATAAAGAAAATCACCTCGGGCACGAGCCGCAGGGGTCAGAGGTAACGGCATGGCTGGGAAAAACACAGGCCGTGGCTTTCGATCACTACCCTGCCTAATTGAAATGACAGTTGAAGACTGGTGGGGGTAACAGTGTTTATTTACGTCTTTGTTACGCGGTGAGCAAGCACAAAGATATGCCTGGCCATGGCAGGGATGACATCGCTCCCGTATGCTGTCTGGCTCCGGGATCTCTGCACTAGTACAATAAGGACTTCCTGTCTGCCATCAGATTCCCCTGCATTCCACCCGGTCCCGTGATGACAGAGGGCGAGGGGGCTGCTGCGGACATGGTTTTGTGAAAGAGTATAAGTCCTGATCAAACTGACAATATGGAGCGGGTCCCTTCTTTTCACCCCAGAGCTGACCCTCAGTCTGAGCTGCTGCCTGTCAGCGAGCTGGGACAGGTTGTGATTTGCTGAAGCTGTGGTGAGGTCGTTGTCTTGTGTTTAAACACAGGTGGACTTAGGGAGACGCTGGCTCTGACTGTCAAAACCCTGTTTCCCTGTGCTGACACCAGCTATTTCTATAGCATCTCTGCACCCAATGTTGTTCTGCATACAGTACAGTATGAAATTAATAAAAGTACATTTAACAACTAAAATAACATCATTATGAGTTTGTTTGTAGATATAAACAGGACAAAAATATATTTATTATGAAAAATTCTAATATTACTATTTGGTTTCTATTAAATTACAGTATTATTTTAAATTATTTGTTGTAAATGTTATTTGTTCATGAAAAGGTTTTTGTTGTCAGTACATCATGACACATCTCATCATGACACAAGTATGACGCAAAGAACGACAACGAGCAACATGTTCCCAGTAGTTCTGAATGAGCCGAATGTATACTGTTGATACGACAAACAGTGGAATATAAGAGGGCTGCACTGACCCAGAGGCTTAACCCTGTTCTCAATAACAACTGGGAAAACAGAAGAGAAGAGGAAAAGGATAAAAAAAAAGGAAAGGACAATAAATAATGTAAAATGACACATATGGAGAAAGAGGTTCTTTTGAATACACAAAGACAGTCGCTTTCCGGTCGACAAGACTTGTGGGAAAAAAAAGCCCTGATGTTGCTATTTGAAGAAATGGGGGAAGACAATATTCAAACTCTCCTGTTTCAATGGGGTCAAGGTGAGAGAGCAACCTTCAGCAACCTGAGTAACAAAACAGCCTTCTGCTGTCTAGCAGGACAAGACATTTGGCATTAATGGTCTCCGGAGAGGACCATCAGCACGGGCGGAAAGGAACACAAATACTCCCCTCTCACACCCCAGTAGCACAGAGGATGGAGGAGATTATGCGTGTGTGACAGCACACTACAAGAATGTGGTTTAAAGGATTAGACCTATTTTAGATTCGCTGTCAATTCATCTTTTTTTAAAATAGTGCACAGACGTCTCCAAAGTAGATCTGACCTCGATTGTGACTCTATCACAGAAGCTATTATCTGCACAGTCTGCAATGTTAATAGTTTCTTACACAAAAGATAAACCTGGACGGGATAAGCTAATGGTGTTGAATTAATTAACAAACAGACAATGTATTAATAGGGACAGTAATTTCCTGTGTGAAATTGCAGGACTGTGATTTCTACAAATAGGACATTGCAAATTCCTAACAGGAACAGTCCTTTGTGTCATGCAAATTCAGATAATGGTAAGAAGATGAATAAGCCAGTGGTCAACTCAGAAGTCTATTCAGAGCAGGAAATGAGCAACCATTGTGCTACCTTTTTTCCAATTTAGCTGCTGAGAAAGTTCCGGTTTCCATCGGCGCCTCATTCTGTGAAATTAAAGGATCACTGCCTCGGTTTCTCCAATGTTGGCGACGTGCGTGAACGCTGACAGTCGTCACAGGTGATTAACAAGTACACAGTACATTTGATCCCATTGTGTTTTCAGGTTTTTGTTGAAGCTATTCTAGGTGCTGATTACTTGTGATATTATGCTCTCAAAGGTGGCCTTTGTGCCATCAGGCATCGGCACGGCCGGACCTTCAATAAATAGTTCTCGGTGAGAGATGGCGGGAGGGAAGGAAATGACATGCGTGTGTGTGTGTCCCTTTCCTATTTAGTGACTTATCAAATACAGATTTAGCCCTGTTTGTTTGTTTTTCAGTCATGAATACTGTACTTCCCTCATCCTGAGATGTATGCAGATAAGCAGTCTCATTCAAGTCATGTGACATGAGGGTGGAGAAGCACAACAACACATCAGATGGATGTTGTGTTTAATGATGTGACCCTATATCTTATTGCACCAAACAGACAGGTTGGTGCAGTGAAGTGGATGAACAGGCTCCAACGTCTTCTATGTCCTATGGTGCGTTTATTTTTAGATCTGGTCTGATTTCCCCTACATGTGAACAAAACAGCCCAGTCACCACTTCAACTGTAACCACTCTTCTCTCACACTATTGTGTATAACATGCACGCATTTCACTGGTGTTACTTATGTTCAGATACTGCACAACACAAATGCAGATTATTATAAACCATGTTTTGAACAGACTGTTTCTCCTAATTAAGGGCAGAGATGATGAAGCCTTCTTCATGAAGATGCCTGGCAAATATTTTATGCTTTTGACAGCCCGGTATTCTGCAACCCACCACTAATCTATACACATATGGTAAAGCAGACACATTACCAAATCGTGACCATAATGACTTATTATCCACAATAAGCATTAGAATGAAGGCTGCTGTTTACATTTCAGCCACTGTTTATTACTCAAAGTTTGGCCTCACGTTAAAGACATGCCAAAGGCAAAAGGGAGCTCTACTGTTACAGCAGAGCTAAACACAGTATAATAGCTGCTTTATAAACCACTGTAACTCACTTTGAAAGTCTTGTCGATAGCTTGTCTGTTAGTGAATCTTTTATAATTTGTACTTCTTAGTCAACAAAACAGCTTCAGGATTTCTCGCTGGCCCCCTTTGTTTAATTCATGGCTATTTCCAAGAAGTAAACACATTCCCTTCTCACTCAGCCATGGCATGAATCTAATTAGAAGTTTAGCCCATGCTCCCAAAAAAGGGTCACCAAGCCTCCAAAAGATCAGATTTATGTACCCTTACATGGAGGTGATTTATTTGTGTTAAAAAAAACTTGGTCATTATTCAAATATGGTTCTCACTCTGCTCCCATAGTGGTAGCCAGCAGACAAAAACACAGACTTGCATCCAAGTCTTTGTCTTCACAAACTTCTCCCATGAACTGCATAAACTACAAATTGGCGATTTCATCACTCGACCAAAAACAGTCACAAACCCTTGTAACTTATAACTGGTTAGCCAGTATTTGCACTCCTTTACATTACGACAGAGGAAAGTTTCTCCCGACTAACCTACATGCTGATATAGTATAAATGCTGGTTAAAGATATGCAAAAAAAAAGGTATTTAAAAGACACATTTCCTATATTAAAAAAAAAAAACACTTTCTCAAGAATCAACCTGACAAAATGCATGCAGACAAAGCAAATCTTTTATTATGTCAGGAGGCGTTTAGATAACATATTCAGATGCTTTGGACCTTTGGCATGTCTCTAATGCCATTGACCTGTTGGCAAGTTTCACCTCCTAGCGCTAATTCTTCAATGAAAACCTCATGAGGCCACGGTAAATTTATATCAAAGAAAAAAGATGTCCACCAACAGTCCTGATTGTGGTGAGGCCCGTGACTATTGTTGCCATCTGCTCACTATTTCCTGCTGCAAAGAAGATAATTGAATCTGAAATCACTTTTCTCTCTCGGTTTAAGAGTGAGGGTCATGTTTGTCACTGAAGTCTCCACCACAATAGTTCGGGCCCTTGTTTGTATTCTTTATAGAGTTATTTCCCCCTGGTTGTCTCTTGCAACATCTGCCCCTAACTCTCCAAATCAATACGGACCATCTAATAACCTGCCACACTTAATTAAAACCCCATCACTGCCTTTATGAGAGGCATCAAAGGGCACTGTGCCTGAAGGGGGTCATGCAGATAAGACTTCAATGGTGTGCTTTGCAGGGCCTCTGCACAATAGATGAAACTAAAAATCTTTAAGCTGGTTTGGTGAAAATAGGTCAGTGTTGGCAGCTGTGGGTGATGTGTCCCAGGCCTGGCCTGTGGTCCAGCATGCTGCTCGCCATATTTAACACCCTTTGTGCCATCCTCTCGGCACTAATCTGTCTTTTCACTGAGTGTTAAAATTAATTTGTAGTGATTTCTATGAGGGCACAGGAATCGTTAGGAAACCTCAAAGGGGCTACCAAGTGGACAAGTTGCCAATAGTAGGCCTTTGTCTCTGGTCTGCCCCTTTCTAAATGCCCATGACAGCAGCTTTGAAATGCCTGCCTGATGAGGCTCAGATGCTCTGGCTGGGGACATCACAGTGACCATACTTGTCTGGCTGTGAAAAACATCTCATGACAAAGACAAATCCAGCACAGCAAACAATACCACGGACCGGGTTCCAAAACTACCCAAGTCAGAGTCCAGCCTGCATTGCTCAGTGATGTATGATGGTAATCCTTGCTGGCTCTGAAATTACTGATAAAACTTAACTTAATTTGACTTTATTTCATCAAAGCTATCTCAACAGTGCAAATCCCGAAGGAGAACATCAGTGAAAGGAGATAACCGTATCATTTGAGAGTGCTTGGCATCTACACAAGCTTGTGTTCCCATGGGAAAATTGTAGACACAAGTGTTTAGCTGAAGCAGCTTTACAGTGGCCCTCATAAGACAAATAAATTGGAGAAGGGACTAACCATGGAGAGAGTCAGAGGAAGCCACATCTTGTAAAGCAGGTTTGTGTGAGCCTGCTGCAGTCTGCTGTGTTGTGTGGAATCAGACCTTCTCTGGCTCATATGTTTTATTCTTTCTTACGCTTTAATCTTTCTCTCAGGGTGTATCTCTCTCCCTCTCTGCCCCTCACACACAAACTGTGTCTAGCTGTCATATCCCCGACCATTAAACAAGAGGGGAGAATTAATGACACAAACATTTCTGACGTCTGCAGGAGTGAGGGCTCATTTTCCCTGTCGGACTCACTCTCACTGCATAAAAAAGATAAACCTACAAACTTAAAAGGGACAGAGACAGAAGACTGAGAGATGGAGAGAACAGGAAAGCAAATGAATAAAAGTGAGAGGAGGGCGGTTGTGGGTGGGTGTGGTGGGAGAGCTCCTCTCATCAAATTAAACTTCCATCACCGTCAAAGACATACTCAGATTCCAGCAAGCCAATCAGCCAATCTAAGACAAATGATTTTGTTGAGCTTTGCTGCCACACTGGGCGTGGGAACAGCACAGATTCTCATAAAGAAAAAAAAAAAGAAAAGAAAGAAAAAAAAAAAGCCTGTAAATTATTTCCCTCCTGCTTCAAAGACCTGAACAACAAAAAAGGTTTGTGTTTATGTGTGGTGTTTCTGCGTTGCTGTCTTAGAGCCCGTTGGTCTCGGCTGGTTTCTACTGTGCATGTGCAAGTCTAAACAATATTTGGGATCTACAGCTGTCTGCTCACGTGTGACAGTCAGAGACATAAAATACAAAAAAAAAAAAAATGATGCCGTGTTTCATTCTCATGGATAAATAAAACTGTTCAAGGGTCATTTAAACTGGGGAAAGAGGGGGGGTCTTTTTTTTTTTTTTTTTTTTTTTTTTTAACTTGAGGCAGCGTTTTGATTAAAGGTGTTTGTAGGGCCGCTTTCCTCTCCCCACCCCCACGCGCCACCCGCCCAGCCTCCTACACCCCTCACTCCGACCCCCAGAACCACGTCTGCCTTGCTGCTGCTAATCATTGGTGGTCTCCTGACTGCCAACAGTAATTGATTAGAGAGCGGAGGACAGGCGGGTGAGGGGGAGGGGGGGGTGAAGGGGAAAGTTCACCGCAGAAGTTCTCAAGGTCACTGCCCTCTCCCACCCCCCACCACCCAACCAAACTCCTTTTCTCATGCTATTAGGTATCAGCCACAGGGGAAACTGCAAATATTTGGCACACTCGGTCCAACTTCCAAGAGGTTTGGTGGTGGCAAGCGCAAACAGGAAGGTCTGTGTAAGCAAAATGGATGCATCTGTTTAAGAGAAACTTGGGGGTGAAAAGGCTCGATTCATGATGTGTTGATTTATCTGTTGAATCGGGGACTCAACATCCTCAGTTGAATATGCTTATTTTTGCAGACCCCCCTTGCTGCTCTAAGAATGCCGCCGTGTTGTTTGGCCCTCTGCGGTTGCTCAACATCCTTGACAATATAAAGAGGGCTGTGGATGTTATTCTGAAGTAATAACTCCCTCCATTCCTCCTGGTTTCACAGGAAGAGGTGACATTCCTTGCCTCTGGAAAGTGACTCATGCTGCTGTCTTGTTTAGTAAATGCAATTACACTGGTTGAACCGTTCTCCTCCTCTGTGAATTCGAGCAGAGAAAAAGCCTCTATTTCTTTCTTTTTTGTGAGTGTGTGTGTGGGATTTCTCCAAACAGGGTCATGTTCACCACAGGACTACTGACTAGTCCAGCCCATGGCCTGATTATGGACGAGACCCAGATTCTTGATGCCTATGGAAACATGACTGTCACAGGAAATGTTCAACATGTTTCACAGTGCTGCAACTGAGAAGAGGTGAGGGTGTTTTAGAAAGGAGCCCTCCCAGAGCTGAGGGCTGGTGTTGATGTTGGCTGCACAGCCGTCTGGGGGCTGTCCAGCATCTACCACTCTTTGCTTGTGAGACCAGTAAAAACACACTCAGAGCATGCTCAGATACTCCTGGACCTATGTCTGGACATGTAGGCTAACTCACAAAGTGGGTGAAGTCTGGTGATGTAACTTCACGTATGCATGTAGAAAATCACACAAGCCCAAGAGGCTAAGTTAAAGATAAATAATTGGTATAGTGTTTAACATGTACGTCGTCACTCAGAGAGTGGAGACCAGTGGGTTTCAATGTCTGTCTCAGTCACCTCTCCCACAAATGGCCCCTGGCTATGGCAGCTGTGAAGCATTCATCTTTGTCTGCTCTGTCACTTACACTGTCTCTCAACATTTATCATAAGGAACTCATTTTTCATAAATCTGCCAGTAAGGTCACAGATTTTCAGCTAATTTCAAACATAACCCGTAAAACGCAGATGGAGCATTAATCCTACATATATCTTTTTGTTCCCCTACCGCTTATGTATATTCAAACAACATGTAAGAGGGATTATGACAAAACTTGATATTGTTGCAAATACCAGATCAAGATATCATGAAAGCCGGCCTCATTGGCTGCGAATGAAAAGCACTTGTGTGGTTTAACTTTATCCAGACTTGTGAATACCAGAGGAGGTTGTTCTAAGAAGTGGTGGGTTCTGTTTTATGTCCTGTTGGTGCTGTGCATCTGCTCTCTACTGCCCCCCTTTGTTGCACACATAGTATTGACCAGGATTATGTCACAGATGTGTACTTTTGAATTCCCTCTTATGTCGTACAATCACATAATTTACATACATTATATATATATATATATATAATAAACTGAATTGAACTTTAAAAATAGTTTGCAGCTGTTTTTAGGAGGAGAGCAGGCTACTTTTTTTCTGATGCATGTCCACCTGGTGCTAATTCTGAGCCTGTGTTGTTCCCTTCATACGACCTTTTCTCCCAGTGGGAGAACCATCCTTTGAGTCTCTGAGTGACACGGGTATAAAAGCACTTTTCACTCTACTGAAAAAAAAAAACCCTCATCTTTGCACTAAGTCTGTTAATAGTCAGCTGGCCTCCAAATGAAATTACCTCGACGCGCTGTAGTTTGAGCCTAGCAACAAAGTCTCTCTGGAACTTTACCACCTGGAAAGCACAGGGTAGCTAGAAAAACAGAGAGCTCAATTTCTGCCTCTATCTGCTGCCAGTGTGCAGAAACTATGATACTGCACACCAACAAATTGTTTAGCCTAATTTGAGATATTTATTATGTCTGAGGTCGGCTTTTATTTGGGAAAAAAACAGTCAGTGTTGTTAAAAGCCCAATTAAGGCAACCTTTGTGGTGGATTTTAATTCAAACATAGAGCTGAGTTTTCCATATGAATGTGGGTAATATAATACATAGGCACTTACTTTTATGACTGAAGAAAGATGTGTAGAATAGCATTAACACCCTTGGAAGTTAATTTGGATTTCAAACAGTATAGGCAGGTAAACAACTTGCACTTGCTAAAACTTGATCATAAACATAGGAGCTAACTTTCTTAACGTGGGGGAACTGGGGGAACTGGTGAGG
>CM076659.1:5121046-5160111 GCA_038496675.1 Rachycentron canadum | reverse complement strand
GGGGGGGGGGGGGGGGGCAGACATGAAGGAAAGTAATGGCAGAGTTAAAGAAACAAACAGTAGCAACTTCCTTTTTCACTCCAAAGAGAGAATGCGTGGTGAGACAAGGATACTGCTGGAGGGACAATTATCTCCCTCAGTCTACTGTCACATTTGGGCGTGAGAAAAATAACATGGATATCATCTTTTCATCCAAGCTCTCAATGTGGGTGGTGTGGCCAAATGGTTTTAAGCTGATGCTGGATGACTTATCATGCGGCAGAGAACAGGACTGGACCTGTGGAACGAAGGCAATGTCATCCGATTCTTATAGGGGTTGTATCCGTCTGCCCATATTCTCACCTGTTTCCAAACATGCTGCAAGTTCCCTGCAGATGAACCACAAAGGAACTGAGCACTGACTTGTAATAGTGTAATCACATGCCCGGACACATGCACTCATACATACGGCTGTATAATCATACTAATGCGTGGCAGATTTTTTTCCTAGTAATTTACTTATCTTATTATTATCTACATTACATATTTTTCATGCCAAGATTTATTTTGGCAGGGTATTGCTGTCTTATTACAGCCCCTAGAAACCAGATCTTCCCTGATGCTGCTTATCATATCAAAGCATGCTGATTAAGCCCAGCATTCATTTCAAGTGTTCACCTGACCCTGCGAGCATCAATTGGTCCATTTTTTCACTCCTCTCCTAAGCAACACATGTAGCAGATGAGTGTTTGTGTCGTGTGCAGTTGCTGTGGCTTCCATCGCAGTTGTTTTTATCCCAGAGGAGTAGATGGCTGTTCTTCTCTTCAGTCTGCAGAGATTTATCTGATCAAGCTGAAGAATGGTGTGTTTCACTGTATAGCTGGCGTATGGTCGAACAGTCACTGCCATGGAAAGTGATAATGTGGAGAAACAGCAGTCTCGTAGACGCCCATGGAGAAAGAGCTCTCAGCGTCTTTCCCGCAGGCTGTTCTGCTGCTTGTGTGTGCGAGGTGAGGAGGAGGATCCTCTGCAGGAGCAGGAAATGAAGATTAATGGGGGCCCTCAGCATCTACACTTGGATCCACGGGGATCAGGTGAGAAGGAGGCTATCCAGATTACAGTGGAGGATCTGGGGATAGTTAACACCAGCTTCAGCCTGCTTGACGAGGGCCCCCTGACCTGGAGGAACAGCATGGCCCGCTCAGCAAGCTCTGTCTCTGCATGCCCAAGGGCCCTGAAAAAGACACAACTAAAGCCTCTGTCTTCACTCCCTATTCAGCCTCAGGCCCAACCAGCCATCCCTCCTTCCAGCAGAGACGATGACGAAGAGGAGGAAGACCAACTGCTGTATGAAAGTGACACTCACAGCACGCCAGTTCTTCTGACAACACCGGTCATTAACCTGATCCCACCCACTCCTTCTGATGTCGTCGACGACGATCAGTTCTTTGAAATTAATTCAGAGGAAAGTCTGGTGCACACTTCCGGCAGCGATGGAAGCTTTGCTGCTGGCGACCAGGAGAGTTACGAAGGAAACATAGAAAGCGTGGAGGCAGAGGAGTCGAATGAGGGATTCACACAAGCAGAGAATAGGGCTGGTGCTGATGGTGCAGCTGAGACCAAAGAGGGCCTGAGTGATGAGTTTGGAGAAGAGGGAGAGGCTGTGCCGGGCAAAGAGGGGGAAAAAGAGAAAACAATGCCCTCGTTCTTACGTAGCGCCTACCAGGTGGCTCCACTCCCTGAGTACCCTCGGAGAAGTGAGTGATAACATCTTCAGAGCTGTTTCACTAAAATTCACACTTAACATGACTCTGATATTCCAGGAAATGCAGCCATCTGCTTCATGACAAGGGTAGATAAGGGACAGATAAGAAGTTTAATGGCAGATCAGCTTCAAGAGCTAAATAGTGAGGTAGCTCGGCGATGCTTCGGCACTACAAGGCCAATTAGGAAATTCTGACTGTTATAATAAGAAAAACACACGAAAAATGAACAAAATCAGTGATGTCTGAATTCCATTTAGCTGTTTCAGTTTCACAGTCCTGGCATTGTGCATGTTGGCTCAGTGTCACACTATCATGACTTATAGGACACTCATATAACAGAGTCATCAGATAACACCTGTGCTTCTCCTGTGACTCCTATATGGTACTGACCACACATTCTTTTAAGATTCGTCTTTATTTCAAAGGAATTTTTTGTGACATTGTTTGTCTTGGTTTCTCTCTCTACGCAGGGAGCTTCAACACTGGAATAAATCTTTTGTCATTTACTGAGCACAACCTGGGTGAGTTTTCCTGAGGTAAATTAGCAAAGTGTTTGAATTGTAAACCTTTCTGTTTCCATTTAGGGGAACTCTAGGTGAGAGGTAAACGGCACCAGATGATGGTTCACTTGGTCCAGCTGTTGAGCTCATGTGTTGCCTCTTCGTTTTGATCTCAGTCCCCTTTCAGATGAAATTGCAGTCATTATGTGACATGGCTACAGTACCTCGAACGTCTCCTTTGGGAGCTGCAGAAGTTCCCCTTTGTCGGAATACCTTTTTAGCCATTGTGTGTATTCCCAGTGCGTGGCTGGGCAGGCGGTTCCCAGGTTTTGGGTTCCTGTGACTCAGCATGCTCTCCTCCCTCAGTCGTCTTTCAAAGAGCTTACTTTCTTTTCAAACCAGGAGGAGGACAATAATACTGGAAACGATAAGCATCGCATTTGCCTATCCATTACATAAATGTGCTGAAAAGTTCTGAATCTAAGGCTCTGCTTTGTCATTAACCCTGTGTGTGTGTCTGTGTGTATAGTTGTCAAACCTTGTCACGCACCAAACTGAGATTACTCAGTCTATATGTATGTGTGTGTGCAGGGATTCAATGTGTCTGTCTTAACCCGTCAGGGGTGAGAGAGCTCGCTCATGTTTTGACTTGCCCTGGGAACAATGTCCATCTCTCCATTACTGGTGATTTCACCCTTTATGGCAACATCAGACTGTGTCCCTGAGCCTGCCCTAAATTTTCTGTCCTCCTTTGTTTTGATTGGGCTTTTCCTGGACATGGCTGTGGTAGGGTGGGTGTACGGCTACCCTCCATTACCATTCTCAGACAGCTCTCCATCTTGCGTCCCTTCTCCCATGCATGCTGAAGTCACGGACCGACTGGAAGTTATTTTCTCAGAATTTCAAAGAGGTGATGAAGAGAGTGCCAGCTCACTGCCCCCCTCCTTGTACTCCACTGTCTCTCCAGGACCCAGACAAGATTCCACTGCTGACACACATAAACCAATTACACCGTCTTATCTGATTCTGACTCCATCTAAACTCCAATCCATGTCAAACCAGCCTTTCAGAAACAGGCCCCTGAAATGAAAAACATGTGTTTAAGAAATTAGGCAGATTTTTTTTTTTTTTTTTTTGCTTGTAAACTATTTGAAAAGACTACTGTTTTTTCTGAAGGGTAAAGGGGGTCCTGATGCTCCAATTTGTGATGGTATCAAAGTTAAAGTAGTCAGAACTGAGACATTGCTCAGTGACACCAGTGTCGCAGTGAACTACAAACATTCCAACGTGTATCTCGATCACATAACGCTTCTGTGTTGCCTGAGAAAAAAAAAACGGGGCCTTGCTTGGATGCCATATTCTCAGCCTCATTCGTCTTGCTTGTTATGATAGCAGAAAAAAACAAAAAAGATATCTGCTCGCTGACCAAATGACATTTGGAAAATGTAAGAATATGCACTTTCTGTGGGAAAGAACTTGGATTGTCAGAGAAGTATGTCATCAACCAGACGAACGTTAGTGTGTCTGACAGGTTGCCAAGCGACCCCATCTAGCTGCGTCCAGTATCAGCACCGGCTAATGCATTGCAAATAGACCTGGTGACCTGTGCGCCAGAAAAAGTAAAGGCCTTGAGTGGCTTAAAAGCATGAAAACAAAGACTTTATTAAGTTGTTTATTTTAATATACTACATTCTTCTGCATTTCTTGAGGTATTTTCTCTCTTATGGTGCAGATGACATGAGCACCAGAGACGTGAGCTGCTCCGACTTGCTGGAGGCCGAAGTCCTGCTTCCTCACTCTGCCAACATGGACACATTAACTCACCAAAAGGTACAAAAGGCCATGCAATGAACCTTTTTGCCCAAAAGATTTTCTCATGATTTCTTTTATACTGCCCATCACATGCTTCATCTATGACCAACAAGACCCACACATGCACCTTTAATGTATTTAAAGTTATCTACAAAGAGTCACTGCACATTCCTGGAATTAATGCACTTTATCTGATTTAGACTGTGACTGTGTATTACGACTCATGAAGTAAAAAATACTGACTGACTATAAATTGATTAGACTGGGCTAGACTTTAGCCTAATGTTGACTGAGACCTGTATTACGTTGCAGAAGACGATAACTCGCTCCTGCAGTCTTGGGGACACATTGACCAGGAGCGCCACCTTCCATGCTTTAACCCATACCGCAGACCAACACCAAGAAGAAAATGGGTCCCCACGCCAGCGGCGCATAACCGTTGGTGAGTCTGGCATCGTTAGGTTATGGAGAAACAAGATTGTTTTAAAAATACAAAAGTATTTGATGCTTTCTGTTCTGTTTTCCTTTGTGTCCCTTTCATGCAGCATCGTATATGCCTCAGTCTAAGGATCAGAATGGAAACTTCCCAGAGAAGGTACCATAAACCATCAAAGCAGGGCCTTCAGGGTGGCATCAGCACACAGCCCAGAGCTGCTGCAATTACAGAATATGCTCTGTTTATATTTCCCAGCTCCCTTGATCTGTCAAAGCAATGACTCTGCAAATAGTCTCAGGATTTTTGTCTTTGTTTCCAGGATTTGCCAAGCAAGATTGCTCGTATCCTTAGCGATCCGTGTGTTAGCCGAAACACAAAACGGAAAGAAAAAGAAAACTTTTTTTTTTTTTTCAAGGCAAATTGCTCCCGTCTTGCACTTATTATCTCCACGCATTATCAGCTGTCTCATTTTCCTCTGGTACCCCTGAGTCATTTATGCAACATGTATCCTAAGCAGCCACGCCTCCTGTAGAGCCCCACACTGGGACCCCGAATTAGACGAAATGACTTAAACTATGGATTGTTTATGTGGTGACTGTGGTGAATTATGATCTAATAGGTTTTTTAGCTCTCTGTTTTATAACGTAATTGTGAAATCCCTAAGACAAGGAAAACCTCTCACAGCAATTTATCTAATCACTCCACAGTCACCTTGTAAAGCCTCCACTGGCAGCAGGGAACTCTAGTTTTATTCCCAGGAACACCATAAACAGAAAATCTGTGACTAAGGCAACAATTACATAGAGACCTGTGTTTAGGTTCCCCGCTAAAGTAAACATTTCTTTGTCTTTTTCAAACATTTGTTTACAGTGAAACACACAAATGTGTTTATTCGCTGAAATATGTCGAAGCATAGATACCCAACAAAGTCAGACTTTCTTTGACTGAATCAGCGACACAGACAATGACGACGCTGCCTTGGAGCTTAGTTGTGTTTTGTCTTGATTTCTTGCCGCCCACTAACTGGGTTTTTGCATTCAGCAGTTTCAATCTGAATCATCTTTGTGTAATGTGTCTCACTCTGTTTGCAATTCCCAGAAAAAAAAAAACAAAAAGCAAAACAAATATATCCACTGTGCCTAACTGTACCACATTAAATTAAATAGTATGTTGCCTATGTGTGACGTAGTATGATGAGTCATACAGGACATAATGCACATTTTAGTGCAGTGTGGAAAAAACCTTTTCCCCATGACACTTGCTTCATGCCCATGCAGAATGTGGTATAAGCAGCAGGTATGTAACCGCACCTTCTCTCCAGGACGTGGACAGGCAAGTGGCCAAATCCCTCAGGGAGCTGAACACAGATGAAGTCTGCCAGTGGTTTACCAATATTGGACTGGAGAAATGCCTCCCTCTCATCAGAGGTAAAACACATTCTTCTGTCTCCTCTCCCAGCCTTGTGGCTGCACAATAAAGACATTGCCAATATGATTTATCTTTAGTACACATCATTTTTTTTTTTTTTTTAAATTAACATCAATAAACCTGTTATCTATACATACCCAGCGTCCCTTTTTTCCTTTTTTAAAAAACTCAATTCAGCTATGCAAAGACTCACCATTTGCATTTAGTCAAAAGCTGCGTTCCTATGTTTTTCTGACATATGCACTATAGGTGTGTGACTCAATGTTTCCCTTTCAGATGCTAAACTGTGTGGCGCAGACATGGTTTCAGTAGACGTGAACACTTTGGACATCCTCCATATCACCACACTGGAAGACAGAGAGCAGCTGTTGTCAGCCATTTACAATGAGCTGCACCCTCCCAGCACCATCACCCAGCGACTCGACTCAATGCTCGGTACATTTTCATCCTCACAAAGTCAAATAAAAGTTTGTATTATATTGTGTAATATTATATATTTACTTCAGTTCTCTTTTTTTAATAGAGTCCTTAGGGCCCAATAATGCTGAAACATTCGCTGCAACGTTGGTGTCAATGAGCAAGTCTAAGTCCTCTCCTCATGTGAGCTGCCTGAGCATGAATCGACGTTCCTTCAAACTCAAGTACAGCCTCCAATTAAACTGAATATCTCGAATATATAACAAGATCAGCAACATGTTTTAATCCCTTGACTTTTTCCATTATAGAAACAACAGCAACAACATGGTACAGAGAAGCTCTCAGCTGATAGAGATCACTATTAACGGTGAGTAAAGAAGAAGTGAAAGTTTATAAACTGAGAAAAATGTGAGAAAATCCACATACATTCACTTGTACATTATACATATGGTTACACCATGCATCATTGAGTCTGCAGGACAGGTGTAGCTTTTTTAATTACAAAAGACACTGATGTGAGGATAATACCCATGGGACACCTCTGAATTACTTCATCCTGGTGTTGCAGCATCAGAGCGGATAGTTCATCTCAGAACCCCAAAGGAAACTACGGTGGGAAAAGTCATGGATTCGTGTATCAAAATGCTGGGAGTGACAGAAGACAAAAGTCTATTCACACTGACAGAAAAACAAGGTGCGCAGTACACGATTTAAACCACATAATGTAGTCTTCATTACACAAAATAAATACTGCACATCTGCTTTGATTTAAAGGGTCTTCAGATGAGCTCCCACCAGATCAGCAGATTGGGAGCCTACTGACATCGACATCAGAGAACAGACAGTTGGAGCTGCACTTGCGTAAAATGGTAGTTTACTTAAACACTTAAATAAATTGCAGGTAATTACACTTCATGCTAGATAACAACCAACATAACAAAGACGTTTCCTCCAAATTTCTGCATCACAGGAGAAACCCACAACTGCTGCCTCCCAAAACAGCCCAGACGTCAGCAGCTCCGATGGAAATGGTAATATCAACAAAAATGTCCAGCGGAACCAGCCAGCAAAAGAAGAGAGGATTAGGGAGCTGAACCAACAGGTGGACTCGCTACAAAATGTCATCTTTCAGGTCACTATCTCTGTTAAACTACAACTAGAGCTACATGCAACAGATTTGGTAGATTGATATTTGCACTACAAATTATTTTCCTTGTTTATTCACTTACTAGTAATTGTGATAGGATATAACGTTGACCTATTTGACCCCAAAGGTCCAGGAGCTCCACCACGGCCTGGTAGCATTTTGTTCAGAGTTAAAGAACATGGATGTGGACGTTAACGTAGACAAGCTTGGCTCTGCCGAGCTGAAGCAGAGACTGGAGTTGGTCAAAAGTCGCCTGAACGACAAGAGGCAGAGCCTGCAGACCCTCAGAGGCAACATTAACAACTCAGCTGCTATCAAGAAGAAGTAGGTGCACTGTCTCTGTTAATTAGTAACTTGTTAAACAATACATAAAACTTTTCTTCAGTTACAGACAAAACACCCATTGTTCTGAATATAAATGTGATTGTCTACTCTCTGGTTGTGTGTGTTTAACTGCCATCCACATATGAAGGTACTGTAAACCTGTTTAATCATTATCAGGAGTAGAAAAGATATCTTAAAGCTTTGCTACCCCAAGGAAAATAAACCATATGTTTATCAAACTCAACTAAATGCTATTGTTTGCCAAATGAGTAAATGCAAATCTATGTAAACTACAGTTGAAGTTGTATGTGTAACAACAAACTTCATAAACCATGTCCCATGTCTTTAACCTTTTCTAAAATGGGGCCTCTTGCCACTCAGGCAGTTGGAGGTTCGTCTCTTGGAAAAGATGAAGCTGAACTGCCAAGTGTTCAAGGAGGAAATTTCCATGGTGCATCTAAACCGACAGCTGGCTCACCTACAAAATGCTCTGCAAGAAAGCAAGGTACAGCTGACCACATTAAAAGTATAATGTGTATTGTGCTACTTGTGCTACTGTGCCACAGCCAAAGGTGGTAGCATTTCATCTCTTCACCCCCCGCATCCCCTGCTCAATCCTGCTTAATCTCATGACAGTAATGTAAAGTGGTTACAATACGGTGAACCGACTGAAATGTATTGGTCTACAGGATCCAAGCTGTCTCAATGTACAGTCATCAGTTATAAATAAAGCCTAAAGCTAAAGGCAGCAGGATAAGAGCTGGTCGGGAATAGGCAGAATTCTACTCCGGCTCTTGATCTGCATTGATATAAACTATAAGCTATTTTTCATCCTCTCCTGCTGTGACGTCTCTCAGAGCACAGACACAGACCTTTACACCTGTCCAGTACATTGCTGTTGAACCAGAAAGGCTGCAGCCCCACTGCACTCTGGGACGACAGAGCGAGCTGGAACCTTTTAAAAAGACACAGTCAAGAGACACTGTTCGAGGCTCCGACCCTTTTACAAGAGTAACAATCAACAAACTTGACTGGCATCGGAAAAGGGGTTAATTGGCTTTTATTAGCAGGTTACCCACGTTTAAAAAAACCTGCATATACCTGCAAATTTTGGTGGAAAAATAAAATAAAACCGCATCTCTTTACTCGCCAAGAGCGGTCTCCAGCAGTGGAAAGCTACAAAGCTGGTTAGGGTGTAAAGGGTAGCCTAACTTCAAGCTCTGGAGGAAGCTTGTCCGCTTAGATTGGACTGAGAGCAGACTAGACGCCACACTGACTCACATAGTGGTCTGACTGTAGTGTCACAAAGTGGTATAACAAGACGGGGTGGGCCAAAGCTAACTGCTTAGCATGGTGATTTCAGCAGATACCCCTGAAATACAGTAGCACTCCTGGTCATGACAACATCACAGTGGCTCATTCACAGTGAGTTGATCGTGTCGATTTTTGAACATTTTAAATTCAATTCTGGCCAAATTTTACACTTTACACCTTTAAAGTGATCAACATCTCCGTAGGATTACTTGCACCACTGCAGGATTAAACTCACACGTTTATTTGGATCGCGGATGTAGGAGTTTAATCAACAGCATGTGAAACGCAGTTACACCAAAATGTGGGAAAGCTGCATGGTCTGAGTCAGAGATTGTTTTGATTTCTAAAAATACACAATGAGAAACTAAGATTTGCACCAAAACCACGCTAGTCATTGAGAGAAGCATGTGTGGTATGGGCTACTAAAATTAGCTAGTGCTTCTGAAGAACGAACAAATTTGGTGTTTTTGGAGAACGATGAGCAAATGCTGTTCTGCTTCTGTCTTTAACCATATCAAAACAACTTGGACAACAACAGTGAAACGCGAATCTTAGTAGTGAAAGCCTTGTAATAATCACAGACCTGGAGGCTAAACTAATCTACAGAACATAGTGAGTTCATATTTTTGTTCTTTTAATTGTTACAGTAGAATTAACACCCACTGAGAAAGGTGGAAACAGCTTCCTGATGTGGGAGGCCATTACTCGACACCATTATGTCAATCACCTTTGATCTTTTCTTCACTGTTCGTCTGATTGACAACACAATGCTCCTTTCAGTTAGTCTGTTTCGTTTAAGCTGTGCAGTTAGTCCCGTTGTGAGAGTGGGCATACAAGTCCTTTGGATGAACACGCACTTTTTCTGAGAAAATGATGTTTAGCGCTGACATCCGAGAGCCTGTGACCATACCAACAATGGAATGTGTGTGACAAAAGCCACTGGGAGAGTGCAATGGAGAAATGGGCCAGCATGTGTAAGACTATCTGCATCTATTCCCGGAGGAGCCCACTTCTTTTTTAATGTGGCTCTTTTATCCCGTTGGAGAAGCCCTAACGAGTTGCCATGAAAGGACACACGCGGCTTCAGCTTTGAAAGGTGCCCCGTGTCACGTTGCCGCCCCGGGGCCACACTTTTTTAGGTGCTGAGTTTGTGGGAAAAGCAGCAGCGCTAATGTTTATCATATGACCTAATCAGAGTTAACACACAGGTCAGAGCTGAGGAGCAGTCTGGGAACTGATGGAGCTGCTGCTCTAATAAGGAGCAGACCGCCCTGTGTTTGGTCTTGTAGGCTGCACTGCATTACAGACAATAAGGAAATATTTCATCATCGGCAGTCTAATCTCTAGGATCTATTGCAACTGGAGAGCATCAATAAAGCAGCTGAGAGAGAAGGGGAAAGAGAAACAGAGGCAGAGAGTGAAGGGAGGAGGGGAAGGACAACAAATAGCGGAAATGATTTTAAATAAGCGGTTTAGCTTGGACACACTGAAAACTTCAGACAGACTATTAAAGAGGGGAAATTGGGAGAATTATTGTTTCGCCCACTCTTTAGTCTCATAGGGTCTTTAAGGACAGATTGAGGTCTGAGAAAAATCTGCCACCTCTTTGCCACGGCATGCCCCTGAGTTTAAGAGAAGGATAGAGTATCTCCAGTTTTTATATGGAAACAGCCATGATACCAGTTGCGGTTGATCGGTGTGGTCAAATTGTCTCCCATTACTCAGTCCACTATTTTCTACCCCAAGGTTGATTATGTTAGAGAGTTCTGCTGTTGGAGCAGCCAAGACGTTCATATTCAGAGTGACAGCACTGACTTCAGAACAACTAACACCCATCATTGTAAATGAAATACAATCCCTTCCACTTAGCATCTATGTTGTCTGGCCTGTCAGGGAATAATTTCTCAGTCTGGGTAAAACACGGCCCTTTCACAGATCATCTTGTAGCCTTCTTTAAAAGATTTGCAACAGGGTGGGGGGATTGGGACAAAACTCTTTAGTGAACTTATATTCACTTTTACCCTCCTGAGTGATGACTTCTTTCTTGTCTCACCCTTGTGATCTCCAGTAGCAGTGGTTTAACTGCCTACAATCAGTCCACTAGGATGTGTGCCCTTTTGTCTGGCCCAGGTAAGTTTGGCTTTGGTCAGATCCTGTGGATAAACAAGAAGAATATGAAGAGAAAATTCCTTGGACTCTTGGCATGCGTCCAAAATTGAGGCAAACTAAAAGGGAAAATGATGAGTATTAGAGTGGGTTTCTCAAGGGTCTTCAGCTGCGTTTCCGTAGATATATCCTGTCTGGCCCACTTGTCTGAGCAGAAAGAAGCCTTCGCTTTGACCCCTGACCCTGGCAAGACGGCATCTATTGCTGCAAGGCATTCACACGGCATTCAGAGGGAAGAGGGGGTGGTGGGGTGGGGGGCTGGGGTGAGGGTGGGGGGTTATGCCAAGAGGCTGGATAAGGGAACATTGGAATTCAGTGGTCGGACTCACAAGTTATTTCTGATCCCTGCAAGCCTGCTTGTGGTGTGATCTCTTCCAAAGCTAATCATTACATCTTGGTGGTCTCCTGGCTTTGGCGCTGCCTCAGTCTTATCTCTTGGGGACTAGTGGTATCTGTCATATTTATGGCTTCACTCAAGCAAATATGACAACTAAGTTAGTTTCATGTTTACTTAGTTACTGAAACACAACTTTGAACATTTTAAAGATCCTTTGACTCAACGGAGTTGTAATAAAAGCAAAAATACAAGATATAGCACTTTACTTTTGAGAGACTCTGTAACTTATGAATCTCAGTAACTACTTTAAAGAAATAGACACTTGGAAAACAATAATGATGTCATATCTAGTGTGCTGTAAGTGCTGATAGGTGGATATTTTTACCTTTTGGTAAAACTAGTTTCCCATGTTTCTGTGAAAGAAAATGAAAAGGTACATCTCTGAAAATGTCAAACTATCCCTTTAACTTCACTTCACTTATTGCAAATAAGTGTTACTTAGTTGTCATTACCATTTTGCATTATATTTTCATGAAATTGAACGTTAATCCAACCCACATGGATTTAAGAGCTGAAACATTTGCATTTAGGCAGCATTGCATTAGCGAATCTGTGTATGTATCTATGTTGCTCTTTCTGAATTCAGGAGAATGCTCGGAAAAAGAGTCTGGCCATCGGTAGCCTGAGCCAGCTGGTGTCACCGCAGTGTCCAGCCATGCTGCTTCTTGTACAGGAGAATCAGGGCCCCAATGGCCGTTACGGCTTTGTGTGTCGCTACAGAGAAGGCAGCGGACTGGTGGTGGTAAAGGTGGACAACACTCACCTCTGTGTAGATGACAGGTAACACATGCAAAACATTTCAAACAAAGTCATTTATCCGGGCTTGATGATATGATCTTTGTTTGTTTGCATAGAGGCCACTTAATGAGAGCAGTATTTAGTGTCTCACTCATCACACCCATTTCTTTCATCGCTCTATTTTCCGATGCTTGGTAGCTATGGAGATATTAGATATTAGCCTCAAAACAAGCAAACAGTGTTACATGATACTTGGATGCAGAAGAGAGTGAATCAGAGCAGATAAAAGAGCTTCATTAATTAAGCAATTACTACATTACAAGTACATACTTAGATACCCAGTATTCTCACACACACACACACACACACACACATACACTGCTTACTGCGTCTGTGGGGACCCACCATTAACAGAATGCATTCCTTGGCCCCCAACTCTAACCTTAACACTCATGACTGAATGCCTAACCCCTAACCCTGAAACCAAGTTTTAAACCTCAAACAACCATTTAAACTTGTGGGGTCCAGCATCTTGGTCCCCACAAAGCTGTTGGACAACACCAAGAATGACAGGCTCCTGGTTTTCGGATCCCACAATTATAGTTGAAACATGGCCCCAAGCCTCACTGTGTGTTCATGTATTGCACCTGTGCCAATGCTCTTTTCACAGCTAATGAAAAAATACAAAGGTTCGTTATTTCCCTGTCAGGTTTATTTGGGTGGCTATAAATAAAAACTGATGAAGGGAACTTTTTAATGAACTCTGCATAAAGGTGATGCCTTTAATATTTCAATAAGCATTACAGAGATCCTGACTTTACCTGGAACAGGAGCGCTGACATATAAACATTAGATACTTTGGAGGATTTGAGAGAGAATTTCCCCATCAGCTATAAGGTTACAAGTACAATACGTTCTCTCTCTTATCAAAGAAAAACTCTGAAGAAAAGAAAAAAAGACTGACTGAATTTTCTTTTTCTAACTTTATAAATCAGAATAAGAAAATGATGGATTTTAATGGTAAAGATTTAACACTCTGTTTCTACGCAGTCTGACATGTGGATGTATGTGTATGTGTGTGACTGGCCTTGTAGACTGGTGGAGGTGAATGGTGTACCGGTGGTCAACTCTACACAGGAAGAGCTGAATGACCTCCTGCTGAAGGGAACCAGCGCCCAAATTGTCGTCCTTCGCCAGCCCACGCCCACGCCCACCTCCCAGCAGGACCCTCTGCTCCTGCAGCACATGGTCAACCCCGGTCCCATGCAAACAATCTGCCCAGATAGGGATGTAGTCACCATGGAAACCCCTCCACGGCGGAGAGTGATGGCCATCTGATGATACAACTGAGAAACATATAGTCACAACCACTGGAGACCTTACAGTGATGTCTGTCTGTAGAATGATTGATGAATTGATATTTAGTTACATTACTCCATATGTGAACCTGTGTTAGGTATTGATAAAACGTTCTACATACATTGTTGAAACATGCTTTTTAGTTAGGATTTTCAAATAGCCATATGACTGGTTTTCTGTTATAAAGCTGCACCATATGGGCATTGCTTTGTTCTTGGTAGATAGTAGCAATGTGTAATCCATACTGTTTCAATGTAGGCATTGTTCACAGAACAAAATGTTTTGGAAAAAAACTGGAAAAGAACACAAACAAAGACTACACTCATGCCCTTTTTGTGTTTGAATATCTCCCCTGTTTTACATCATATTTGTGGCATGAGGGAAAATGAAAAGGAAAAAAAAAAAAAAAAGGAAACACAGAGACAGATAGAGGCTTTGCGCCACAGGATATGTGATAAGCATTTCTTTTTTAGCATTCAACAACAATGTAAGCCTGATGAGGACTCTGCATGCTTCACCTTTTTAAGGCGCGGACAGAACTGGATAGAGTCAGGAGCTGTGGGACGTAGTGTTTTCTCTTTGCATTGATTTATCTTTGATTAGACACAAAAATTGTCTGGAGCAGTGTTGAGGGAAGAGGATTTCTTTTAAAAAAAATAAAAAATAAAAAAAATGAACGTTGTAATGTAATCCACAGTGCTGTAGGGATAAACCCTTGGGCCCGGAAATGCCTCATTTCTCAGCCTCGTTCTCCCTCGTTAAGTGGCAGTGGATCATGTAAGTCTGACAGAAAAAAACAGCACAAAGTCTAGCAAACCCTGACCCAGACCCCTGAGGTCCAAAGAGCCTGAGAGGAGAAGTGATGA
This sequence comes from Rachycentron canadum, assembly GCA_038496675.1. Classification (NCBI taxonomy): domain Eukaryota; kingdom Metazoa; phylum Chordata; class Actinopteri; order Carangiformes; family Rachycentridae; genus Rachycentron; species Rachycentron canadum. The sequence goes on along the minus strand of CM076659.1, from coordinate 5,145,462 downwards.
GACCGGTTTGACTTTGACAGTTGATGAGAAAGGTTACAGGTCAGTCACCAATACATTTGTGAATTAATGGTTTTGAAATCAAAGGCAAATGAGCTCTATGTAATCCAGATGAGATGAGAGAGATGGTATTGCCAAACAGACCCACAGGGAGGGAGGAGTGCGATCCTGGCAAGCTGGAGATTTGAGAGGCTTAGTCGCAGACATGGGAAATTGAAGTCAACCATGCCACAACATATTCATTTACCCACTGACACAGATGAACCATAATGGCATACCTCAGGGAGCATAACAATATAGTGAGAACTTATCCAAAACCGCACAATACTGCAATGGCAGGGTGTACACATGTTGAGCTTCAGAGAGAGGCCGAGGGAAATGGAGAGAAGAGACAGGGAGAGGAAGAGACAGAGAGAAATTTACAATCATGATCATGCTCATTGTCAAAATAACCCTGCAACAGGGACTGAGGTCAATCCAGTCTATTCTTCCATTCACTACAGAGAGACAGGGGGAGAAATTCATAGCTCAGCAAAGTCAAGCCACACAGAGACAGAAGTTAAAGGAGAGAATGTGTCATGGCTGCCTTTATGGAAATAAATTAACACTGGAGAAAATGAGACAAAATCCTATAAACACTGCCGCTGGCAAGAGTAGAAAGACACCATGGGATTCCCAGTGACGAACCCACCCCAGAACACACACCAACAGGCTTTGATACTCCAACTATAAACCACTGCAAGTTGTCAATCTAAAAAGCAGAAGAAATCCATCAGAGTGAGTAATTGAAGTGACACCATGAATCTTCAAAACTTTTAAAATATGCTGTCAAGTCAAGAGGATTAACCGCAGGATCCAACACTCCACTGTACGCTAGTGAGGAACATCTGCAGTGAGTTTGAACTCCACAGTGGCCTCTTCCTATACTTCCAAGGCGCCTCAGGTTGACCTAAGCTGTACCTGACACATAGTGGCACCGAGCAAGCTACACTGCATCTGGTTTGCCTTAGCAGCCTCTGTAAAGCTACATCCAGCACACACTGATAAGCTCTGAGGCCCGGCCTGGTGCCACTGGATTTCTCTCTTTTCGCCCCGGTGAGCCCCAGCTTCTCACTCCTCAATCTCCCCTCCCTCCCACCTCCTTCAACTCTCTAACCACCCCATGACATTTAAGGGTGCCTGGCATCTGTTTGAAGTGGGAGAGGGGGCATTAGCTCTGGTTTCCTGCCCAAATCCCACACAAGCCAATAAAATGCATGCAGGTCTGAAGTGAACCAAAGGAATTCCTGTCCACTAAACGTTAAACAAACAAGATTGTCATTTAGCCTTATATTACACTGTACAATGTAAAGGATTGTTGCTGGATGCAGGACTATTGTATTTCCCTGTTATAATAATCCCTTTGTGCATTTGTGACCGTCTGCTCCATGAGACTGAGAAAATCACAGTTAATAAAGCAGATATTGTCTATATATTGTCAAGCACTGTCTCATATAGCAGAGATGTTAATTAGAACATAATAGTTAATAACATATGTAAATTGTTCGCACATTTAGATTTCCAAATACATTGTGCTGTTAAGTGTTATGTGGTTAATACAGCTGAACACCTTCTAGCCTCCTATATTTTCATTAATCACTCAGCAGCAGTGTGAGCAGGAAGGTCAGAGTCAAATCCCAGGGGTTTCTGATTTCATTTTGCTGAGGTGGAAATGGGACTTCTGCCTTTTCCTCTGGCAAATCTCACACTAAGCAGCAGCACTAGGCACTTGAGAAAGTCCCCAGAGATATATATATGTGTTGACCCTCTACTGGTCAACACTGCTGTTATTTGACCTTTGTTCCTGGTATAGTCTCACTGCCAGGTCAGAAAAGCTGAGGTAGTACTGCCATCTACTGGCAGTCTCGCAAACTTCACACCAATGCGAACATGAGAATGTCTGGAGAGGTTGATTATGAAGTGAAGCTGATTAGTTCCTGTTATTCATACAGAGAAGGCAATGTTTAGCAATTATCTCCCATGTCTGGATGGCTGCTGACAAGATTAAAAAATAAAAAAGAACACATGATTCAAACTACAGTCACATCCTGAGGTAGATTTATGAGATTAAAGTGGAAAGCGCACATATCTTTCTTGTCAAGGTGCTGAGTCGCAAAAAATGTCACTTTAATTGAAATTTCTTTGCCTTTAAATCTTCTATTTTATTACAGGACAGGTCCAATATTTTGAATATTACATTACTTTTTTTTTTTTTAACAGCAATTTAAAGCGTCAAAATAATAACATGGCAATAAATCTGTTTTCAAACTGAAAAGATCAATAGTGAACTATATATTCAAAGCACTCAGCTGGTTGAGTGTAAGCAATGTGTTTTACAGTAGTTGTACTAAATGACAGTTGGGATTTTATAATGACATTGTTAAAATCCTGTTAATAGTAGTTATATTCATTTTTCTCCAACCCTGTAACACAACAATAGCTGCTATGCAAATGGTAAGCCAGACTTTTTTTTCCTTCAGCAAGTTATTTACTATGTCGCAGTGAAATTGCGAATAAAATGGGGAGAAGACGCGTGATTGATGACCACACTTGGACGCTAACGTGGATTTAACTACCCTAGATGAATATGCATAGGCTGGAGCTGACACGAGGCTACTTTTCAAAAGCTGCTGAGAGACATTTTAACACTCTCTATGCTGCTCAATTAAAAGGCTAATGAAAAGGCTGTTAGGATTAAGTCTAAGGTGTGCATTGGATGAGATAAATATGTTGGTGAAATTGCTCTGCGTAGCCTTGCCAGGAGGCAGCGATTGAGAAAGGTCAGCATAAGGTATTAGTCATTTTCCGATCCATTCTCTCTGAAATATAGAGAGCATAATGGCCCATGTCTCTGTCCAATAAAGGGTTTAATTAAAGAAAGATGAAAATGGTGATTAGAAGAATCGCTGGAACACAATCTGCAAATAGTGGCTGGGATATTTTTGAACTGTGCGGTAGAAGCATAGCATAGACTACAAAGGGGGAAAAAATTCATAACAAGAGGAAGAAATCAAATGGAAAAATGAGGTGGATAATACATCAAAAGGGTTTTAAGCCTCTGATGATCCTTGGCTTTTGCTCTCTTTTTTCTAACGGCCATTGGGTTTACTTGTATAATAAAAAAAAAAAAAAAAAAAAAAAAAAGAAAAATCTTCCCACACTCTGAACAACAAGTAGTTCATTTATAAACCTCTGGGCAATGTCTGGCACCAGAAATTGGCCTGGCATTAGCTCTGTGCCCGTGTGGAGTAGGCTCTGCGAGGAAGGAGGCGGAGAAGCAAAAGCAGAGACGGAAAAAGTCCACAAGACAGAACTAAAAACTCAGATTTTGTGCCGGAGTAAACACCGCAATCAGTATTTCACGTCAACAAATGAGCCTGTGAGGAAGTGATGTGTCTTAGCTGTGACCTATGATGTGCCCATATACAGTTGAGCCGTGCTATTTGATATATTATATACAAACCTTTTGGTGATATAAACATTATTAGAAATCTCCCCTACAGATTTCTCCCATGAACCACCTGTGATCTGACTCTAGATGGCAGTACAAGTCTCAGTATCCTTCCTGTCAGCCACATTAAACACTCTTGAAAGACTCTCAGTGAAACCCGGCACTTGTAGGAAAGAATGTTTCGCGAGCATCCACGTTTGAGAGACTGCCAGGCAAATCCTCAGCTCGGGCTGATTATTTGCTCCTCGATGGTTTGGAAAGTAGGCCAAGGCACCGCTGAATCAGATTTTCAATAAGGGTTTGACACAAGCAACAGACATAAAACGTATCCTGTCGTGGAGAAACACAAATGTTACAGCCTGTTTTGTTTTGGTGTTTCCAATTTCATGCTGCAGCTTGATCAACTGATTGACAAGCACCTGTGCTGAGCCAATATAACCAGGTCCTTTGTTCCCCCCCCCCTCCCCGACTCTCTGCACCCTTCTGCAGCAGCACCTTTGTGGTGCTTACTATCTGCTTTTCATTCATTTATTCATGTGTTTCAATAAACATTCAGGCAGAAGACTTGTGTGCTGTGTTGTGTCCAATATCATGTTTTGTGTTCGAGCCGACCATAACACAAGAACATGTGAAATCGGGATATTCCATTTGATGCCGTGTTTGCAGGGAATGAAAAAGAATTAATATGTCACATCCAGTACAAAGGCTCTTCATCCTCTTGCTCAACTAATTTATTCTAGAGACATTGCCAGCTAATGGAGCAGCTAAGAGTACAGTAAATGGTGTTTGTCCCTTTTTTTGGAGAACATATTGAGCAGCACTTAAATTTGCCACAGGAAGTAGCTGTTATGAGCAGCAGACGTGAAGTTGTCATGGAAGAAATCGACAAAGAGATACTTGTTGCTTCCTACACACAATCCTACAAGAAACCATAATTTACTGCTTTGGCATGACAGTGTGTATATTTTATTACTCAGCTCTGGTTATTTCAAATTGAGATCACAACCATTTCTACTTCACAGCGCATCCTTTTTTTGAGATAATATATATGTATGTATGTCACACTGACACATAGAAACAATACGTAGAAGCATTTTACATGCAATAGTATCCATACCCGTTTCTATGTACTGCATTGAGGTACAAACACACACTCACAGACAGAAAGGGTTTATGGAGAGTGGTTGATGGTGAGTGAACAGGCCAGAGGAGATGGAAGAAGCACACCGGGGGGAATGATGAGAGGAAATGATGCGCATGATGAGTGCTGAATGGTTGGCCAGTGGGACAGACCCTGTTAGACTGTCTGCTGAAGGGTTGGTAGACAGAGAGAGGGATGACTGCAGAGAGGACAAGAAAGAGATAGAGCATGAGAGAGCAGGAGAAAAATGTTGATCAGTGTCAAAATACTATTACCCTCTTACAGCTACGGTATTCCCCGCCTTGTGCTTCATAACCGCTGCACTTCTTAGTGGCTGTGCCGCCACGCAGCTATAGCCCACCAATGTATGATTACTAATTTGAAGGGTTCAGATATAGAAAAGCAGGCCAACAGCATGTTTTATTCAGCTCTTATTACATAAATTCTGTGGTGCTGTTCTGATTCCTTCTTTGCGTGAGTATTTCTGTAGCCCAGAAATGTCTAAGGCTCCTGGTGCTGTATTGAGCGTCGTTTTCTCCTCTTGTCTTCAAGCTTTTCATCTGCAGAGCGGGCCCTCACACAGAAACAATGATGACCCAGTTCTGAGTTTGTCTCTGTCTTACAGCCAGTTCTCTTCTGTCCTAATCATAGTCCCTCAGCTCTGAGAGCTGCTGTGCTACCAAGACAGGGGAGAGAGAGAATGAGAGAGGGGGGAGGAGAAGACAAGGAGAGATAAAAAAGGGAGAGGGAGAGAGACAGACAGAAAGTCAGTATGAGAGGGAGGAAAGAGAGATAATCTCCTAGGAGGAAGAAGCAAAGGGACGACAAAATATATGGATAGAGAAATACATTTACAGATAGAAATAGAAAGAGAAAGACAGAGAAGGTTAAACCACTGCACCTTCTCTGATTCATTCCCTATAGGGAGCACATCTAAAGGCAAGATTGATTCCATGACAGGTTGTAGAAGAAGGGAAATGGAGGCCTGATGCACTGCGCTCCTTCATCTGCACAGATGTCTCTGGAGATACAGGAAATCAGGTCATCCTGTTCATCATCAGGTGTGACTATACGTTTGCTAGCAGGGTTAAGGAACCCTGTTGTGCTTATGTAATATAAGATCTAGGACTACAGGTTTCCATAAGTGTACCTGAATATTTAAATTAATTAATAATAAGGATAAGCTAAGGACACAGACTGTCTTTTTTTCCCCTGACGCACTGATCTTATGAAAATGAAAATAAAGATTCTGGAGTGACATTCAAGGTTAAAGCATTTATAACCCAGTAAACCAACTGATTGAGATCACTGGATTAGGGCTTTTCCTGGAAGCATTTAATGTGAAACACTGCGTCTTCAGAGAGCTAATTTCACAGTTTCATATCTTGATAATCTGCTCAGATGGGTTACAGAGACTGTATTAAGTCTTAGCTAATTTCAGTGACATTTATTTCAAAGACGCCCCTGATGAGCGAAACAATATGGAGAGAAGAAGGAACAGAGAGTTCTAACACTCCTGCAATAATATGCTGTGATGTATTGAAACATTTTGGCAAGTGAGCAGATGCAAATCAACAAGTGCACTTCCAATTCCCAATTTGTGTCTCACAGCTGCAGACTCAACATCCTCTTGTAAAGTGATGGCACCGTAGCTGTTTTAGTGGTTACAAATTGGTTTCAGAGTTAAAAGAATAGTTTAGCATTTTGGGAAAAACACCTTCTTGCCCAGATGAGAAGATCTACAGCTTGACCTTAGATTAGCATTAAGGTTTGAGGTAGTGGGAAACAGCCACCCTGGATCTGTCCAAAGGTTAAGGAAGCTCACCTTCCAGCATCTTCAAAGCTCGCTAATGAACACATTATCTTGTCTTCTAGCTCTAAAAACATCAATCTAGTATGTGTGTGCGGGGATATGTGGCAGACTATTTTTTGGCCGGACTCCAGAAAGTCATTGCACTTACATACCAGAATGTAACCCTCATTAAAACCACAATTGTTATAACCAACAAACAAGGTGCATGGAGAAAGGAATACGTCTAAAGAGGTCAAAACTCTAACAACACTTGCAGAAAATGGAAAAACTGTATTACTAAACTAATGAGTTTTGGCTTGTGGCCTTCATCAGAGTCATCCATAATTTTGGACAGCCAAGCTAGCCATTTCCGCCTGCTTCCAGTCTTCATGCAAAGTTAAGTGATCTTTCATCTAACTTTGGAATAAGCCTGTTTCCCAAAGTGCTGTACTACTTGGAACAAAGGTCCTCATAATACTATAATAAATAAGACTCTTCTGTATGTGCTTACAGTCTAGTGCTGCACGCGTCTTTCGAAATCACACGAGCATTAAATGCAGAATTTGGAAGAGGATTTTAAAGCTTACCAAAAAATAAAAAATAAAAATAAAAGAAACAATAGCATTCTGTGACAGTGGCTTCATGTTTATGTCACTCAGGTCTACTGTCGGTGATGCAAATGGACAGGAGAGTAAACACTGGACAAATTGTGCATCCAGCCTGAAAACGTCTCGCTCTCCCAAACACCCTTGTCACTGGGGTGAGTGCCAGCTGGGGACTGTGGGGATGGATTTGACCTTGCCTGTCTCCCTATATCTGGCACGGCTCTCAGCAAAAGGGTGATATTTGATATTAATAGAAAATGGGGTTTAATTGGGAGAAAAAAAAAAAACGGAGGATGCATTGTGTCCCCCTGCATAGCTTTTCTATCATTATTACATGTTATGTCACCAGACAGGATGGCTGAGGTTGATGTGAGCCGTACACTGCCATACTGTATCCTCTGTATCTGGGGGAGGGGAGGTGTGAATGAGAGAGTCAACGGTCAAGGGTGCCAAAGCTGGAGAAGCACAGAGTTGGCATTGTGCTGGCAACGAGATGCTATGAAGGGGGTTGGAGGGGGTGGGTTCCTTGCCTGGCAGTGTCTGCCTATAGGAGTGGAGGGACCACATCTCAATGACTCCTTAAGCTGTCTGTATTATGCTAAGACATGTATCCTTGAGGGAGCATGGCTTGGAGTTCAAAGTCACACAAGGACGGAGATTTAGCGGGGCCAATGAGAAGATCCCAGCTACATGCGCTGGATGTCATACAGTGCTGCATCTGCATACATTTGTTTGATTAGTTTATGTTTGTTTTTGGTTAATAGTGCTTCGCCTTATTAACAAATCGAGACTAGATTGTACTTTTTAAAAAGTTGCGTTGAAAAGTGAAATCTACTGCAATATATGATTTACAACAATAAACAGAGAATTGACAGTCTTTATATGCATGGTTTAATAGGCTCATAAATACAGGCATCTGTGCTAAGTTTGCGTTTGTTATCTGTGAGTTTAACTGAATGTGTTTCGATTCCCACTGTGTGATATATATCTCTGACATGAGGAGATGAATTACACCCTCAGCTCATTTCCTCCTCCTTCCCAACCTTTACACAAGGTGACCTTGCACGTAACATAATTTACAACCGAATGACATGTTTGCGGTTCATACGACTGCCAAGCTGCATCAACAGTTCTAGTGTTGTGACACATTGCTTAGCCGCTCTGTAGCACTAAATGGTACAATTCAATGAGGGGGGGAATTGTCTTTCCTTCCATATGCCTTCCATCTGCTTTGCTTACACTGATCCTTTCTTTCCACAAAGAGAGCAAACAGTTATGGCATGTATGGGTGGATAAACAAAACACAGATGTCATTTCAGTGTGATCAACAACCTCCAACTCATCTTCCTGTAAACTGTGAATCGAGCAGAGTGACTGAACGTGGATTCAGCACTGAAACAGAAAATGCTCTGTGTTGACACCTGGTTTTTCCTCTACTACACCCATTTGTGTAAGTATAAGACGCAGCCACTGAGCCCTAGGTGGACTTCCTTGACTTCTCATGCAAATCACAGACGGTATTGGCCGCACCACGTCATCCTGTCCCCATCCTCCACCAACCAGTGGCTGATGATGTGAAATATTGATTTGCATGTCCACCCATATCACCACGCGCTGGCTTTGCTGTCAAGTCCATTTAGAAGAAGCCTCTTTAATGGCCTCTCTGATGCCAGGCTTGTGGCAGTAGCCAGTGCAGAGGTGGTGGAGAAAGAGGGGGGAGGAAGTCCCTCACATGATGCACACAAGAAGGCAAAAAAAAAAGTATAATGCTGTGCGGAAATCACTGGGTTTAAAATGAACAATACACTGGCTACAGCAGCGAAGAAGCTACACATAAGTAAAGTATTTAGGGCATAAACCTGCAGCTATTCATGCAAAGGGAATAAGTTGCTTGGTGCATCAAATGAGGTTGTACACTATATTTCCCAATTAGTCATTTCAGCATGGATACACTCTTCTGCTTCATATAAACAGCCAACAGCCTTGCCTGAACTTAGACACACACTGGCAGAGATACACGCATAAGTGGATACACACATGCACATACACTGGGAGGATAAGAAATGCTGGTTTAGGAGTTGCTTTAGAGACAGAATGGCCTTTGCAGAAAACATGAGGTAAAAGGTTACTCTCCCATCACAGAGCGGGGGTCAGTGTTACGTCCCTGGTTCAGTGGTCTATAGACAGATTTCAGGTTAAAAAACGAATGCCACAGGAGACCGTGTGCGAGATAACAAGGCGACCTTTTCATGCACAGGATCTAAATGACAAATTGATGTTAATGCCTGGACTCAAAATCCCTTTGGTCTTTCGGCAAACAGCCAGAGTTTTTGCTTTCATTTCTTTTAACAAGACGGACTGCTGCAGCCCAGGTTGAACAAGTCAGCCGGCGAAAGTTTCACACAAATCAGTTGCTGTTGATAGCTGACGGGTTTGTTTTCCCACTCTTTCTCTTCCCTCCCTGAGTGAATTTTAGAGGCTGCTTCAGTCAGACGACGACGGTTCATCATGAAGCGAGAGAAACCAGTGGCTTTTATTCTCACTGCCAGAGTCCCTGACATCGTCTGAATGGCAGAGTGAAGAAGAAATCAACTGAGACAAGAGAAGGAGGCAGACAGGGGAAGGAGGGGGTGGCTTGACATGGGTTAGGGACAGACTGAAGGAGAAAGGCCTTATCACCGTCAATGAGACAAAGACTCCAAACGCCACCTTGTGTCAATGTCTTGGTGCTTGAAAAACACGCCACTACATGAAAGCCAAAGTCTTCTCTGAGCTCGCTGGAAGAGGTGAGTCACGGTGTACACTTGAACTAGGAGAGGCCAATTCAAACACAATCATGCTGGAAGAGATAGCATTGTGGGATAGACTTGATTATGGGGGTAGAGGAAAGGAGTAGGTGAGGGAATGAGTAAGACAAGATTGGTCTCCATTACTCTCTCAGTGTGAAATCCAAAGTCTTTATTGTTATAATGTCATTAGCACCCTCTGTGTCCCACTTCTGAAGATTTGCAGCATCCTCCCTAAACCTCTGTTTATTTATTTATTTTCATGGAAAATATAGGTCATGCATTCATACAGACCATACATTTTTAATAGTTTTGCAGCTTTAATTCAAATGTCTGCAATCTGCCCCCGTGAGCCAGTCTGCTGCAGACGGCGAGCATGAATTAAGCACAAACAACACGCACAATGCGCAGCAGTGCAGGGCGTCTTTTCACAAGCCTGAGGTATTAAGAAATACCCCTGCTAATACGTCTGATGATTAAAAACACCCTCATTTCAAAACGCCTGCTGTGATATTCAAGGTGAAGAGAGGAGAAAAACCTCTGCTCATTACTTCGGCTGATAAACAAGCCCAGGATTCTTGCTCCACGCTGGACGTAGTTGCACTTCGTCTTTGTCAGTTTGGATGACAACACGAGGCTAAACCCAAACAAATTAAATAGAAATGTAAAATATCGATGCAACTATATCCTACGAACTTGACAATCACCTGCGTCAAAAGACATGGGTGTACACTCAACAAGCACAATTTCGGGACAAGTGTTTCATCTGTGTTTCCGTTGATCAGCTTTGCTCCAGGCATAAGGAAGCCCGGAGGCTGAAACTGACCTTTTACCCTCCCACAGCATGCTCTGTCATTTCCACTCTTCTATCTATTACTGAAGAGAAATGAAGAAAGGACACTCTGTCTTCATCTTCAGCACCAATCACCACCGTCGTGATTACACGAGTCTAACATGGATGTTGAGTCAAATAAGCTTCGCTGAATCTGCCAAGCTAATAGACAGTTTAGAGGACGAGCAGCTTTCATTCTGACTCTAAACTGATGTGATTATTACAACCTAAAATAATCATGGATACTTCCTCCAGGCAAGGGGCCCAGTTCAGTTCACTGTCTATGTTAACCATACAGTATGGGTAAGGGCAAGAAGCAAGATACACTAACCAAGCCCATGTGGTAGATAACAACTTAAGTGTGTAGAACATGAGCGGTTTGGATGTTGTACTGGCACTAAAGTGCTGCTACCACAGCTACATTTCTGTGGTATTTTAGTGGAGAGAAAGGAACAGGATTGATATTGTGGTTCGCCTGGTTCATTTTACATCCATTTTAATCTGATTAGACTGTGATCAGTGCTTCTGTGTTTGAGAGCGAGGGAATAGCGACTTCACTTTTAAACAAGGTTTCTTCTGGGAGGCAACTTAACGACGGCTGTTATTACAGGAGATGAAACGACAGTGAGAAGATGTTAAGAACTATTTGATTCTTCATTTATTACTTTTCTCACATCAGCAGTTTGCCAAATGACGCTGCATTTCAATTACAATCATTTTCCCCCATGGTTAAATCCCATTGCTTTAAATGTCTGCCAAATTACCATTGTCTGCCAAGTTTGTTGCTTTTGATTTCAGTGGACTAGAGTTGCATCTGTTTAAAACCTATTTACATCAGTGTGTATTCTAATCCTTATTGATTATACGTAAATGCAAATGAAGGCATGATAAAGGGGCAATTCCTGGACAGGGGTGCAAAATCATCAGTTTTTTTTTTCTTACACCCTCTCACACTCATCTGATCTACACAAATCACACAAATAATCAAGCGACAAGTTTGCACCCCTGATGCAAGCTTAAAAGTTTATATATAATACATAGGTGTAGTATGTACATGAACAATTCAACAGACTCTCTGGCATCTTTATGCATAGAAGGCATACGGCCATAATCCAACTGTAGCAACAATACCCCAAATGAAATGTAAGCTGTTATTTTATGCTTGATAAGATAAAGATAGACAGGTTCCTCAGCTGAGTGGAGCCATAGTATTACATCTTGAATGCATTAAATGGAAAAAATCAATAAATGTCTATACTGTCAGCCTGCCAGACCGGAAAAACACATTTTTTATTTCACGCTCTGTCTAAAAATGAAATTGCCAAGAAAACAGAATTTAAGCATGGTTAAGACATTAGAAATGGTTACTTTGACTGTGTGGCCACGCTCGCTGCCCACCAGTCCTCTGATTAGAGCCGCCAGCTCGAGTCTTAGAAGCACATAGGAGGAGGGATGTCATCACAAAACATCAGAATTGCAATTGATTACTTTGATTACTTCCAAATCGTCAGTATAAAGCCAGCAGCAATCATTAGGAGACATTTTTAATCTGACAGAGAGCAGCAGGTTTTAGAGAACCAGCACTGAGCACTATGTTCTTCATGAAGCTGTTTTTCTCTCTTCTGGAGGTTCAGTGTCCAGGATGTTAGTCATGTTGTTATCATCAATTAGACACTAAAGAAGAACGATAAACTTCTTCTTTGTTTGTTTTCATGCGTCGCCCTACGAGCATGGTGGACGCCCAGTACATGGAGCATCCCAACCGTTTTAAAAAGCAAAACCAGGTTGAGCCAGCTGGGTTCACGATTTATCAGGTTACGGTATAATGTCATTATATCATACGTTAGCTGGAGCAGCTGGAGAGGAGACATGAGGAAAAGGGCAGAGGGAGATTGCAACGATGAAACACAATGCCGATGCTCTGGTGAGTCAGTGCTGTGATTGTGTGTGCTCTCAAGTCTGAAACATGAACACAGCATCGTCTTGTAATGCTCATTCACTGGAGATGGCCCTCACCTCAAACGTCTCGTAACTTTCATGTGCAACTTACAAAGTATCAAAGGTGAATTGGAGAAACTGTACTGTGTGGTGTACGTTTTCAAACCAGTGGGGAATATTTGAAGTCCCAAAAAAGAAACCAAACAACAAACACAATTGTGGATTTATGTTATGAAACGTGCAGCCTGTACGTGTGAACAGCCATTGGTAAGTGTGGGAATAAAAAGGCAACGTGGACTAAACGTGTAAAAACAAATTACTTCCATATTGATCCTGGACTTATTAAATACGTTGCTGTCTTCTTGAAATCATACGAATATAACCCAAATTTATTGAATTTTAACTCATGATGTGCTGGACTGAATTTTGACACCGGATTTGACTATTTAGGCCAAACCGGCTAGTTAACCAGCTTCGTGTCACCTGGCTGTGACCGCACTATGTTCATGGGTCGTCAGTATTTCAGTATTTTACCCTTGCGACTGTACATTTATGCACAGTGATTACCAGTTCTCGTTTCCAGGACGAAACTGAGACAGACAACTACACATTTCATTTGGTGGTTTTTGCTTTTGTGGGAGCATGTGTGACTGTGTGGGCAAGTATACGTGTGTAGATGTTTTCATCTCGGTGAGCGCTGCAGTAAAACAGCAGAGCTGACAAGCACACCATCGGCCCTCGGTGGCACATCAGGGACAGCTGGATGTTGTCAGGCAGCCATAACACTGATGGAAATGGGCTGATTGCAGCTCACGGGCCCCTCCCTCTAATAAATCAGCTTCACAGCACTCAAGGGTGGAATACAGCAGCGACAGGCTGCACCACACCTACAGTACAGTGCAACAAACCCTGCAGCAAACAGTATGTGCAAATATTTGTTTTACTCTTCTGGCAGACTGATGGGAGTTAATGCAGCTGGGTAGTTTCAGTGTACTCATACTTTGGTGGTTAAAACATCATAAATCATATTCATATCATATCATGAAAAAATTACATGCTGCACCGTATTTGTGTATCCCAGATAATATCACGTGCAGCATGTTATTCAAAACTGGCTATATGTCCTTCTGGACTGGAAAAAAAAAGAAAGATGTGAAGCTTTTTCTCAAGGATTGAACCGACAACATGACAACAAATGAATAGAAATAACTTCCATCTTACACTGTGAAGATGTTCTCTTATAATAGGTATTTGCAGTCTTTTCTCTTGGCATGGGGAATGTGAGCTGCCAGGCATTTACACCACCCACATGGGCTGCACCACTGTCAGACAATTCTGAAATTAGAAAGCAAAACTGAAGCATGCAGCTCCAAAAACAGCTTTATTCTAATTAGTCACCTTTCCATCCAAAATAAACGAGGATTTGAAAGGTCTGAATAGCTTGTTTTGGACCCATAAAGGCATTAGATTTGATTGGCATTAGCACTTTAGAGAATATAAAGGTTTTAGAAAGCACAAATATGACACTGCTTCAGGGTAATATCACTTGTTATCCTGTGTATCTAAATTGCTTTCAAGTCAAGAGTATAAAAGAGTGTTTTAATGTGCATCAATGCAGTCACTCATACCTCCGTGGCATGCATACAGCATGAGCAAATAGATCCATCCAGCCATCCATTAGTTATGCTGCTTATCCTTGAGGGCCATGGGGAGGTTAGAGTCATTCCCAGCTGTAAGAGACGGGGTAGACCCTGGACAGGTCTCCAGTCTATCCCAGGGCGACAGAGACAAACAACAATTCACACACACGTTCACACCCCTTGAGACACCCAACCCGCATGTGTTTAGACTTCATGGGTGCTTCTGTGAGGAAACTGGAGAATCTGGACCAAACTCATGCAAGAATGGGAAGAACCAGCCCCAGACAGACCAGCAGTTTCAAACCCAGTACCTTTTAGCTGTGTGGTAACAGACCTACCGCTTCAATGAATCCAAAACTATTTAAAATTTTCTGCCTGTCAAACAAAAAAAAAAGGTTGGAAAAAAAAAAAAAAATTTTGCATTTGTGTTGACTCACTATCTCACTTTGATCACAGAGAAAATATCTTAATTAAAACAAGCCATAATCCATCACTCACTCCTGACCTTTTAAGAAAGTTTACTCAAATTAATTGTGCTGAGAAATTACCAGATGCCCAGGGGCTTAGCACACACAACACAGTAGAAAAGAACACAGAGTTGTTCAGTTGGCAGTCTAATTGGCCCTGTGCATGTGTTTGATTTGCATGCATGTAAAGGTTAGACTCCAAGAGCCCACATTGACACTGTTACCCCTGTTGTTGTAGGGGGTAGAACTTCTTGGGTTGGAAAACAATCTACAATTTGGGTCAAGATTTTATGAAATGTCAGGTTTAACCCACCAGAAAAAAAAAACAGCATTGATTATTTGTCCAAATACCTAAAATAACAAGCATTTACTTCTACCTGACAAAATAAATCTCACAGATACGAAGATAGATGTGCTCTTCTTCTAACAATTACCTCACTATCACCCTGACTGGCACAAATAGTTTGGTGCCTAAGCCCAGAATAGCTTTGACCATAGAGGTGGTAGTTCAGAAAACACACGATCCAACATGTGGCCTGAGGTCATATGAATCCTATTTGCAGTAAACATATGCATTTGGG
This sequence comes from Rachycentron canadum, assembly GCA_038496675.1. Taxonomy (NCBI): domain Eukaryota; kingdom Metazoa; phylum Chordata; class Actinopteri; order Carangiformes; family Rachycentridae; genus Rachycentron; species Rachycentron canadum. The sequence continues at coordinate 5,130,193 of CM076659.1, read as the reverse complement.
AAGACGCTGACAAAAGATGGTGTCCAACCAATAAAGACACCAGAGTGGAAGGCAATGAAGAATGACCTAATTTAGTAGTTTGTCTGGAGGATTTGTTGTTGTTGGACTTGTTCTCCATCTGGGCAGTTGGCCCTCAGGACTGACTAAGTGGCTTTAATAACCTGTTTCCACACCTCCCTCCAGTCCTCCACCAGCTGTTTTGTTTACAAAAGGAATTTAAGGGATTTACTAAGCTACACACACATAAGTGATTACACACCTTAGCTAATAGCTCTTATTCTAGTAAATGCATTAATGATGATGAATAATAATAAAATCTATTAAATCTCACTCACTCAGCCGCTGTGTAGCTTCTCTTCTGTCACTCACCTTCAGTATTTTGTAGTCACACGTAGAATGGCTGTCAAGGGCACACAAGCACTTTTTGTCTCAAACAGCCTTTATTTTGTCTTTCCCAGGAGCAACAAACCAAAAGCTGTCTTACAGCGACCACTGTGTGGCTGGACGGACAGACAAATGAACAAAAGTTCACTATCTTCCACCGCAATCTCTGCAACAGGTTTAGAGCTTCAGCTGTTCAAAGCCAGTAACACGCGTGGCTGGCTGCCACATATTGGAGAGAGAAACTACACCACAAAGCAAACAGGAGCATGAATTAAAAATAAAGCACAAAATGGACAGTTTTCTGTATTGTCATCTATCGCTTCAAATTGAAATGGAACAAAATGCTTTTCAAAGGTGCCAGCACATTATCCTGATTAGTGTCATTTTGTTTGTGATGCTGATAATAAAATTGGAAAAGGTCAGATTTTGCCCCTGTGGGGCTGCACTGCAGCGCCGGAGAAATCATGAGAAATTAGCCGTGAGAAGGTTAAACCATCCACTCCCATCCCAGCAGTAGGTAATTAGTATAAATGAATAAATCTAGGTGGTCGTGGCGTACACTAGATTCAAATTGCTGTGAAAAATTTAAATGTTAATGCAGTGTCAGAGATTAAACTGAGGGTAGGGGAAGGGAGGCGGTCTGGGGTAGAAAAGGGATTAAGAATCAGCTTTGAAGGGCTTTTTCCCGTGTGCGCCACAGAACCATATCTCACTTTTTGCTTTTCCACGCCTTTCTATAGGGACTGTTTTCACTCAGTTCAGAAAACCCAATCTCCTCTCTGACCTTCTCTTGCCCAGCAGTTCCTGTTGATTAACAGACACACACACACACACATGCAATTTCATGTTGCAATACAGAATATTGGGGTCACCTGACAGCAGCCACAGAGCAAAAACCTACAGCATCTGACCACAATGCTATAGCTCCTCAATAGCAGCTTCTCAGCGTGAAGCTAGATAACATGTAGATGTCTACATTTTAACATGTTTATTGGATATTTCCATGTTATTCTTTTCCACCACTCTGGCTCTCCCTCCTCCTCTCCCCCTCTGTCTTGGTATAAATGCCATGGATATGATCTAGACAGCTGAGCACATCATTACCGTCGTCCCACTGCCATTCTCCTCCTGCTTTGTTTAGACAGTACGGAGATGTCCCCTCCTCTCTCGACAAAAGGACCCTTATTACAAACTCTCTCTATATCTCTTTTACATCTATCTGTTCCCTCTCTCACTCCTTGCCTCTCTCTCCTTGTTTTCTCTAGGCCTGTATCTGCCTGGTCAGCACTCTGCTCCTCTGGGGCTCCTTTGGCACAGCTTGAACACATAAGGAGTCTGTTTAGATACTCATATACATATTTATCACAGTCCAAGATGGCACCATTTCTATGGTAATATGTGGTTCAAAAATGTTTAAGCTGAAGACACAGTAAGTTGCACATTATGACACAGGCTTCCTGTGTAAATACACTGCTTCCAGAATCCGCACGGGCTACAGACATTTTAAATCACATCACAAGGCGAACCATATGGCCAGCCTTTCCAGCATCAGTGGGACTACTGCCAGCGATGAAACAGCTTTGTCAACACCTTGCTTTCCATATTTTAGATAGAGTGGAGTATGGTGCCGTGCTGCCGGGATGGGCAACCATGTGCCACGTAGGTCTCAGAGCATGCAGGTTTTAGCTCCTGAAGATAACCAAGCTGCAGATTTTAGATGACAAGCACCTTCTGTCTGGTTGAGGTTATGCTAATCAGTGAAATCACCCTGTGCGATGTTTGGTTAGAATGAAAACCTGCATGATTTAAAGATTGTCGGTCTCAAATTTCTCAAATTTAACAACAGAGAGATGGTGAAGGAGAGTTAATGCACAAGATTTCCCACAGCCCCAATGATATGATCATAAGCTTATGAGGATACAGCGTATAAATATTTGACTGCAACTGAAATGGATCAGGCACCAGTTTTGAATAAGCTTCACTGAAGGCTGAATATTTTAAAGTGGAGTGTAAAAAAGTGCTGGGTAACTCCCTGTAGCTGCCCCAGCACCCACACATCAGTAGCATCTCCTCATGGAGATGTCAGCGAACAGCCTTATACATCAAAACTCATATCCACAGAACATTAAGTATCTCCACTGCAGAGCTTTGCAACCTCACTGCTGCCTAAGTGATCTATGTAAAGGAGATAAACCACAGTGGAGCAGTATTGCAGGACAATCAATGTTGGTAATTTAATTTAGTACACTCCACGTCAGTGATTCTAATGAACGATATGAGCTCATAAAGTAGGGCTTTATTACGCGTATAAATTTGTGAAAAAGCGTATCCTGCTGCCAGAACTGTTTGCAATTTATGAATCACATATTGATCTTGATGGTATTGGAATTAAATAGAAGAAAAGAGAGATCCTAGTATTTCCAGCAGGAATCTAATATTAAATAATCACAAATAATCTTGAGCTTCACAGGACTGAACTCTCTGAAAATCGACAATAAAAGTCCACAAAGGTAGATATTCCTGGTGGCAATAATGTTATTCAGAGAGGGCTTTTCAGTCATTCCAGGCTGCAGCACTGCTTACTGAGTAGGGGGCGTGCTTGTCAGGATTTGTTCAAAGTGTGCGCTTCACCGTTTAAAAATGTCAAAAATGACAAATTTCAGCATTTCTCCATCTCCACTGAGCAATATCCTAGTGGTTTACAAGAACCTTTTAGGGGTTCAGAAATCAGAAACTAAAAATAATTTCCCATTACCTCACTGAGCTTCTCTCACAGCTGAGCTGTCACTTCTCTAACAGCAGGTGTTTCAGTCTGTGGCTCGCCTGTTCCTGTGTACTGAACCAATGCAAACTAGAACCAGAAAGCCTCCATCTCATCTTGGCATCTCTAGATTTTGTAATGTCTTTCAATAAAAGACTTAGAGACCGGTCAGGTCATTTGGAAAGGGGTTATTTTGAGCTGATGTGCTCAACCTCCTGCACAATACAATATAATCTGATCCAGGTCCATAACCTCTACTACACCCAAATGTGCCACAGCTACTACCACCGTCATCTGATACCACTCATCACTGGGTCCTGATCAGCTGACTGCCCACTTAATTAGTGTTGCTATGCCTCTCAAGCTTTCTGTTCACGCACAGCACACATGCCAGTTAGAGAGATAACGATGGCTGATTTACTTCTTGATGTCAACGTAAAAGCCAGCACAGCCACCAGCTAATGAGGATGGAGGAGACGTGTAAATACAGGAGCAGTAGTTTCTTGTGCTGCATCAATAACATGTAAACCATGATAATGGAAATATTGACAGTTATTTTCTTTTTCTGTTAGGATGCTGGGTTATACTAGAAAATAAACGATTTGTATGACATGTTGTCTGACTGCATCATAGATCAACAGTGTTTATTCCTGATCCAAACGGTCACACTCAAAGGTAGAGTGAAATCTGCCCTTCATAGAGTGGAGGGAGACAGACTACCGTTAAAAATGGGGATAACAACACCCTTTTCATTGCGTTGCACTTTGCTGTTCACACAAGAAGTGGCAGACACGGCTGTGTGTTATAGAAGTGGTCAGACACAGGCTCCCTAAGTGTGAGGGGAGGGGGTTTCTGAGCCTATTCAACCAAGTGACAAGCAGTCATAGCAGTTTAGCTCAGAGAAAAGACACATGCTGCATGTTTGCAGCGTACACTGGGACAGATAAACACTTTCTAATCAATTCCTTACACCTAAGTTCATGTGTTTTTCACCAGAAAAGGCCAAAACAACTAATGTATCATTCTTACCACAGCCCCATGTACTTTGTTTTAGCCTCCTGAGAAATCCAAAGCTCGACAGACCTGCCATGCTTAGTTACAGAAGTTAAGCATGTGGATTTAGAGACTAGTCAATGATAATGAAAAAGCTGGTGGATCATCACACCTTAGTCATAAACCTCTTTGCACCTGAACATGGTATTTGTTATAAAAACAAAGTATGGCTTAGGTACAGCTCCTCCTCGTCAGACTCTTCCACTGCTCCCAGTCGACGGCAAAACTGAAACACCGCTGATCAATGTCACTAAAGTGCACATTACAAATCCTGTCTGTTAAATACAGCTTCATTGGTTTTTAGCCAGAGCCCAGGAAAATGAAGCCAATTAATTTGAAAACAGAAATGTTTGACTAATTAAACTGTAATTAATGGTTCATATTTAACTGCAACAAAAGCCTTAATTAGTGAGATTCCATGCCTCTTTTTTTATATTTTGTATGTCTGCCTTTATTTTTCATGACACCATTTGATCGCTCTGGGCAGGGATGGTACCAGTCTAAACACAATTCTTCACAAATTACTCTTTTCAGCTGCTCTTTGCAGGAGGGGGTTTTGTTTCTCTACCTTTCACTTTAAAATACTCCAAAGATGTTCTGTTGGATTGCAGTCAGGGGAAGCACTTGGCCACACCATAGTTTTCACTTTTTTTTTCTTCTTCTTTACAAATTAGAAGTGTTTTTTTTCCAGTGGGTTTTGGAGCACAGCTCTTGCAAAGCTTCTTTACACTTGGACTCAATTCAGTATTTGGTACACAAACTTACACCCATAGTGCTGTCTATAATTGTCATTGTTTGCACTCATGCAGGCCCATGTCAGCACACTGTCACCTCCATGTTACACAGTCGCCGCTATGTAGTCACTGTGGCAGTCCTGGCCAGGTCCATGCCAGGCATGCTGGACTGTATCCGGTCCAAACTAATTTATTTTGGTTTCAACTGACCAAAGAATGTGCTGCCAACATTCATCGGCCTTCATCTCATGTTCTTTGGCAAAGTTAAATTATGCCGTTTTGTGTTTCATGGTTTTCTTCTTGCAGAGTTTGACTTCGTGCAATGTCCTTTGCACTGAATGTGTGAGCAATCACAGAAACATCCATTTTTTACAAATCATCCTTGGACCAAACTGTAAGCACTTCAATATAAGGTTGCGAAAGAGCAAATTGTGTGTGGCATCATTTTTCAAGGACGGCTACTGCGCCTTCTGTTCGTAGTATGTATGTTAATATCTGGTAGTTAACTGACTTGTAGCATACAGGTCACAAATGTTTGCACTGAGGTTCCACCTTGGTGTCTGTATTTTCAATGTAGTCTAGATAACCAGTTTTATTTTTAACTATACATAAAAAACTCTGTTGCTCAAATGAAAAATAATCTAATTATTGTGAGATGGTATGATTTTAAATCATTTGACAGTTTAGTGATATTGCAAAAGGGTGTACTCAGTTTTGTTTGTATACTATAAATATGGAGTGAAAAGGTAAAGAACCATTATGTGTGTGTAGGCACATACATACCGAGACCAGGCTCAGACAATACCTCCTACACTAACCCCTCTACTACAAAAGAACAGAGAATCTGTTAGAAGGGCACCAAACTAGGCTCAAAACAAATAAACTGTATTAACAGCAGTGCTAAGTATGTAATGCATTTGCAAAGACCCCCTCATAACATGCACAAAACATTTAATCACACTGAAAATTACGGCTATCGAGTTCTATACGACTGCAGAGAGAGGGCGAAGAGTGAGCAATGGTAGAAAGTGTGCGTGGGAGTCGGCGTGTGAAAATGCGGTGGGCCGGGGTTGTAAGGTCTTCTCTACACTGTCATTACTGTGTCCACACTCTCAGCAGCATGCATACGCACACATGCGCACATGTACACACATATATGCAGCTGCAGGACAGATAGAAGACAGATAGTAAGACGGAGAGACACTTACATTACATAGACATATACATAGATATATACATAGATATGGAGAGAGACCTTGCCGAGGTTAAAATGGCTGCTCTTGTGCCTTCAATCCAGAGAAGCTTGTGACTCCTGCAGCCACCCTACATTCGTTGGCTATTCTGTGCTCTGTAGGCAAGTAAAATTACCCCCATACATCTTCTGACTCTGACATATTGATTGGAAGCCAAAGGAGAGGCTATCATCTCATCTATGGTGTTAGACCATTCACTGGACATTGGCATTGTTAAAAATTCAAGCTTAATAAATACATAATGGGTTTTTCAAATTGAATGTTTATCTTGACATTGTTAAAAGCTGTTATTCAATTAAAATTTTGACAAGCTGATTATGAGGCTAACAGAGGCTAAATCTGAGATGACGGGGAAAATTACTGCTGTGATGGTCCTTGTTAACGTGTAGAAAAGAAAAATGTGTCAGAATGAGAGTCTGGCTAAATCACAACTTTCAGTTCCTTAAACGCATTAACTTGCATATGGACATTTTACTTTCTCTCTTTCTCTCTCACACACACACACACATACACACACACACACACACACACACACATAGACACACAGGCAGACAGGCACACAAACATCACACTGTTCTTGTGCATGACTGCAGGCTCTCTCCCAGACCCCGCTGACTAACAGTTCTCTTTTTCAGGAGTTCTAAGCCCCGTCTCTGGGCAAGCGCCATCATTTCCGCCCCTTCCACCTGTCAGGTGCCCTTGCCTGCTTTAATGGCAGCAGAAGAGGAGTGTGTGTGTGTGTGTGTGTGTGTGTGTGTGTCGTGTGGGAGGTTGGGAAAGGGTCCATGGGGTGGGGGACATGTGGGAGGGTGGGTGGGTGGGGGGGGACACTGGACGAGCTGCTGGATCCTGTCCCTGCCTCCATGTGCCAGGCCTGCATCACAGTTCATTTCCCATCCTCCCCTCTCCTCCACTGTGCTCAGCCAAGCCTCTCAGCAGGTGTCTCTCTGCAGAAGAGTTCTGCCACGACACTGGGCCGCATCTCTGCGCTCAAACCAAGAATGGCAAGCCGTCACCTCCACAACACAGCGACTGATTTCAGTAATCAGCAGGTTTCAAAGCAAACAGGGAGATCTTAGTGCAGAACTCAGTTCAGATTACACCTCTTTTGATGACTAATGTGGCTTTTTTTATTTTTTTTTTCCCCCCAGATACCAGGACTTTTATGTTAGAATTTCAAATTGAGGTCATTGTGCGCACATGCCAATCATTGCAATGTGCTGCCTAAAAGCCATCATCCATCATTCATTCTGATCAGAAAATACTGTCTCTATCATTATTGCATTTATTCAAATCTGATGCGTCGTCTTTTTTCCACACACGATATTCGATTCATGGAAACTCCTTGAGCCAGAAAAATTTAAATAACATGCTGGTATAAACAACAGCAGAAATACATACATACATGGATACATGGACTAATTTAAGCTACCTGACTATTTCTAATTCTCCCACCTTCTCTCTTTTATATTACTCTGCTACGACTGTAGTTACTTCTTAAAAGATGAAGGTATCCTGGTAAAACTACTTTGAAGATAAAGGTGCTGCACTGAGTACTGTCATCAAGAAGCAATCAACAAAGGCACAGGTGGATTTCTGCTGCTTTTTAACTTCACCTTTTGAAGTTAATACACTGAGGCTGAAGTATTGCCAAGCACGGAAACACGAGGGAAACGTTCAAAACAACCCCTTTTTTTTCACAGTTTTAGTCCCTTAAACGTAAAGAGATGCTGTACATTGAGAATTAACTATATCAAAAGGGGTAAATAAATATTTATTATTTATTATTTGTTTTGATCCACTTTCCACATCTTTACCCTGGCCACCATTTATTTCAATCAGTGATTAACTGCAGGCTGTCGGCCTTTGACGACCACAACGCTGATTTCTGTGCTACTACTGTCGCGCTAATGTTTTCCTTTTCTGTGGAAATGTGTGACTGCACGATGACAGCGTGAGACAAAGGTGATGTTGACGCCGTGACAACACCATCATTACTTCCTCCTCTCGCTCCTACCTCTGAACGTGTGAATAACAAGATTACATTTTCTGCTGATGAATGGAGAGAAAATGCAATTAAAGAAAGCAGGAAGCCATTTAGGGTAATATAGAATGGCATCCTATTTATCATAGTGGCTGTGGGACCACGATGCCAGATAAATCACAAAACTGTTGGTTTAACATGGTGTACTCTGTCACAGTTAACTGTCTCAGTTATCAATGCTGCTTTTGAAACATTACAGTTTCAGTTGAGTGGTTAGTAAAGGCACTGGATGGCCCTAAAGTAATTCACAGCACAAATGCATATTTAAATTAAGACTACTTATGGCTCACTGTGAAATAATGGTTAGAAGCTGCAGAGTAATATTAGGGCTTTTATTTTACTACTTTCATTGTTTTTATGTCTGTATACTACATTTCTATCCCACTGTTGCTTGTGGATGTGGTTACCAAGGTAACATCTCTAGTGGCCTGCAATTTGAGAGTATGGTGCCCTGTAATGTTGCCTCGATGTTACCATAGCAAATTTCTCTGTTCTACAGCACACAGTGTATGAGGAGGCTTAGTGTGCTAATGCTCCTCAGTGCAGCAAACACTAAGACAGTTAATAAGGGTTTATGGAAAAATCAATATTGTGACAGTGGTTTCAGGGAGCCTTTCTCAATTCACATCTTTCTGCTCTTTTTGTTAGTGTGATTTCCAATCTTACAATTATCTAATAGTTATATAACATGGAAATGAATTATTATTCACTATTAATAGAAGAAATAGTGCTACCTCATACACTTTTATCAATGCAAAGTGCACAATAACAATCGTAGTAATAAGTGGCCAGTGTGTAGGATTCAGGTGGATCTATCAGCAGCAATATAATATATATATATATATATATATATATATATATATATATATATATATATATATATATATATATATATACACACACACACACATACACACA